>CM053037.1:165026847-165302515 GCA_028564925.1 Lithobates sylvaticus | reverse complement strand
AAAAAAAAAAAAAAAAAAAAAAAAAAAAAAAAAAAAAAAAAAAAAAAAAAAAAAAAAAAAAAAAAAAAAAAAAAAAAAAAAAAAAAAAAAAAAAAAAAAAAAAAAAAAAAAAAAAAAAAAAAAAAAAAAAAAAAAAAAAAAAAAAAAAAAAAAAAAAAAAAAAAAAAAAAAAAAAAAAAAAAAAAAAAAAAAAAAAAAAAAAAAAAAAAAAAAAAAAAAAAAAAAAAAAAAAAAAAAAAAAAAAAAAAAAAAAAAAAAAAAAAAAAAAAAAAAAAAAAAAAAAAAAAAAAAAAAAAAAAAAAAAAAAAAAAAAAAAAAAAAAAAAAAAAAAAAAAAAAAAAAAAAAAAAAAAAAAAAAAAAAAAAAAAAAAAAAAAAAAAAAAAAAAAAAAAAAAAAAAAAAAAAAAAAAAAAAAAAAAAAAAAAAAAAAAAAAAAAAAAAAAAAAAAAAAAAAAAAAAAAAAAAAAAAAAAAAAAAAAAAAAAAAAAAAAAAAAAAAAAAAAAAAAAAAAAAAAAAAAAAAAAAAAAAAAAAAAAAAAAAAAAAAAAAAAAAAAAAAAAAAAAAAAAAAAAAAAAAAAAAAAAAAAAAAAAAAAAAAAAAAAAAAAAAAAAAAAAAAAAAAAAAAAAAAAAAAAAAAAAAAAAAAAAAAAAAAAAAAAAAAAAAAAAAAAAAAAAAAAAAAAAAAAAAAAAAAAAAAAAAAAAAAAAAAAAAAAAAAAAAAAAAAAAAAAAAAAAAAAAAAAAAAAAAAAAAAAAAAAAAAAAAAAAAAAAAAAAAAAAAAAAAAAAAAAAAAAAAAAAAAAAAAAAAAAAAAAAAAAAAAAAAAAAAAAAAAAAAAAAAAAAAAAAAAAAAAAAAAAAAAAAAAAAAAAAAAAAAAAAAAAAAAAAAAAAAAAAAAAAAAAAAAAAAAAAAAAAAAAAAAAAAAAAAAAAAAAAAAAAAAAAAAAAAAAAAAAAAAAAAAAAAAAAAAAAAAAAAAAAAAAAAAAAAAAAAAAAAAAAAAAAAAAAAAAAAAAAAAAAAAAAAAAAAAAAAAAAAAAAAAAAAAAAAAAAAAAAAAAAAAAAAAAAAAAAAAAAAAAAAAAAAAAAAAAAAAAAAAAAAAAAAAAAAAAAAAAAAAAAAAAAAAAAAAAAAAAAAAAAAAAAAAAAAAAAAAAAAAAAAAAAAAAAAAAAAAAAAAAAAAAAAAAAAAAAAAAAAAAAAAAAAAAAAAAAAAAAAAAAAAAAAAAAAAAAAAAAAAAAAAAAAAAAAAAAAAAAAAAAAAAAAAAAAAAAAAAAAAAAAAAAAAAAAAAAAAAAAAAAAAAAAAAAAAAAAAAAAAAAAAAAAAAAAAAAAAAAAAAAAAAAAAAAAAAAAAAAAAAAAAAAAAAAAAAAAAAAAAAAAAAAAAAAAAAAAAAAAAAAAAAAAAAAAAAAAAAAAAAAAAAAAAAAAAAAAAAAAAAAAAAAAAAAAAAAAAAAAAAAAAAAAAAAAAAAAAAAAAAAAAAAAAAAAAAAAAAAAAAAAAAAAAAAAAAAAAAAAAAAAAAAAAAAAAAAAAAAAAAAAAAAAAAAAAAAAAAAAAAAAAAAAAAAAAAAAAAAAAAAAAAAAAAAAAAAAAAAAAAAAAAAAAAAAAAAAAAAAAAAAAAAAAAAAAAAAAAAAAAAAAAAAAAAAAAAAAAAAAAAAAAAAAAAAAAAAAAAAAAAAAAAAAAAAAAAAAAAAAAAAAAAAAAAAAAAAAAAAAAAAAAAAAAAAAAAAAAAAAAAAAAAAAAAAAAAAAAAAAAAAAAAAAAAAAAAAAAAAAAAAAAAAAAAAAAAAAAAAAAAAAAAAAAAAAAAAAAAAAAAAAAAAAAAAAAAAAAAAAAAAAAAAAAAAAAAAAAAAAAAAAAAAAAAAAAAAAAAAAAAAAAAAAAAAAAAAAAAAAAAAAAAAAAAAAAAAAAAAAAAAAAAAAAAAAAAAAAAAAAAAAAAAAAAAAAAAAAAAAAAAAAAAAAAAAAAAAAAAAAAAAAAAAAAAAAAAAAAAAAAAAAAAAAAAAAAGAAAAGAAAAAAAAAAAAAAAAAAAAAAAAAAAAAAAAAAAAAAAAAAAAAAAAAAAAAAAAAAAAAAAAAAAAAAAAAAAAAAAAAAAAAAAAAAAAAAAAAAAAAAAAAAAAAAAAAAAAAAAAAAAAAAAAAAAAAAAAAAAAAAAAAAAAAAAAAAAAAAAAAAAAAAAAAAAAAAAAAAAAAAAAAAAAAAAAAAAAAAAAAAAAAAAAAAAAAAAAAAAAAAAAAAAAAAAAAAAAAAAAAAAAAAAAAAAAAAAAAAAAAAAAAAAAAAAAAAAAAAAAAAAAAAAAAAAAAAAAAAAAAAAAAAAAAAAAAAAAAAAAAAAAAAAAAAAAAAAAAAAAAAAAAAAAAAAAAAAAAAAAAAAAAAAAAAAAAAAAAAAAAAAAAAAAAAAAAAAAAAAAAAAAAAAAAAAAAAAAAAAAAAAAAAAAAAAAAAAAAAAAAAAAAAAAAAAAAAAAAAAAAAAAAAAAAAAAAAAAAAAAAAAAAAAAAAAAAAAAAAAAAAAAAAAAAAAAAAAAAAAAAAAAAAAAAAAAAAAAAAAAAAAAAAAAAAAAAAAAAAAAAAAAAAAAAAAAAAAAAAAAAAAAAAAAAAAAAAAAAAAAAAAAAAAAAAAAAAAAAAAAAAAAAAAAAAAAAAAAAAAAAAAAAAAAAAAAAAAAAAAAAAAAAAAAAAAAAAAAAAAAAAAAAAAAAAAAAAAAAAAAAAAAAAAAAAAAAAAAAAAAAAAAAAAAAAAAAAAAAAAAAAAAAAAAAAAAAAAAAAAAAAAAAAAAAAAAAAAAAAAAAAAAAAAAAAAAAAAAAAAAAAAAAAAAAAAAAAAAAAAAAAAAAAAAAAAAAAAAAAAAAAAAAAAAAAAAAAAAAAAAAAAAAAAAAAAAAAAAAAAAAAAAAAAAAAAAAAAAAAAAAAAAAAAAAAAAAAAAAAAAAAAAAAAAAAAAAAAAAAAAAAAAAAAAAAAAAAAAAAAAAAAAAAAAAAAAAAAAAAAAAAAAAAAAAAAAAAAAAAAAAAAAAAAAAAAAAAAAAAAAAAAAAAAAAAAAAAAAAAAAAAAAAAAAAAAAAAAAAAAAAAAAAAAAAAAAAAAAAAAAAAAAAAAAAAAAAAAAAAAAAAAAAAAAAAAAAAAAAAAAAAAAAAAAAAAAAAAAAAAAAAAAAAAAAAAAAAAAAAAAAAAAAAAAAAAAAAAAAAAAAAAAAAAAAAAAAAAAAAAAAAAAAAAAAAAAAAAAAAAAAAAAAAAAAAAAAAAAAAAAAAAAAAAAAAAAAAAAAAAAAAAAAAAAAAAAAAAAAAAAAAAAAAAAAAAAAAAAAAAAAAAAAAAAAAAAAAAAAAAAAAAAAAAAAAAAAAAAAAAAAAAAAAAAAAAAAAAAAAAAAAAAAAAAAAAAAAAAAAAAAAAAAAAAAAAAAAAAAAAAAAAAAAAAAAAAAAAAAAAAAAAAAAAAAAAAAAAAAAAAAAAAAAAAAAAAAAAAAAAAAAAAAAAAAAAAAAAAAAAAAAAAAAAAAAAAAAAAAAAAAAAAAAAAAAAAAAAAAAAAAAAAAAAAAAAAAAAAAAAAAAAAAAAAAAAAAAAAAAAAAAAAAAAAAAAAAAAAAAAAAAAAAAAAAAAAAAAAAAAAAAAAAAAAAAAAAAAAAAAAAAAAAAAAAAAAAAAAAAAAAAAAAAAAAAAAAAAAAAAAAAAAAAAAAAAAAAAAAAAAAAAAAAAAAAAAAAAAAAAAAAAAAAAAAAAAAAAAAAAAAAAAAAAAAAAAAAAAAAAAAAAAAAAAAAAAAAAAAAAAAAAAAAAAAAAAAAAAAAAAAAAAAAAAAAAAAAAAAAAAAAAAAAAAAAAAAAAAAAAAAAAAAAAAAAAAAAAAAAAAAAAAAAAAAAAAAAAAAAAAAAAAAAAAAAAAAAAAAAAAAAAAAAAAAAAAAAAAAAAAAAAAAAAAAAAAAAAAAAAAAAAAAAAAAAAAAAAAAAAAAAAAAAAAAAAAAAAAAAAAAAAAAAAAAAAAAAAAAAAAAAAAAAAAAAAAAAAAAAAAAAAAAAAAAAAAAAAAAAAAAAAAAAAAAAAAAAAAAAAAAAAAAAAAAAAAAAAAAAAAAAAAAAAAAAAAAAAAAAAAAAAAAAAAAAAAAAAAAAAAAAAAAAAAAAAAAAAAAAAAAAAAAAAAAAAAAAAAAAAAAAAAAAAAAAAAAAAAAAAAAAAAAAAAAAAAAAAAAAAAAAAAAAAAAAAAAAAAAAAAAAAAAAAAAAAAAAAAAAAAAAAAAAAAAAAAAAAAAAAAAAAAAAAAAAAAAAAAAAAAAAAAAAAAAAAAAAAAAAAAAAAAAAAAAAAAAAAAAAAAAAAAAAAAAAAAAAAAAAAAAAAAAAAAAAAAAAAAAAAAAAAAAAAAAAAAAAAAAAAAAAAAAAAAAAAAAAAAAAAAAAAAAAAAAAAAAAAAAAAAAAAAAAAAAAAAAAAAAAAAAAAAAAAAAAAAAAAAAAAAAAAAAAAAAAAAAAAAAAAAAAAAAAAAAAAAAAAAAAAAAAAAAAAAAAAAAAAAAAAAAAAAAAAAAAAAAAAAAAAAAAAAAAAAAAAAAAAAAAAAAAAAAAAAAAAAAAAAAAAAAAAAAAAAAAAAAAAAAAAAAAAAAAAAAAAAAAAAAAAAAAAAAAAAAAAAAAAAAAAAAAAAAAAAAAAAAAAAAAAAAAAAAAAAAAAAAAAAAAAAAAAAAAAAAAAAAAAAAAAAAAAAAAAAAAAAAAAAAAAAAAAAAAAAAAAAAAAAGAAAGAAAGAAAAAAAAAAAAAAAAAAGAAAAAAAAAAAAAAAAAGAAAAAAAAAAAAAAAAAAAAAGAAAAAAAAAAGAAGAAAAAAAGAAAAAAAAAAAAAAAAAAGAAAAAGAGAAAAAAAAAAAAAAAAGAGAAGAGAGAGAAAAAAGAAATAGAAAGAAAAAAAAAGAGAGAAAAAAAGAAGAAAAAAAAAAGAAGAGAGTACAGGAGATGTGTGATTTAGGCTCCAGCAGATTGTAGAGAGAAGGGCTGTAACAGGAGGTGGATTTCAGGCATAGCAGAGGTGAAGCAGCTTCCTCCGATCACAGCACAAGGTGCTGCTGTATATGTCTGGGGTGGACAGGCAATTTCATACCTGGCTTCACACAGAGAATGGCTTCTGCATTCACACAGAGCCAAAACAGGAAGTGACAAGCCGCTCTGAGGACAGCACCGCCCAGACAGTGATACATGAAAGAGAATGCCCCAATCAGCGTCTAGAGGCGCTCTGCAGAGCGCCACAAGGCACCAAAAAATAGCACAAATGAAGTGTCTTGCCTGCAATCATGGGATTGCATTTGCATGACGCTCCCATTGTGTATTGTGTCCGGCGCCCCCCCCCCCCCCCCCCCCCTCCTACTCAGTGCACTTAAAGGAACTTTTTTTTTATTTTTTAAAGGGACATTTTTTTTTTTTTTTTTTTTTTTAATTTTTTTTTTTTTTGTGACTGTCTTGGAGGGGGGGGGGGGGGGGGGCGGCGCCCATGCGCCCCCTATGGACGGGCCTCCACTGAGTTACAGTATTTACAGATCGACAATACCTTTGGCTATGGATACTTACTTTGCAACTTCTAGGGTTATTTGAAGTGAGCCTTCTATCAGATTTAAGTTGAGGCATCCTTTGGTAACAAACAAACCGAGTTTCCCAGTTACATGAACACTGAGGTCTAATCCAGTAAAGCTAATAAAGAGAAAAATGTTAGTGGAAACAGTTTAGTACATATTTCAGTATTTTATGCTGATAAATCATGAAAACAAACTATAACTTAGGTGTAGTCATAAGGCTAGGTTCACATCTATGCATGTATGGTTGATGCGTTTTTGCAGCACATTTTCCTTTGTGATTTGCATTTTTCATACGTGTTTTTTTTATGCATTTAGAAATTTTTGGGGAAATATTAATGTTTCTAGGAGGAGATATCTGTTGTCATGGAGAAAAATGCACAAAAAACACATGTACATGTTCATGCAATTCTATTGAGCTAAAAATGCATCATGCTGCCTGTAAAAAAAAGTCCCAGCACCTTTCCAAAAAAAAAACACATTGCAGGAAACTGCATAGATATGAATACATTTGAGTGCGTTTTTGTGGATCTGCAAATATACTAAAAAGGAATAGATGTGAACCTAGCCTAAAGCCATTGCTATTGACCATGTAGGTAAAAAAATATTTTGGCAGAAGAAGGGAAGTCAATTTACATAATATTTTCAATAACCTACCGACTGCATAGTGGCAATGTGCATTATCATAATGTATGTTGTGTTACACAATGTGAATTATTACGCTCTGTGTCTTTAAGATTTGTTTCCTCTGTCTTTCTGAACTCTCTCTCCCACCATAGTTCTGTATATTCTCCTCCCCTTCCTCTCAGTCATTGTGCTCAGAATACCTCATGCTGTAACATCTGTACATGTGGCTTACTACTTCAATGTTTTTCTACCTATGGGTATCATCATTAAACGGAACATTTGAGAGGATCCATCGTCTGTCTTTCCATATAGTGAGTTATTCATTGAGTTAACCACCTGAGACCCAGTATACGTCATATGACGTCTTTTTGGTCTCAGGGGTATATCTGAATGATGCCTGTAGCTACAGACATCATTCAGATATTGCCGGTTTCAGCCGGCGATTCCCTGCACCATAAAAACGATCATAGCGGCTGTTCCGCCGCTTGATCGTTCTTACGGGCGGCGGGAGGGGACGCCCCCCCCTCCCGCCGCCCTCCGGTGCTTCTACCGACTCACCGCTTCCATCGGTGAGTCGGGATCCGCCGGCCCCCGGATGACGATCATAGAGATTTCCGGCGGACCAGATGGTCGCCGGAGTCTCTATGATCGTTCGGAGGCCGGGCGCGATGTTATGACGTCACGCCCGGCCTCCTCATTCAAAAAACGGCAGCACCGCGGCTGGGAAGCGGTGATCGTTTTTTTATTTTTTTTTTTTATTTTAGGCTTCCCAGCCTAGAGGTGAGATGTGGGGTCTTATTGACCCCATATCTCACTGTAAATAGGTCCGATCATGTAATATTCCTATTACAAGGGATGTTTACATTCCTTGTAATAGGAATAAAAGTAATCAAATATATATATATTTTTTTTTTTAAAGTTGCTGAACTAAAAAAATAAAGTAAAATGAACAATAAAAAGAAAATTTTTTTTTTTTAAAAGCGCCCTGTCCCCGCGAGCTCGTACGCAGAAGCGAACGCATACGTAAGTCCCGCCCACATATGAAAACGGTGTACAAACCACACATGTGAGGTATCGCCGCGAACGTTAGAGCGAGAGCAATAATTCTAGCCCTAGACCTCCTCTGTAACTCAAAATATGTAAGTAAAAAATGTTAAAGCGTCGACTATGGGGATTTTTAAATACCAAAGTTTGGCGCCATTCCACAAGCGCATGCAATTTTGAAGCGTGACATGTTGGGTATCTATTTACTCAGCGTATCTTCATCTTTCACATTATGCAAAAAAATTGGGCTAACTTTACTGTTTTGTTTTTTTTTAAAGCAGGAAACTGTTTTTTTTCTGAAAAAAACGCGTTCGAAAAATTGCTGCGCAAATACCGTGCGAGATAAAAAGTTGCAACGACCGCCATTGTATTCTTTAGGGTCTTTGCTAACATATATAATGTTTGGGGGTTCTATGTAATTTTCTAGCAAAAAAAATTTGGAATTTTACATGTAGGAGAAAAATGTCAGAATTGGCCTGGATCTCAGGTGGTTAAACTGTCTGAATTGATGCAAGGGATAAATAGATCGCCAGGTCGTATAAGCCCTATACGAAGCTGAAGATAAAGTTATTGCCTTGTAGTTGAGTCAGAACAATGTATCTTGTATGCATTGCTGCCATGTGATAACATTCACTTTAAGATGTGCTGGCAATGTTTGCTGGGGTGCCATTTAAAATGAATGGCATTGCAGCTTATCACACTGCAAACTATAAGTTACCCTAATGAACAGGTGTGAAGCCAACCTCAAGGTTTTAACTTAAAGTAAATAGAAAAACAATTTTTGGCTAAACATTTTGCATTTCTTTTTCACCTTTTAGCAAAAAAGGGAACAATTTCTGTCTCCATTCACTCCTAGCATTTTGTAAAAGTGCTTTTTTGCAAGTTTTTTGTTTTTGACCGTTTTCAGAGCGACATGCATAGGGCAGCCCTTTTATTTCAATAAGATTCCCTATGCATGACAAACTCGGCAAAGTAGCTCATGTGGCTTTTCACAGCATTGAGCCTCGCACGTTTCTAACTGCGCGCTTTGCCACATTTGTTGCCCCGGAGATTCATTTTATTTGGAGTGCCATTAACAATGAATGGCACCGCAAACATGACATGATTATTATTATTATACAGGATTTACATAGCGCCAACAGTTTACACAGCGCTTTACGATATAAAAGGGAGACAATACAGTTATAATACAAGAGGATTAAGAGGGCTCTGCTCAGAAGAGCTTACAATCTAATAGGGTGGGGATGATTTTGCGTCTACAAAATGCATTTACAAAATACTCAGGTGTGCATGGAGCCTACAGTTTACAAATATTTGTATTTTTTTTTTAACATTGATACAGTTTTATCTGTAAAGTGAAATTAAAGCTTTGTTTTTTTTTAACATTAACATAACAAAAATGTTATACTTACCTGCTCTGTGCAGTGGTTTTGCATAAAGCACCCCCAATCCTCCTCTTCTTGGGTCCCTCGCCAGTGCTCTTGGCCTCTCCCTCCTGCCGAGTGCCCCCAGAGCAAACAGCTCAGTAGGCTCGTTCCTGAGCCGCGGCTCTGCGTGTCCATTAACACACAGAGCCACGGCTCAGCCCCACCCCTCTCTCTCCTCATTGGCTCACTGGCTTTGATTGACAGGAGAAGGGCCAATAGCACTGGTTGCTGTCTCAGCCAAGGCACAGCGCTGGAGGACGATCGGGCTCGGGTAAGTATGGGGGGGGGGGTGGATTGCTGCAGAGAAGGGTTTTTACCTTCATGCATTGAATTCATTAAGGTAAAAAACAGCCTTTAGAACCACTTTAAGATTTAGTAAGAAACTCCATATGTTTGCAGTAATATTGATTTTAGTGCATTTTTATTGAAAATATAGATCTGATCAGTGGCGGCCCATCCATAGGGGGCGCATGGGCATTGGGATTAACATTTTGAGAAAATCAATCACTGCATGAATGTTTATCTAGAAACAGAATCAAAACATGTCTAAAATGCACTTACCGCAGGCTGTTGAGTTTCACTGCTCCTTTAATATCGAGTTGATATTTATTATTACTTTGATATGTAATGACTGTTTGAAGTGATATTAGGTCTGTAACAGATGTACTGTGAGGAAAAAAAGCATTAATTAGCTTTTCAATAAATACTGTAATTATGCTAATATCAGAAGTTTACCTTAAAGAAGAAGTATAGCCAAAGCCAGTTGGTTCTGCACTCCTGTGACCCATTTTCAACCGACAGAGGGCTCATAGACCTGGTCCAGCCTCTGAAAAGATCTCGGTATCTGCCCAGAGGCCTGGACTCGCAGCTGGCTCAGTCTCTCAGTGAGCGCTGAAGGGGCAGAGCAGAGAGCTTGTGACTGACACCTGCTCTCTGCAGGCTGAAGACTGAGAGCTGAGTGATCAGCTGTGTTTGATCGTTCAGATCTTGGTCTTAGAGGAGGCAGGGAAAAGCTGGGATCGGGTTTGCAACCATACTTTTACAAAAAAAAAAGCCATACTCCTCTTTTAAAGTAGATCAGAACTCTAAAAGTGAATGCCTGCTACGTGTATGTCGTTTTGGATAGGGTGAAGAAGGATTAGAACACCTGTCAAGATTGTATTCATATCTATGCCCCCTTCACCCTCTCTATTTGTCCTGTTTACCACTATCACTAAAAGCAAAAGTAAAAGACAATACCAAATTTTGTGTTGTCCCCAGAACAGGAAAGGATGGTAAAACTTCCAAGGGCTACACTAGTTCTGGTAACCGTGGTGACAACCAGGGAATTCCTCACTTTGAATGGATTTCATCCTGCTTCCTATTGTGGCTATGGGATCTGAAAGTGAAGAGAAATCCCCCCAAATGAGACACAGATAGCATTTTTTTCATTTTGGATAGTTTAAGGGAGTGTTTATAACAAGATGAGGGGTGCATGGGGTTATAAACACTCCCTTAAAATATCCATAATGAAAAAGAACTGAAAATTGTTTCATACTTACCGTAATTTTATTTTCCTGGTGTCTATCCATGGCAGCATATCTATGACAAGCTCCGCCTTGGCTCCTCCCTCAGGACCAGTGAATATTATAAAAGAAAAGGTTTAGTGCACTCCCAGCATTCTACATAATATAGCATACCGAGGGTGGGAATGTATGCTACCATGGATAGGCACCAGGTAAAGAAAATTACGGTAAGTATGAAACAATTTTCTGTTTTCCAGCAGGTAGTATGGGGCCACCTTATAATGGCCATATTTGGTATGCAGACCTGAAAACTTAAAGTGAAACATCACTCCCCCCCTCCCCTGACAGGTACCCACCCACCACTTCCACTCTTCTCAACTAGGTAAGTTTAACCCCCTTCCGAATCCTCCTAAGACACGTTACATATCCCAGGAGACTGCGGGACCACTCAGAAAGAGCATTTCATCCATGTACAGTGAGGAGCCCTGTGTGAAACAGTCAAGATGGCAGAGCCAGGGACCAGAAGACCGTAGAAGAACCACCCCAGGTGAAGACAGTGCTGGATCCCTGTCTGTTTATTAAAGGTCAGCAGCTACGGTAGAGTTTAAGAGTTGAAAATGACTTGATACTAATACTATAAAATGGTAATAACACATGTTCAAAAACAAAATGAATGATTTTTTTTCTCTATGATAACTTACACTACTCCACTAATGCCAGCAAGATTGAATGGAAGAAAAGAAAAACCTTCATTTTTGACAAAATGACTTTTGATTATAGAACACACATCTGAAATAAAAAAAGCAAAATGGTCAGTGTACAATTTATTTTTTCCTTAATATATTGTATAACATATAATATATAATTCTGATGCCCTGTACACACGGTCGGATTTTCCGACGGAAAAATGTCCTATCGGACCATATTGTCGGAAATTCCGACCGTGTGTGGGCTCCATCTGACTTTTTCCGTCGGAATTTCTGACGTAAAAAGTTTGAGATCCTGCTCTCAAATTTTCCGACAACAAAGTCCTACCGGACTTTTTCCGATCGTGTGTAGCGAATTCCGACGGACAAAGTGCCACGCATGCTCAGATCACATTACAAGACCAAAGCTATTGGCTACTAGCCTCTACGTTGTCCCGTCGTACGCAACAAACGTCACCACGTTCAGGATGATCGGATTTTCCGACAACTTTGTCCGACCGTGTGTATGCAACACCAGTGTCGGACAAAATCCGTCGGAAAAAATCTGACGGATTTTGTGGTCGGAAATTTCCGACCGTGTGTACGGGGCATAAGAAGAAATGTCTCTCTTCATTTGTCCAATAAGATGGTACTAGTAAAGCACAGCAGAGAGATTTTTGGGGCCTGTCCTTTTGCCGATTTTAAACCGGCGCCTGGCGGTGTCAACTGTGATAATACGTTCATTGAGGAGGCGGTTCATTGGCGGTGTGAACTGTGATAATACGGGGAAGGACTGTGTGCAGGGCTGTGTTCACGATTTACCCTTCGGCTGCATGTGGTTGACAAGCCGATTGAACGGCTTGCCGACCCCCCATCTAGACTGTTGACTTTACAGGGGCTATATGGTCAGTGCCAACAGCAACCAACCCCTAACCCTTCCTTTCCAGCCATGGCATCCCTTTAATGAAGCTAATACTCCAGGGGGCAGGAGGGTCTGCCTGATCATGTCACCACTGTGATAGGCAGTCAAAGTGGCCACATGATCAGAAGCCAGACCCACCAGCTTCCAAAAATTACTAGAGATCAGGAGCTGTCTTTGAAAGCACAGGAACCTTGGCCATCCATTGACACATATGTCCGGTATGTATAAAGCCCCAACTCTTTACTGACGCATATGCGTTTTGTGGGTGGCAAGAGGTTAATGATCACGTGCATACAGATTTCCTATATTTAATTTGCTTCAACAGCTTCTTTTGTATAACCTCCTTCCATCCCTGAGCCCCATTACATAAAAAATAAGTGTCTATACTGTTTGAAATCCAGTAATACACAGTTTCACCCTGCTCTGCACATGCTCAGTTGCTCTCTCATGTTAGGCATTTTTAGGCACTGCTGAGTTTGTAGAGGCCGACCTGCTAACAGCCTTAAAGCAGAATTAAACCCTCCTATCCTTTACAGCCAAGGAATCTGCTTCTGTTTGATCTGCAACTGCCATGGTGCTGCACATGTGATCAGTTATGACACCAGTCATTTGATGGTTTGGCAGTTTGGTTGCAAATGCGACAGTTAGCAATCTTGGAATTCCAGGAATGGAACTATTTTTTTTAAACCGTTAAATCAATGAGTTTAGTTCCACTTTATGATTTACTGCTGTTTGGGGGCTCTGAGCTTCAACAAAAGGGCAGCCTCCAGCAAGAAGCAAGTTGTTATGGGCAAAGATCCGCTTTAAATGCGTTAAAGTATTTTTATTAAGAAGTAAAAAAATAGTAAATAAGTAGGTCTTACGCTGTTCAAAGTCGGCATGCCTTATTTGAACGGTTCCACTACATGAATGAGCCAGGAATCCCAGCAACACGAAGGCCAACAGGTTCATCTTGAATTGTTAAGCTAAAAAGCAGAACTACAAAGAAAAATGGAGATAGTAAACAGAACAATTGACCGAACAAAAGAACAGATGAATGCACAAATTAACCACTTTCTTACTGGGCACTTAAAGTCCCTTCCTGCCCAGACCAATTTTCAGATTTCAGCGCTGTCACAATTTGAATGACAATTGCGCGGTCATACAACACTGTACCCAAATAAAATGTTTAGCATTTTTTCCCCACAAATAGAGCTTTCTTTTGGTGGTATTTAATTACTGTGGGGTTTTTTATGTTTTGTTAAAAAAAGACCAAAATTTAGAAAAAAACAAAAAAAACTGTTTTATATTTTGTTATAAAATGTTGCAAACAGGTACTGTAATTTTTCTCCGTCATTGATGTATGCTGATGAGGCTGCACTGATGGGCACTGATAGGCTGCACTGATGGGCACTGATAAGGCGGCACTTATGGACACTGATAGGTGGCACTGGTGGGCACTGATGAGGCGGCACTGGTGGGCACTGAGAGGTGGCACTGATGGGTGGCATTAATGGGTGGCACTGAAGGGCTCTGATAGGTGACACTAAAGGGCACTGATAGGTGGCACTGATCGGCACTGATGGGTGGCAGCGATGGGTACTGATGGGCACTGGTAGGTGACACTGATAGGCTGCATGCTAGGTGGCACTGATTGGCACCACTGGTGGGCATTTAAAGATGGCACTGGTGGGTATTGATAGGTGGCACTGATATGCACTGGTGGGCACTGGCAGGCAGCACTGGGGGACTGATACTCGCCCATGTTGCTAAATCCAGACGTCTACCTGCGTGTTTTTTTATCGCTAGATATAAGAAAAGCATTTGACACTGTCTCATGGCCATACTTACAATATATTCTTCAAAAATGGGGGTTTGGACCAAATTTTTTGAAGTGGATTTCATCCTTGTATGACAAGCTGAATGCATTATCAAATATGCTGGTTTTAATTTAGACCCTTTACCTATTGGAAGAGGCACCTGTCAAGGATGTCCTCTCTCCCCCCTCCTATTTGCACTCCTTATTGAACCTTTGGCCCATTTAATTTGATCTGATCCAAACATAAAAGGTATTAGATTATCTGGATGTCATCATAAAGTATGTCTTTTTGCAGATGACATCTTACTCTTCCTGTCATCTCCCCATATCACAGCACCCAATCTCCTCTCTGTCCTAAACCGTTTTGCACATCATTTCGGGCTTAACAGTTAACTATCAAAAATCTACTGCACTCAACATTTCCTTCAGACCTTCAGCTTGCTAAACATTCACTTGCCTTGTCTTGGACACCTCATAGACTTCCATACCTAGGAACAGTGGCGGTGCGTGCATAGAGGGCGCAGGAGCGCCGCCCCCCCCTCTCCTGCACCGCTCTATCACCAATAGATAGATTCATGCATTGCTTGAATCTATCTATTGTCACCGCTGCCTCCCCCTATTCAGGTGTCCGGCCCCTTGTCAGGCGCCGGGCATCTGAATTACAGCAGGGGGGGGGGGTGTTTTTGGAAGCGCCCTATTAGAGCTGTAAAGCTCTAATAGGGGACCTTATTAGAGCGGTGTGCTCTAATAGGCTTCCAGAAGTGTAAACAGCGGGCGCAATGCTTTGTGTTCGCTGCTTACACAGTATTGTGTTAGGGAAGCGAATACATCGCTTCCCTAACACAGACCCGCCTCTCAGCCAATCAGGTTGCCGGTCTGTGTTACCGGTCCCCTGATTGGCTGAAGTCACAGGCGCTGTGATTGGACGCCTAGGCGTCCAATCACTGCAGAAGACAGGAGGAGTGCGGGAGAAGATGAGGTAAGTGCCATTGGCAGCATTTAATGGGCACAGTGACAGCGTTAGATGGGCATAGTGGCAGTGTTAGATGGGCACAGCGGCAGTGTTAGATGGGCACAGTGGCAGCTTTACATGGGCACAGTGGCAGCGTTAGATGGGCACAGTGGCAGCGTTAGATGGGCACAGTGGCAGCATTTAATGGGCACAGTGGCAGCACTTGGGGCACAGTGACAGCGTTAGATGGGCACAGTGGCAGCTTTACATGGGCACAGTGGCAGCGTTAGATGGGCACAGTGGCAGCGTTAGATGGGCACAGTAGCAGCATTAGATGGGCACAGTAGCAGCGTTAGATGGGCACAGTAGCAGCATTTAATGGGCACAGAGGCAGCGTTTAAAGGGGACAGTGGCAGCATTTAATGGGCACAGTGGCAGCATTTAATGGGCACAGTGGCAGCGTTTGATGGGCACAGTGGCAGCGTTTGATGGGCACAGTGGCAGCGTTTAAAGGGCACAGTGGCAGCATTTAATGGGCACAGTGGCAGCATTTAATGGGCACAGTGGCAGCGTTTAAAGGGGACAGTGGCAGCATTTAATGGGCACAGTGGCAGCGTTTGATGGGCACAGTGGTAGCGTTTAAAGGGGACAGTGGCAGCATATAATGGGCACAGTGGCAGCGTTTGGGCACAGTGGCAGCGTTTGATGGGCACAGTGGCAGCATTTAAAGGGGACAGTGGCAGCGTTTAAAGGGGACAGTGGCAGCGTTTGATGGGCACAGTGGCAGCGTTTGATGGGCACAGTGGCAGCGTTTGTTGGGCACAGTGGCAGCGTTTGATGGGCACAGTGGCAGCATTTAATGGGCACAGTGGCAGCGTTTGATGGCACAGTGAGGCTGTTTGTTTTGCGCCCCCCCAAAAAATTTGAGCACCAGCCGCCACTGCCTAGGAATATAACTCACTCCTAAGATAACTGACATATTCAGCTAGCTTCTCTCCATTACTAAAACAGGTTACTGAATTATTATCACAACGGTCTTCTATCCTGGATAGGCAAAAATTATGTAATTAAGATGGCTATATTATCCGAGTCTTGCCCATCCCAGTTCCATCTAATTTTTAACGGCTTATACAGCGCAGAATTATCTCCTTTATCTGGAGTAAAACGAAACTTCGAGCATTTAAATCCACTCTCTGGCTTCAATGCCAAGGAGGTTTAGGTCTCCCAAATATTTCTGCTTACTATCATGCTGCACACCTTGCACATTTACAAAAATACAATGCAATCAAAGAAATTCCTTATGGGCAACAATTGAGTCTATTGACTGTGACCCTATTTCAGTATCTAACATGTTATGTTTAAGACAAACTAATCGTACTTTTATTTGCAATCCTATCACAAAACATTCTTTATCCATTTGAGACAGATTCAAGCCTTCTATCTCCTCATTTACTGCTTCTTTCTTTTGTTAAAAATCCTGCTTTTTACCCTGCCTGGATCGTTCCTAATTCTTTCAAAGCATGGAATACAGCTAATTTATCCCGTTTATATAATTTAGTCTGCCTCCTCTATACATTCTTTTCCTACTTTGTGTAATAAATTTGGACTTCCTTAATCAGAACTTTTCCGATATTTGCAAATCAAAAAATGTTTCCAACCTTATCTCAATTCCAACTCCCAACTATCCCAGATGTCGCGTTTTGAACGCATATGTATTTCTAATCCTCATGCTAGAGGACTTGATTCCTTTCTCTATAAGCACATTTTAGGGCGACACAGTGGTGTAGTGGTTAGCACTCTCACCTAGCAGTAAGAAGGGTCGCTGGTTCGAAACCCAACCACGACACTACCTGCCTGGAGTTTGCATGTTCTCCCTGTGCCTGCCTGGGTTTCCTCTGGGTACTCTGGTTTCCTCCCATAATCCAAAGACATGCAGGTAGGTTAATTGGCTTCTGTCCAAAAAAAAGAAAAAATTGGCCCTAGTGTATGAATGGGGACCTTGGATTGTGGGCTCCTTGAGGGTAGGGACTGATGTGAGTGTGCAATGTACAGGGATAGGGACAGTTGTAGACACTCGCTCAGGTTGAACTGGATGGACTGGTGTCTTTATTCAACCTTACTAACTATGAAACTATTTTAGCTAGTACGAACACTAGTCCCCCCTCATATGTCTCCAAATGGGAACTAGACCTTAATCGCTCATTTAATGCTACTGAATTGTCTAGCATATGCTCCACCACTAAGTCTGCTTCTTCTAATGTTGTTGCTGTGGAAACTAACTTTAAGGTGCTTACCCTGTTGGTATTTGGTTTGCGCTAGAATATCGAAATATGCTTCTGATTACCCTGGAGCTTGTTTTTGCAGCTGTTCAGAGTCTGGCACTCAACTTCATATTTGGTGGGATTGTCCAATTGCCCAAAAATTCTGGAGGGCAGTTTTTGACTTAGCCTCCATAATCTGTGATACACCTATACAGCCCAATCATGCTCCAGCCCTATTAAACCTGAAAGCTGATGGGATCATACAGAATCAATTTTGCCTTCTTTTACAGCTCCTAACAGCCGCAAAACAAACCATTGCTAAGGCATGGAAAACAAAATATTTAATTCTAGCTGAAACCATACACAGAACTAATAAAGCTCTTATTAGTACTAAAATGGGAGCAATCGAAAGAGATCAAATTGGTCAATTTGAGATACTTTGGCCTGCCTAGGTCAAGCATTGTTTACCTCCAGACTTTGATGGCACACTATTATTACCTTGGTAATTTTACTCTATTTGCCTTCAGTATAATTTCTTCTCATTTGGGATCGCATCACCAATTGTAACCCCCCCCCCCCCCCCCCATTCCCTTCCCCCCTTTTTTCTACCCTCTTCTCTCTATCTACTCTATTTTTTGTTTTCTACATTTCTTTTAATATAGTGTGGTACTTATATACACATTACTTATATACACATACACATTATATACACATACACTTCTGTTTTTAATATATACCTATTAGATTGATCTCCTTAGTACCTCAAAATGAACCAATAGTCTCTAGCTTACTTTTCTCCTTCTGATAGAATTTTCTAATACTTTTGATGTAATACTTTATTGGTTTATTCGTTGCTCTACTCGTTACATTTTTACATTGTTATGTACTCATCCTGTTCATAAATCAATATATTTATCTTTATTTCTATTTGAACCACCATCCTTGTATGTGTACTCAATTTGTCAATCTTTGTTATATTTTAAAAAATAATAAACAAAGTTGACGAGAAGAGGGTAAAATTTTCCGGAGGTCAAGTGGTTAAAAACTGTTAAAAACTGCCTTGTGCTTTTTACTGGGCATTTGTCCCACTCATTTTGCTAATATGGCATTAAATTCATTACATACATCTAACTTTCTGTTTGCGGAAGATGGTAGTGTTCATAGAATGATCGCTAACCTTCTATCAGAGCTCTCAGCTACAGCAGTCTGTAGATACGACTGTGTCTGGATTCTCTGCTTGAATATGAAAATTTCATATTCAAGCAGAAATTATTACTTTATTTTATTCTTAACTGTTTAATAGTTGTAATAAATCTATGTATTTCATAATCAAACCCATGTGGGCATTTAACGTCAATTACCGTCATATAGAATATGTCCTTGGGGCATTTCTGATTTATATGGAATGTAAAGCCCTATATGTCTAGCATTCTGATAAAATAAAAAAAGCGTTGATGTTCTGAAATTTAAATTACTGCAAAATTTGAATAAATGACACGCTATAAAATAACATAATATACATTCAGTTATCTTATTCATGTCATATTATTTAGCTGCTATATGTGCTACCTAAAGATAGAGTCTTACCTGGATTGTCAGACAAAGAAGGCCAAGTTTCTGGTAAACTGGAGCTGGTAAAGTGACATGGGGTGACTCTTCTTTATATCCAATTGTCTTAGTAACACCCTTTTCTGTTGTTGCCCAAATCAAATATTTTTTGGCAAAGGTTGGAAATGTCATGAGCTAATTCCTCTCATCTTTAAACTCATTTTATTCAAACATCCTTCCAGCAGAACCAATAAAAATACATACCATCTTATTAAGGATCAGGAACATTTCAAAAATCTATTTACTGAAAATAGAATATGCTATTCTTTAAAGTAATTGCATTACTGAATACCGTTCTTGTGTACATATATATATATATTTATATGTGCCTTCAAAAAGTATTCATACCCTTTAAAAATTTCCACATTCCACATCCTACTGCAGCAGGATCTGTCTCCTTGAAGGTTTGTTAGGCAAATTTGTTTCACTGAAGTGGTCTTGAGATGAAGAGGATTTGCGTTTCCAGTGATGGCCTTTTAAGACCATGATGATGACCCAGTCAGCCAAAAGTTTGTCCACCCACACCTGGGTAAATGAGGTGGGTCTGGTCAACACTGCCTTTAATGGACAGGCATAATTCAAAATGGTTCTGGGCTTCCTATGAAGACGGAGGAGTTTTTGCCAAGTTCATAGGGTATACTGGTATACTAGGTGCCTCTCCACGGTATGTCAATTTCTCTCCCAGGTCTATAGTTTCTGACCTACGTTGACTTTTCTGAGAATGGATGCTTGTCCACATTTTGCCTATTACATTGTGGCCTCCAATCCTGAAGTGTTGGACCTGAACCCCCTCCAGTGACTTTTGAAATTGTGTCATCTATTTGCTTCCAAATAGGTTTTTCCCATTCAAATAAATCTTGCACTAATATACTCTAGATAAACTATATTTATCACTGCCTCCCCAACAAATTCTCCCTCTGGCCTTACATCTTCAAGTGCTGACATTATGTTCATTTGTTATATCTCAGTGCTGCCTGCATGCCTTGAGTCTAAAAGAGGACTGCCTTTGCCACTGACGTAAGGGCAATCACTGGGTGACAAGACTCTGCAAATGATACATAAACTTTCTTTATGATCAGAGGTGGGAGCAATGCTGGATGCAGACTGCAACTGGTCATGTAATTGAGCAAAGTCCATATGCAACCCTTGCACTACATGAGAACGTGCGGTAACTGTCCGGCGGAGGGTTGTCAGTAGAGAGACCTCCCTTTCAGACTCCATCACTGGCTGACTGGTACTGTCACGTACCTGAAGGGAGACTGAAATGACGAGGTCGGCCCCTCTTGTATCTCCAACCCAGGTCTCGTTGAGAGTGAAACAGAGGGAGCTGAGGGACAGGAGGTAGACGAGTGCCTGTAGTCCCAGGAACTTGCAGCAGGAGATGCTATTCTGTAAAGACAGAAGAACCATTAGATCAGGAACAGTAGCCATGCACCGTAGTTCAGCTGAGGTTAAGGAAGCACTCTGCTTGTACTGCAGGACTGGGATGTATGGCAGGGTTGAGCTTTCGGCAGGTTTGCAGCAGGAACTCACAGCAGGTTGCAGGACTGTAATCGCAATCAGCTGGGCAGGCACTCGGATGAGCTGGGAAACCAGGGTCAGCAGGCAGGAGCGTGGTCGCAGGATAGCCAGGGTCATCAACATGGGAGCAGTGAGGTACAGAATTAGGAACAGAGCCAAAGTCAGGAACTGGTTGACTGGTCAAGAGGAGGAGCGAGATAACAGAATCCAAGATCAGCTCAGGAGTAAGCCGAGTCAGCAACCAGTGAAACACATCAGAACTATACAGGACTTCGTTGTGAGATTGCATAATAGCAATGTTTCACAATTGGTTGTTGTGTAGTTCTAATAATCAACGATGTCCTGTTAGATATATGCGTTGTTAGAATTAATTTCCATTCGTCAAATATTGGCCTATATCCCTGCCCTTACATCCGGCAGTCTGGCAATAGCAAGTTACCACAGTTAAGATGGCCGACGTGGTTTCAATGTCCGGGATTCACATCGAGGCTTGGTTACTGAAGTTTACTATTTATTGCGGTGCGTCAGGACGCCGCCCGTGCCCCGTGACGACGTCCGCATAGTGACGAAACGCGTAGGGAGAAGGAGCTACGTCCTGACGTCACCGCTCTTTTGTCGTAGTCCCGTTACCACGGGCAGCTAACGAGACCGGCCGGCTCGTTTATGTGTCCTGTTTTTTCCACTTCCATGTAAGTGTGCATTTTGTTGCTTTTATAATAAATATACTAAGGATTTTATACTATGCGAGTATTTTCATCCTTTTCGGTACTGGCTGGCTGCACACTATTCTGACTGTTATCGAGTTGACCCCCCATTGGAGATCCTGTGATTGGTAGCTATAGGATAACATCACCACAACATTTCCAGGATTTCTGTGTGTATCCCTGGCTGGGGTTAAGAGCCATCCGCCCTTCCTGGTCCCCTGTAATAAGGGACCACACATTTCCGGTAAGCGGCCAAGTGTGCTTTCTGGTGGAAGTCTCCCTCACTCTGCAGCGTGCTGTGAAAATCACTCCTGTCTTTACCCTTAGATGATCCGTTGAACATTAAGTCTTTGCTGTTTGCTGCTAACACTGGACATTATATGTTTTTCATTTGGACTCTATTTTGCAATTTATTGTCAATTAGTCAACCTATTTTCATGTTTTTTATTATTTTGATGTTATAAGCTCAGCCTGGTTTTTACCACTGATTTCAGTTTGTTTTTTTCCTCTGACTGTGCTTTAAGGTTATTTGATCACTTGCTAATTTGGTTTGCACCTTTAACTACTTTGGTATATCCTTGAATTCTGCCCCACAGAATCAATCTGGGTGGGTGTGCAGACTCATCCAGGTGTTTGCTAATTACTGTGCAATATAAGGTTTTTTTATTTTTTTATTTTTCACATTCACCATGTGTTCTTTCTGATCTCTCACTTGCACTCATTCAATTGTAAACTGTGATCATTTCAGTGACCATACTTGCAGTTGATGTTATAAGCTCAGCCGGGCATTGACTATCAAGCTTAAATAGCATTTTTGGGTAGTTTAATGCCAGCTTTGTTATAATCACTATATATAAATTCAATAATTTTTGGCATTTTTTCGAGATCTGTTTTCTAAAGTCACGATAGTGGTTTTTACAGACTCGGCCAGGTGTTTACTTTTCTGTGTATCACAGGTGGTCACTATATATACACAATTTTTTCTATTCATTTTATGTGTGTGATACACCGCACTATTTTTTGTGGATTGGTTTCTACAAATTTTATATATGTCAAGGTATATGAGAATATAATTCACGATAATATTTACATTAGACACATAGTATTTAGTTACATTAAGTGTTGTCTTTTTCAATCTTTAGCGCAGCTCCCTTTTTTCTCAGGACTGAGGGAACAACTGAAGACCAGTCAGCATTAAAGCACAGACAGAGTCCTCCTTAAGTAGTCTGTCTGGCCCCAAGATACCTTGTGCGAGCGCATGCGCATATCTTTTAGCCAAACGTCTTTACAGGAATTCCCTGACAGTCTGTCTCGGGTCCTGGGCACCTTCATTCCGGGACAATACAGTGTCCCAGAATTAAACTGACAGAGCAAGCAAACCTCGCCATAGCGCTGGTGCTCGCTCCGCCTCCACCTCTACCTGAGACTCTGGCCACTGGTTGCTAGAGTCGCATGGCATTTAGCAACCAGTAATGTCAGGGCTGTGACTCCCTGCCCACCATGCAAAGCGGAGGAGGAGTTAACTTCCTCTGAAACTAAATTTGAGAGAGCACCACTCTCCCATAAGGTAATGGGACTTTCACGGATATGCCACTGTCTCTGAGGTAAGCACATACACAGTGAATAATAATAAAATATACATTTATTACAAAATATACAGAGCGTAAAAATTATGTGACAGTAACATTAGTCCATATAAAGCATTGAACAAGAATGATACTCAATCCATATAAAGAAGCTTGAAAGATGCTTAACTTAACTTCCTCCTCCTCCACGCCTAATGCTTTACACCACTCCGGACCACCTGTCAGCAGGGGCAGCACCAAAGACACTGATCCGCCGGCACTACAGTCTGGGTTACGATCTCCGACCCTGGCTGACTCCCTGCCTCATACAGCAGAGCAGACAAAAGCCGCCTCCCCCTACTTGGTGGTTTACATGTACACAGGAGCCGGAGGAGGGATATCACTGTGCATTTCCTGTGCTGATCTGAGGTCTGTTCTTAAGCTTATTTCATTGTATGTAAATGGACATAGGAGAGGGACAGGGACAGTGACCAGGAAAAAGTTCACAGCACATATCCAACCACCCCCACCTCACTACTAGCACAAGTGGAGAGGGGGGGGGTCTGTACTGATGGAGGGGGGTCTGTACTGAGGGGGTCTATACTGATGGAGGGGGTCTGTACTGAGGAGGGTCTGTACTGAGGGAGGGGTCTATACTGATGGAGGGGGGTCTGCACTGAGCGAGGGGGTCTATACTGAGTGAGGGATTCTGTACTGAGGAGGGGTCTATACTTTTGGAGGGGGGTCTGTACTGAGGGAGAGGGGTCTGTACTTAGTGGGGGGGATCTGTACTGAGGGGGGACTATACTTGGTGAAGGGGGGTCTGTACTGAGGGAGGGGAGTCTATACTTAGGGAAGAGGGGGGTCTGTACTGAGGGAGGGGGTCTATAATTAGTGGAGAGGAAGGTCAGTACTAAGGGAGGGGGGTCTATACTTTGTGGAGAGGGGGGTCTGTACTGAGGGAGGGGGGTCTGTATTAAGGGAGGGGGATCTGTACCGAGGGGGGCTATACTTGATGAAGGGGGGTCTATACTGAGGGAGGGGGTCTATATTTAGTGGAAGGGGGTCTGTAGTGAAGGAGAGGGGTCTGTACAAAGGGGGAATATACTTGGTGGAGGGAGGGTGACACCAACCCTAGTGACACCACTGCCACCCACCTCCTATATCTTCTCCAGCTCCAGCATGCTCTAAAGCAGGGGCCCCCAACCCCCGGGCCGCACTACCACTGGGTGGAGCCACAGTGGCAGCCAGTGACGGGAGGGCAGTTCACCTTCCTGGGGCTCCGGTGTGTTGGACTGGTGGCAGGATGCAGGTGGCAAGTGACACACTGCATCTGGTAGCAGGAGACAGTGGGAAGTGACACACTGCATCTGGTAGCTTGTGACAGTGGCAAGAGACACGCTGCATCTGGTGGAAGGTGACGGTGGCACGCTGCATCTGGTGGCTGTAGTGATCTAATATTATCGTTCCTAGATAGTATATAGTTAGTAAAAAGTACTTCTCCGCAGCAAAACCCGATCCTCCCAGAGAGAAGCACTTTATTGACTTCTAAAACAGAACATTCTTATAGATGACAAAATCCAACAGGATTTATATGACAAGTAATATATTCTCCTAGACCCGTGCCTCCAGACCCTTCTCTCAGAGATATTTTCTTCTAGACTGCAAGACAGCCTGACTGTCTTCTCAAATACTAGTCTGACACTGGGTGGGGGTCAACCAAATGTTTACCATGAATACCCCCCTCAATTCTAATTACCATCAGTAAATACTCCCTTTGAAATGTTCATCTAGGTTAAAAGGCTATTCCTCACACACACACACAACTTGCATAAGATTTACACATCAAAGGGTAACAGATAACATTGTCAACTGATATCTGGCCTGGTCACTAATACTGTGTGTGGAATATATATATCCAATACATATATATAATACATAAAATCCCACATAAATCAGCCAACACATTACAACAGTGGCAAGTGACAAGCTCAGGGTTCCCACTTATTCTGCATTATGGTGAGTTGAAATATTTCATTATATATAAAAATGTAGAAATAGAAATTATGTGATTTGATCATCCTGACACCATATCAAGCATTGTGTCTGGATGATTTAGGTGCTAACAACAGCCATTCGCCCGACAAATTACCCCTGCTGCCGAAATCCCTGACAACCCCCAGACTACATTCACCCCCCTATGGTCTTTGCCAAAATTGTCCTTGAATGGCAGTTTGGAAATGTGGTCACCCTGCTCTATATGAGTTCCACAGTAATCACAAAGGAAAAAATCCACTCTGTGATTTTACAAACCACTTGTATGGTAAAGGATGGAAGAAGCGCTGACACTCCCCTTCCTCTGTAGTACAGAACAGGGGGGTCTTTGTATGTTTGTCTGATTCATGAAGAAACTTCCACTATGACATTTCCACAAAGGGCCGCTAAGCTTAGTTTGCTTTGCTTGAGGGCATTTTAAAATCAATAAATCAAATGTCTGCCAAACAGCTCCGCACACAAAGCTCTGTGCGCTATAGACAAGTACGTCAATCTTTGACATGAACAAAAGGATCTAATAATATTTTACACTGTGAAATATATAAAAAAACAGTATGATCAAAGTGGATGGCAGGGCAATATAAAGGTTAATCAACTTTTTCTGAGCAACCTAAATTAGTGGTTCATCATAGTGTGAGCATTATAAGCAGAGGCTTATTTCATAGTTAACCTCCCTGGCGGTATGATTATTTCAGATTTTAGGTGCTGAAATCGGTACAAATATTTTGCATGGAAATTTGGCGTTTTATATTGTAGAACTGTAATTCTTAGGAATAACATACCTAAATCTGTCCAAACCAGAGTCTAGTAGACATCCCGGGTATGATAAAGTTTGAATATCGAAATCATAAATTATAATATAATAAAAAACTATAAATAATTATACCAAATAATAATATAATAATAATAAAAATTATTTAATAATGTAATCAAATCAAAAACACGGAAATTTGCTCAGTTGCAGAATTGTCGCTGTCATTACTTTTCTGTGTTTTTATGACAGATTTCCCCACAAATCACTATCGCTCAATTCTGCAAGTGATTCTAATTTATTATCGCTGTTTTCTAGCTGGTCTAAACCCACTTTTGATGTAAAGGGACGGTTTTGGTTGCTATGCACAATCTCCAGTTTCCAGGCAGAAAAAAATGTTTTTATAATATAAAAGTGCAGGCAGGGTACAGGACAAACCACTAGGGACAAAGGGGATGTGAAATAATTTAATACAGTAATGTAATCTGTAAGATTACAGTTTACTGTATGTATTGTGTGTGTTTCACTTTTTGAAATTGGCGTCATTCTCCGTGCGTCGCAACGCTCGCAGGGAATGGAGCTCGGCTCCATGATGAATCAAGCGGAGGACGAGCCGCTCACACTGCGGGGAGACATCGCAGGATCCAGGGGACAAGGTAAGTAAGCTCTTCCTGGATCCTGCGATGCAATCCCGAGTCTGGCTCGGGGGTTACCACTTTTAGCTCTGAAATTCCTCCCCGAGCCAGACTCAGGAATACCGACTGGGGAGTTAAATGATAAGAGGTCAGACTTGACTTTTTTTTTTAAGTTTTGGACACAGAATGCAAAGGGACAGAACCTTCCAATGAGAAGGTTTCCCCTCAGTTAAGCTGGCCATACATTATATCATTTTCTTGTTCAATTTCCTTTAGATTTACCTTGAACTATCTAGCGCAAGGGTCTGCCTGATTGCATTCAAATTGAAAGTGTTTAGGTTTTACCTCATATTATAAGATTTTGGTAAATCTGAAGGAAAATTGTATAATGCATGGCCAGCGTTAGACTGACCAGACCTAAAAGGTTTTTAAGGTAACAATAGTGCAAAAGTACATATGATGCCTGCAAGTATTTGTGCTGGACTTCAGACTGATTCCTTTGTCATTGACAAAGAACCCACCCCTCCAGGGCTACTGGAAAGTAACTGGGGGGAAATCTTCTTATTAGAAGGTTATGTCCCTTTGTCTCTCTGTCCAAAACTGTTTGGTTTGAGTTGGGAGTCAAGTCTGACCTCTTGTCATTCAACTATCAAATGCCAGAGCCTCTGCTGTCCGCTGCAATGTAAGAATTGAATGACAAGTTGGGGCTTAGCAATAATAATAGGCATGGTGCTAAATCTTGACTTGTAAAAAAGTGAAAGACCCTATCCAGTCCTGGGCCTAGGATCCACACATGCTCCATGCATCTGAGGAATATGAAACAATTAATAATTAAAGGTTGCAAAGCTTTTAGGAGCATAAATACCAAAAAGTGAAAACAACTTGACGTTCCTTTATTAATGTGACAGTTAACCCATGTAATGGATAGGCCTTATATTTAATTTAATTTTATTCTATTTTATTTTATTCTATTTTATTTTATTCTATTTTATTTTTCTACCTATTTACTAATACAACTTCTTATTATATATTTCCATGCAAAATTATGATTAATATGTACTTACATATGCTGTGATTATATGCACATATTACTTTCTAACTGTACAAGTTATGTATTACTCTGTTCAATTTTTGTTTTAATAAAGCTTTTATTTGGTGAAAAAAATACAGCATGTTCAACCGAGGGAACATCATAACTTCTGCATTTGAAGTTCCTGGAGATGATAGTCCTTGATTCATACTTCTATTCTGAATCCACATCCACTAGCCCTTGGCCTTCCAGTCATATACAGCATATAGCAGGGCAAAAACTAGTTAAAACTGGTTTGAGCCACACCATGGAATAGAAAGGTCAGAGATTCCCAACTTCCCACAGAATAATGAGACCATATGTTCCAGTATACATTAAACATCTTATACAGTATATATAGGTAGAAGTTTCTTATAATTCAATAACTATTATGTACCTACACTACACTCCACAAGGACACAAAGCTTGACTTCATGAATAACACACAAGTACTTGCAAGCACCACAAGGACCCGGTATGTCAGCACTGTTTTATTGTAGAGATGTGTTAGGCCGAGTCAGGATTCTTCTAAAGCACCTTTCACAAGGGCAGACTTAGCCAACCTTAGTTGAGGTTGTTCACATGTTGCGACTTTGCCGCTTTGCTTCGTGGCCACAGAAATTGGAACTTGGCTTGCAGGTGGCAACGCCTGTCAAACAAGCTCATTAGGGTCAATGGGAGTGTATTACGACAATTAATCAAAAGCATGGCTCACAGTCATGGTACTGTATTTTAATACAAAATCCCCTTTGGGATTAGAAAAAAAGAAAAGCAGACATTCAGGAAATGACAGAATTGTCTTCTGAACACCTCAGGGCCATTATTCTATCGCCTTCGGAAAAGCAGTCCATTGCAGATAGATTTTCAGAGGGCAGTAGGCAATGACATTGTCACTGTGCTGTACATAGTCTGTGCTAAAAAGTGGAGCTATGGGAGTGGCACACTACAGACTGTCTGCAGAAAACTACAGGAGGGGGCAGATACAAGACCAGCCACTCTGAACAAGGAGAAAGAGCAGCAGTGACCAGTCTTTTTTACAGAAAGTTCCTGCATAGGCGCAAAGTTTCACACTGGATTACTGCACAGATCTGAAATACACAAAGCACACCAAGATTCAAGTGATAATAGGAAGTGTCCCTTGTATTTAGACAATACAAGAAAAAAATAAAATAATATATTGTACTTACCTGATCTATACAATGGTTTTGCACAGAGCATTCCCGATCCTTTTCTTTTTGGGTCCCCCGCCGGCAATTCTGGCTCCATCCAACCTGTCGCCCCCAATGACAAGCATCTTCCTCTGGGGGTATTCAAGCAGGCTCACTTCTGAGGCGCACTCTGTGTGTCCATTCACACACAGAGCACGGCTTGGCCTTGGACTCTGAAGAAGAGTGTTTACACTCGAAATGTGTGAGCTATTTTTGGATCCTGGACAGGGTCCACTTGATGCTGGAATGCTCTGGGTCAATCCTACCACTGTGCCACGAGCAAATGGCTCGATGTCTGTGGCAGTGCGTCCATATGGGCACACAGGCGCCGCTCCCTCTCTCCAGCCACCCCTCTAGCACCAATAGATAGATTCATGCATTGCATGAATCTATCTATGGCCGCCGCTGCCACCCCCTTATATAGCGGCCGGCCCCTTTTCGGGCGCCAACGCCTGAATTACAGCGGCAGGTTTTTTTAAGCACCTGATTAGAGCCATAGGCTCTAATAGGCATCAAAAAAGGTCACTCAGCTGTGTTAGAAAAGCGAATGAATATTCGCTTTTTCTAACACTAAACCACCTCTCCGCCAATCAGGTGCTCGGATCTGTTACCCGTCACCTGATTGGCTGAAACAACAGGCGCTGTATATAGCAGAGGACGGGAAGAGAGGATCGGAGAAGACATCGAGGAGCTGTTCCACCGCCACTGAGCTAGGGTAAGTACAGACGGCGGGTGGGGGGCACACTGGCAGCATTTGATATGGCACAGTGGCTGTGTTTGATGGGGAACAGTGGGAGAATTTAAAGGGGCACAGTGAGGCTGCATTTGATGGGCACAGTGAGGCTGCATTTGATGGACACAGTGGCTGCATTTGATGAGGACACTATCTGTATTTGATGGGGCACAGTGGCAGCATTTGATGGCACATTGGGAGCATTTGATGGCACAGTGGGAGCATTTGATGGCACAGTGGGAGCATTTGGTATGGCACAGTGGTTGCGTTTGATGGCCACAGTGGCTGCGTTTAATAGGCACAGTGGCTGCGTTTGATAGCACAGTGGCGGCAATTGATGGGCACAGTGGCTGCGTTTGATGGCACATTGGCTGTGTTTGATGGTAGAGTGGCGGAAATTGATTGGCACAGCGGCTGCGTTTGATGGCACAGTGGCTGCGTTTGATGGCACAGTGACTGCCTTTGATGGTACACTGGCTGCATTTGATGGCACAATGGCTGCGTTTGATCTCACAGTGGCGGCAATTGATGGCCACAGTGGCTGCGTTTGATGGCACATTGGCTGTGATTGATGGTACAGTGAGGCTGCAATTGACAGTGTTTTTTTCAGAATTTTTCAGTTTGTTTGCGCTCCCCCAAACATTTTGAGCACCAGCCGCCACTGCTTGATGTGCTGTTTACTTGCATTGTCTGTGAGGATATTTTTATACTATTATATAATAAAGTATCCATGGGATAATGCACTAGGCTGGTGCGCCTTCTGTTCTTTATTTTGCAGCTGCTTTTCTGACTACCCCAGTCATTAGAGGGCAGCAACGCCTTTTATTACCCCCCCCCTCCAGGTTGTACCACTAGAGGAGTATATCTGTCAAGCTGTGCCTTAGTCCACCACACTCATGAGCAAGGGGGGTATTAAAACATTTTATCTTGCAACCTATAACAATGTCAAAACCTCATGGTTGTTTTCATCGTCTGAATGGAGACAAGGTTAAAAGATTGAAAAAGGGTATTTTTTTCATTATTATTTATTTATTCATCCCATACTAGAATTCTAATTTTTATTATAAGCTCTGAATTTAAATGAATCACATGTTTTTCTATGATTTTAAAGACTTTTAGTAATGCGTAAGAAGTGTCATATCGTGCACAGGTAGGAGGTTTTATCACAAATAAATCCTTTTTGATTGTCACTTAAGCTGCTCCAACCATTGGCTGGCATTTTGTTGGCTGACATTTTGAGTTAATCCACAAAATTGAGGTAAGCCACAGAACTGCAGTCTGACATTATAAATAGCTGCCATTGATACCTCTGTCCCTGTGGCAGTGTACAATATCCAGGACAATGAGCCCTATCCAAACGTGTCACCTTCCAAATCCCTTCTAGATTCTTCCAGTGACATAATATTCCTCTTTCCATCAAACTGACATCATATTTCCCTTTGTGTAAGGTAGCAGCACTTGCTAAACAATATCTTCAGTGTTCTGGAATGTAGTATTCTCTTACATAAACAGAAAGTAACAGGTTCAAGTGTTCATCTACCTTTCCTCAAACCAAAAATGGACATAAAGCATATGTGTTTATAGTAATGTTACCATCCATCCCCATTGTGAAGAATTTGTCTTAGAAAAATGGGGGTCCCCGGATTTGTCCCTGGCAGCTGGGCTTCCGTAAACTTGTGCACAGGCTCCAACTCGTCACACTGAGCAAGCATCAATTCTAAAATAGCATCGCTAGAGTGTGCTCTGCGTGTGCACCCATTAATGCTGTTGCGCATGTGCAGACCACTCCAGCAAGGCTGTTTTGGATTGAAGCTTGCACAGTGTTATTAGCTGAAACCTGCACACTGCAAATATTATACTAATCGACCCCCCTCACACAATTCTGGGTCCTGGGGATGACTGAGACAAGTCGCAATTTGAGAATAACTGCTGCCCTGATTCCTGAACTCTTAATCCTGACCCCTGAACTCTGTGCATTACCTAATCCTGATCCCTGAACTCTGTGCATTACTTAATGCTGACCCCTGAACTCATTAACTAATTTTTAAAGAAAAAAGGCTTGTCCGAATGTTTATACTGAAATATTAAAACAGTATATTTCATAAATATAACCATATTAATGCCCATCCAATGTGGTATACCCACCTCAATTCCCACCACCTTCAATTGCGATGGATCCTTATTATGTTTTAACGCAAAATGTCTAGAAAGGTCGTGTTTTGGGAATCCCTAGCTAAATGCTCACCCACTCTAATGTGTAGCATCCTCTTGGTCCTCCCTACATATACCACAACTGCATTCCAGTGGATAAACTACATTCTTCGTGTTACAAGATGAAGTTTTCTATCTGATATGTTTTACCCGTAACTGTATATGAAAACATTGTGGTCCCAATGGAGTTTGGACCCACACATTTGCATACAGGGCACTTTCGACAAGGGAAAAAAAAACCTTTCAAATTCACGAAAAAAAGTGGGCCTAATTGGTGGCTCCACAACATTGGGGGCTATCAGATGTCTCAATCTTGGTGCCTTCCTAAAAATTACTTTTTGTTGTTTTCCGGGAGAGCCATGGTGGGCAAATAAATTGGCCACACTGGGAGCAAATTTGGTCCCCAGAGCCACTCTGGTCTGTTGCAAGAAAAATTGATCATCATACCAAAAATAATTATGACCCATACAGAAATCTAATAAGGTTAAAATAAATCTCCTATGAGGCCTTGGTATGTCATGATACACCCAAGCAGAGCTTCTCCTAAGTGGTTTCCTGATGCGGGGAGGAGCAACTAGTGCTGCCAGGGTACCCCAGAAGAGGAGGATCGGGGCCACTCTATGCAAAACGAACTGCACCGTGGAGGTAAGTATGACATGTTTGTTTAAAAAAAAAACATGAGAGTTAGTAACCCTTTAAGATATGCTGATGCATTAGTCACCAGCGGCTGTAGGAAAAAGGCAATGTACTTCCTGGCTCTGGAAGTCACGGACTCAATCCCACTGACTATGGGGCGACCTGGGGGTTTTTCAAGCAACTTATGAATTTTTGGGAGGTAGTAGGTTACTGGGATTCTTGGAGATATTGGGATCAAGTATGGGTTCTCTTTTTTATTTAAAATACCATCCTCAAAAGCTCCTTTATCCAAGGCAATTTTGTATGCCCCAGTGGGGTCTCCTTTTAGGATCCGATAAGCATTCCTATCTGATATCAAATTGTTCACCTCACATTGATAATCCAATTTGTTCAACAAAATGATCCCAACTCCCTTATCTGTCAGGCATATTATGAGATTCCTATTTCACAAAGGGTACGTACACGAATCTGAATGAAAGTAGCTGCTCTATTCCTAATTTGAAAGTCCTCAACATCCTTTATCATGAGATCCCTAAATACTGAGATATTCAGGTTGAGGGCACCCAGAGGTTTAAAAGTAGAAGCATTGGATTATCCAGTATGTATTATACCCTTGCGATTCCCCACTAATGGATTGTCAAGAAAATGTATTTTAATGCTTAATTTCCTCACATACTTGTTAATGTATTGTCAAATTAGTTTATTGAATTTTAACAATTAGTATACATAAGTACATATGGTGGCAGCAAAAGAAAAGATCACATATATGGTAATAATACTGAGTTGTGTTTCCAACATAAACTAAAAGTAGTTTAACTAAAACTATTTTAGAATGGCTCTAACTACTCAAAAGATTGCATCATACATTGCATAAGACAGGATAAAACCAACTTAGACCAGGTTAATATAAGATGACCTCAGATAAAAAAAAAAAGGTCTTAATTATCAAGAGTATAGTTTTTAAATAAGAAAAAAATAAACAAATTGATTATAGAATCTAAAATCGTATACTACATATTGGAACTATGTACAATTGCTATAATGATAACCAAGGAAATAAAAGTTCTGCTACCAGAACTATATAAAGAGTAAATTGAAAGAGGAGAGAGAGAATAGGGGGAAAATGTAGAAGAGAGAAAGAAGATAAAGGAAAAAGTAATCTTAGGTAGGAGGAAAAATAGATAGGGAAGAAAGAAATGAGAGATAGTAGGCATCCCCAGGGTAGTACATCGTAATAAACACATACCATGAATGCCGAGAATGGAAGTATAAATCGAGATTACCAAGGTCTTAGTAGGGAAGTATCAAAAACATACTTGTTAATGTCAATAAACGTTTCAAATTTATTTAATTTCCTTGGAGGGGCATATTTCAGGCCTTTAGTTAACAGGGACATTTCTTTAGTAAATATTTCCACTTGGCTTAAATTAAAAATTCCACTAGTTTCTAATGTCTCCTCATTTTTGGCCCTGCTTCTTCTTCCTCCCCTGCTCCCTCTTTTCTTTTTTCTTTTCCCTTTTGTTTGGGACCTTCCACTAAAAAAGATTGGTGGTGGAGGTTGATATGTACGCTCAGGATAATTAGAATATTGATACGAATTTGGGCCATATTCTTTAGGAGGATTACAATACTCATTCTCATAATTCCTCCTATCCCTAGGGGGAGATCTTGGTCTCCACCTTGGGGTATAAACATCCGGAGTCAATGGGGCATATCTGTTATGTAAAGCTAACAGGCTTCTATATCCAGGCGACTCATCTCTAAATCTAAGATTACCATCTGAATTGGGCCCTTTAGGGGTATGGGTCCAACCTTTTGCTTTTTTGTTTTGTTTGAAAGAAGTTTTCCCTTTCTGAGTGAGGGGTATGGCCACCATAGGAGTAGGCTTGGACTACGGAAATATGGTGGTGCAGTTCATGCTGGTTCTGATACTGGTTGCACTGCTCTCTAGTGTTCAGCAACAGAAGTTTCTCTGAATATAAGGAAGTGATGTGAGCACCGCTGACTCTTACTGCCTCACAGAAGAAGTCCTATTGGACGAAACGTACATCGGGCTAGGCACGGACCAGCAGTGACATCTGAGCACTCGTGGAGGGTGCTGGACAAACAAATGTTTCCATTTGGAGCCTATTTTTATTGTTTTTGCTGTAAGTACAACTTTTAATAAACTTTTAATAAACAAAGAATGTTGCGCAATGAGTATATCTTCCTCTTCCATATGATCCTTATGTGACAAACTCGGAAGTTTCCTTGATTGATGATAGCTGTGGGGGATACACCCGTGGAATCCAATTAAGCAAGCTGGATAGCTGATGCAGTTGAGTTCGTAGTGAGGGGTGAAAGCTCACTAATGCGCATATAGACCCTGGAAAATCTTAAAATCTGGTAAACAGAATTATTTGCCCTATCTATCCTGTGGGGAGCACAGGGTGTCTTCGCAGATTGAATATTGGATCAACACACTTTTCAAGTTCACTTTATGGATGTTGAATTAGGACAAATTTGGACTATTAGGTTTCCCCCCCTTTTTTTTTTTTTCATTTTACTTTTTTGTCTTTATTTTAATATATTAGATGGACTTTTGCACTTTATTCATTTAAGGGGTGTTCCGGGGCGGAAATATTTTTTTTTAAAAGTCAGCAGCTACAAACACTGTAGCTGCTGACTTTTAATAAGTACACTTACCTGTCCAGGGTGCCCGTGATCTCGGCCGCCCGAGGCCGACACGTCCCTCGGCTCTCGGGTCCCGGCGTCACCATCCTCACTAAGGGAAACAGGCAGTGGAGCCATTTCCTACTGCGCATGTGTGAGCGCGTGGCGCTTTGCGAATGGGGCGCACTGTGTTCTCAAACACACACAGTTCCCAGAACACACCGCGCCCCATTCCCCAGAAGACAACACGAGGAGGAGAGAAGATCACCGCGGAGTAGGAAGAGGCAGATTAGGAAGACTGCCTAGCAACAGGGGTTTCTGGTAAGTAAAAACATTTTTTTTGTCAAATGTTTTATTTTTTTAAGAATATTAATGCTATTTTATTTTTAGGGTTGCCCTCCACTTTAAGGTTATGTTTTGACAGTGCTACACGTTTGATTTTTTGTTATGTGGTGTACATTTTTGTGAGAGCTGCTGTCTGTCGTGGATCATCTGCGTTACTTATTTAATTTACTTTATATGCACCTAGCGCATTATCGCTTACATACATCTGTCATGAGAGGATTGTGGTGGGGTGTGCAGCCAGGTGTGACAAAGAGTCAGCTGTGTGTAAGCTGGCAGACAGACTGTGCAACCGTCTGCAACTGCCAGCAGTGCAAACCTGCCCAGCAGCTGATGAGTCATCTATGATGATGACAGATGTCCTCCCCTTGCCAGAAAGACCGGTCTATGTGAGGAGGGAGGAGTCACACTGACTCTGGTACGCACAGGCTGGTCCTCCAGAGTGTGTGAGTTCTGCAGAGTGTAGATAGAGTGACACAGTGGCGCTAAGCATCACTGTGTGTCACTCTCTCACCACATCTCTCAGCTGATTCATCACTTATCATCATGTGTCACTCAGGATGATCCCAGAGAGTGAAGGCCTCTTGAGCCCTTTAGGGAAAGAGAGCCTTGACTGATGGGGGCATGACCAGGGCGGGTCAAGGTGACCGAGGGGTCACTAAGGATTGGTTGTTAGGGGGGATGGACTGGGCCTGAGCTCGGTAAAAGTGGTGCCCCAGGGTATTCTGGGTCTTTCTGGAAGCGTGGTTGGAAGAGCTGCCCATCCTCCCGTCCTATTTTTTCGTTGGTATGTCACAGCTGTGGTTTTCTTGACCTTGCCAGCATAAAATGGCTGTAATGGGATATGCCCTTGATGGAAATGGGAAGTAGACAGCCTGTCCAGCACTTATGGGAAGGACAGGCCCCTCCTTATCTCCTTCTCCTTTTGGAATTGTGTGCTCACAGTACAACTGTGACTGGCACTGTTTGAAAGTATTCATATGTTATGTGTTGGATTTAATAAAGCTGTGGCCTTGCCCTTTCTAACTTAATAGTTGTAAGAATTTTATTTAATGGGGTGAAGGGGCAAGGGATAAAAGTCGGCTATACAGACATGTTACAGTTTATGGTACCTGGGCTCATTGCACCTCAGCAGTCATGAGACAGTGAGTCGTAGCATGCCAAGTCTGAGCAGGGGCCATTTTAGGAGCAGGGGCCATACTTAGCAGGTGTCCACAGGGGCCATTAAGCAACTTCTTTTTTTTTTTTTTTTTTTTTTTTTAAATCTAAATTTGTTACAACAGCCTGGTGCTAGAGTTACTACACAGGCAGAGCCAGGGTTATCAAAGTGGCAGTGCAGAACCATCATGGCAGAGTAAAAAAAAAAAGAAGTACAAAACGCACCCCAGACTACACTAAAGTGTACCCATGCATAATAGGGGTAAAAAACAATGGCGCTGTAGCTCGCTGCACTGTTTGCAGCAGTGAATTCTCAGTAGCCCATGGTGGGTTAAATGACTGTAAAAGACATATTGAGGTGAGTGTGACACAACATTATCTTTTAAAGTATTATTTTATTATAGCATTATATTAATAATTGTCTTTAAAGTATTATTTTATTATTAATATTGATTAATCTTTATGTATAGCAACAGTTCTTTTTTTCAGCCCCTCAGAGAGTTCTTTGCCATGAGGTGCCATGTTGAACTTCCAGTGACCAGTATGAGAGAGTGAGAGTGATAACACCAAATCGAACACACCTGCTCCCCATTCACACCTGAGACCTTGTAACACTAATGAGTCACATGACATCGGGGAGGGAAAATGGCTAATTGGGCCCAATTTGGACATTTTCACTTAGAGGGTTACTCACTTTTCTTGCCAGTGGTTTAGACATACATTGTAGCAAAGTGTAATTTCTTCAGTGTTGTCACATTAAAAGATAACAACATATTTACAAAAATGTGAGGGGTGTACTCACTTTTGTGAGATACTGTATATGAATATATATATATATATATAAAAATAAATGTTTTTTTTTTACTTTTGCTATAATAGCTCTGGTATCTAGAGATATGGCAAATATATTTTTTTTACTCTTATTATGAAGGAACATGTGCATGACAATTCAATTTAGGAGATGGCCACTCGATAACCCTTTAATTTGCTTTGATTGAGCTGGGACTTGGAGTTACAACTTAAAAAGTAACTTTTGTTGAGGAAAAAATGAAACATGCCCCTCTGGGTGACCAATGTACATTGCAAGGTTTTTAACAAACTCTGTTGCAGACTCCTACCTTTTGTTATTCTAAAGAAATAGATGTTTGTCTGTGTCCATGTGAATCTGAATCTGAGTGAATCTGTATGGTGATTTTGTATTTATTAATCAGCTGGGTTCTAATGAAAAAAAAAACATCAGGGTATGCGTCCCTTTACACCTGACTTCCCTATGGGAGTATCTCACCAAAAATTTTATTTTTATTGCAGGGGATGCCCAAAATCTTACTTGCATCTTAATACATCTTAATACAAACTTCTGTGAAAATCAGTAAGCCAACAACACAAGCAGGAAATTACATTTTTGGGGGGCGTTCTGTATATCATCTGCGTACAGCACACCTCCAAGTAGCCATGCTGCTTTGCATTTTAAAGAAAATTATAGAGCTGCAGATTAAAAAGGAAATTACATTTTTTAATAACATTCAATGTAGCTATTGTAAATACTATAATATTTTTTAGAAAAAAATATTTATGTAAGGCGAAAGACCCCTACAAAAGGAGGTACCAAAGCAATTCAAGTGGTTTGACAAAGAAAAAACTTTATTGATATTCAATTAATAGTTTCATGAAAATTACATCACATATGAAAAAATAGTACCTCCACCCATCACCATATAAAAATGACAACGTTGTCAAATGATTAAAAACATGGCGTCTGGACTCAAAATAGGAAAATATGATAGAAATGAAATATCATATATTGTGCCCAGATAATGCTGGTAGGAAAGTAGCTACTTGAAGTCATGAATTCAGACAGTTGGAATGGGAAGAATGCCAATGTAGTTCCGATCTGGATTGTAAGATGAATAAATATCATTTGTCTTGCCAATTCAGCATTATTGCAGGACCAGGCTAATAGGCAGAATTGTGTTTTGGTAGTGGTGACTACACAAAAATGTGTCACCTTAGGTAGACTCAAAGTAACTTGGTGGCAGTTAATGACAATTTAGCCAAGCTGTATGTTACGTCAAGAGGGTCATGACCGGCCGATAGCCTTTGGGTATGCAGGAAGAGGAAAACACCTATTGGTGGCTGCCATTAGTCCCAAGTTAATACTTGTTACAGTTTCACCTAATGAGAGGCACAGGGAGTTTCATCAATGAGGCGGAAAGTTTTCAAATGTGGGATTAAAGGTTTCACAGCTAACAACCAGCACATCGACTCAAACAAGGGACACAAACACCTGCACCTGAAGCAAAAGGTCACTCTCCATGATCTCCCATACCCTTATCTGGCTGCTGGACAGATGCATTCCTCCATCTAGGCTCATCCTGTGCAGAAACAGGTTCGTCAAGGTAAGTCAGCACTTGCTGCATCTGCCATAATAGCTGCGCTTCCATAGCTGTGGTTGGAGGTGGGCAAAGCACATTGTTACTCTGCCCCATTGCCGACACTTCAGCCAGGATTTTAGAGCTGTCAGCTGGTACTTCCCGATAGTCCCAGGCAAAGGGAGCCCAGCCCTGCTCCTGAGCAGAATCTAATCTGTAGGCGATCTCCAGCTCCCATTCCTGAATAGCTAGAAATCCCCAAATCTTCCTGTGCCCAGAGCACTTCCAGTGCTGGGCAGAGAGAGTGGGAAAAGTTTGATTAGCATACCAGGATAGGGAGGTAGGGGTCAGAGGACTTCTGAGGTTCAAAAGCCCAGAGCACTTCCAAGATGTTTAGCATCTGTTCTCTGTACTCCAATATTTCCTGTAAATGCCACTCCAGATCTCTCTCAAAATCAGGGTTCTTGGACACCCTCCGGTTACAACAGCCCCAGGCCGCCATAGCCAAAGCCTTTTGTCGGGCTCTCATCCGCTGTCCACAGACACTCTTGGGCTACATACCAGAGGAGGGCTCTGTAGCTCTCGTCCAACCGCATCTCTGCTTGGGCCAGCCTGCTTAAAGTGGTTGTTAACCCACTTCTACTAAATACTCCCATCCTCTCTTTACCATTATAATAATTGTCTCTGTGCCTGGGTTCTGTAAAAAAAAAATCTTCCTGATTGTACCTATATGAGCTCTGCTCCAGCGCTCAGCTGACTGATGGCTCTCTCTTCTCTCTCCGGCTCACAGCTACATTGGGCGGGGCCGAGCCCTCCCGCTGACGTCATCTGGGGAGGAGGGGGAGAGAGGAGAGAGAGCCGACAATCAGCTGAGTGCTGGGAACCACGCTCATATAGGTACAATCAGGCACATTTTTTACAGAACACAGGCACAGGGATCATTTTTATAACGGTAGGAGGGGATAGGAGTCTTTAATAGCAGATAGCATGAGAGCATCAGAAGCAGGGGATGGGCACTGGTACGAGCAGAGACTGGCAGAGAGGGGAGGGGGAGCAGGGGGGAAAAGGACACAGGAGACAGATAGCAGAGCTGTGGATGATGGAATCATGCAAACTGACCGCGGTGTCAGGGCTCAGCAACCATAATTATCGTGGTCAGTTTGCAGAGGGGAGGGTATAGCCAGGCAGGATCAGCCAGGTATATCAGGTGATACGGGGGTCCAAATGACACAGCACAAGCACTGCACTGTATAACATGCTTTAAAGGGAACAGGATCTTTATTTTTATTTTTTTGTGGTTAACAAACGCTTTAACTCAGCTGTCCACTCCTTGTGCGGTTGTTTCCCCAATAACAGCATTCGCACTTTGTACTGCGACCAGTACCTTTCCTGGATAGAGGGGACATTTTTTTTCTGGTGGCGTTGCTAATCGGCTAGCTCTTCCTTCCAGAGTTCCCAGCGGACAGAGTCCTACCATCCCAGCAGGACCTGCACTGACACTGTTCCCCTATGCTGTATCTGCATCTTTTGCAGTCTCCTTCCGAATTCCTCTTCCATGGTGGCTGGTATTTGTACCTCTCCTCTTCTGCTATCTGGACCTTGGATCCAGTCTGCAGGAAGCATCCCACTGCTGCGGGTAAAGGTGATAGACTGGTGCCACCAAATGTGAATTCAAAGAAACATTACTCCAAGGGTCCCCCAGGCATACACCTTATAAAGAGTAGTGTTCCATTAAAAGCCAGGGCCCATAGTCAGTAGGCAAGCGGCTAGACTGCAGTCCCCTCCAAAAGCCTCTGTCCAGGGTGAGTCGTCACAATTCTCCCCTTTCGGCAGGAGACTAACACAGAAGGAGACCCCAGATGGATTGACTTCAAAGTTAGTCTGTAGTTACAGTCCCCCAATGCCAGTACCCAAAACAAATTGTCATGAACAGAGCATTACTCACCCAGCCAACCTCTGCCTCTCTTGTAGAACATACCTGCCACTGGGGAGAAGTGTGGACTGGCCTTACTCCCTGGAGTCCTTTCAGCCGCTAAAGAGAAGACAAGGTGGCTGGGTTCACTCCGTCATGCTGTTGGGGATCTAGGCTGACTGTCCAGCATCCCTGGGGTATACAGGTAGAGGCCATAGTTCTATCCACTACTGCTATATGAAAATCCCTCAGTTCTTGCAGAGCATGGCTGATATGTTCCACTGGGGTTGTGTCAGTGGAGATCGAAGTCCTGTCAATTTTCACAGGAAATCCATCTTTTGTTAGTTGAAGGCAGAGGCCAGCGGTGCTCTGCCCTGTTAATGCTTCAGCTGGGGACCTCACATCATCCGCTCCAGCTAACTGTTGGGTAGGAAGGCCGGCTTCCTCCACTCCCAGACTGCTGCTGCTGGGGAGGGAAGACAGTTTCGATATTTGACCCTGATGCCAGCTCTTCTGCTGGAGGCTCACCAGGTTGTTTTTCCTGAGCCGAAAAGTCTATTAAATCCTCAGCTTCTGGAATTGCTGAAAGTCCAGGGCACGGACTGGTGGCCCTTGGGCCCAGTGCCAACACTTTGGAAGGTGACTCATCATCCATAACATCCTCTGATGAAAAGCCAATTAAATCCATGCTTTCTGTGAACCGTTGCTGGGGAATGAGGATGGTTTCCTCTTCTCCCAAGCCCTTGAACTGCAGCTGGGAAGATGAGCCGGCTGATCCATCTCCTGTACATTTACCCAGCTGCTGGACAGACACATTCCACCATTGAAACTCGTCCTGTACAGAAACAAGTTTGTCAAGGTCAATCAACAATTGCTGCATCCGCCATAAGGGCTCCGCTTCCATAACTGCAGGTGGAGGTGGGCAAAGTACATTGTTTCTCTGCCCCATTACGGACACATTAGCCAGGTTTTCAGAACTGTAAGCTGGTATTTCTGTATAGCCCCAGGCAAAGGGAGCCCAGCCCTGCTGCTGAGAAGAGCCCAGAAGCTGTCTGTAGGTAATCTCCAGCTCCCATTCCTGAATGGCCAGAAACTCCATATCTTCCAGTGCCCAGAGAACTTCCGAGATGTTCAGTATCTCTTCTTTGAAATCCATGATTTCCTCCAACCGCCACTCCAGATCGCTCACAAAGTTAGGGTTCCCTGACAGCTTCCGGTACAACAATCCAAGGCCGCCGTAGCCAAAGTATTCTGTTGGGCTGTCATTTGCTATCCAAGGGCATGCTTGGGATATATGCCACAGGGGGCTCTGTAGCTTTTGTCCAGCTGCATCTCTGCCTGGACCAGCCTGATTGATTCAGCTGTCTGCTCCTTGTGCAGTTTTTCTCCCAAAAACAGCACCCGCAATCCATACTGCGACCAGTACCTTTCCTGGATGGAGGGGAGTTTTATTTCCTGGTGGCACTGCCCACGGGCTAGCATTTCCTTCCAGAGTTCCCAGCGGATAGAATCATACCATCCCAGCAGGACCTTTATTGACACTGTTCCCCTGTACTGTATCAGCAGCTCTTGCAACCTCCTTCCGAATTCTTCTTCCATGGAGGCTGGTATTTGTACCTTTCCTCTTCTGCTATGCGGACCTTGGATCCAGGTGGAGATTTGGATGTCCCAGACTGCAGGAAGCATCCCACTGCTGCGGGTAAAGGTGATAGACTGGCCAAGCATGTCTCCAGACCTAAACCCTATTGAGCATCTGTGGGGCATCCTCAAACGGAAGATGCAGGAGCACAAGGTCTCTAACATCCACCAGCTCCATGATGTCATCATGGAGGAGTGAAAGAGAACTGCAGTGGCAACCTGTGAAGCTCTGGTGAACTCCATGCCCAAGAGGGAGCAGGCAGTGCTGGAAAATAATGGTGGCCACACAAAATATTAACACTCTGGGCCCAATTTGAACATTTTAACTTAGGGGTGTACTTTTGACATTGGTTTAGAGATCAATGGCTGTGTGTTGAGTTATTTTGAGGGGACAGCAAATTTACTGTTATACAAGCTGTACACTCACTACTTTATATTGTACTCGGAGTCAATCTGTGGATAGTAAAGGAAAGGAACAAAGAGCAACAGAGAACATAGACCTGAAGTGTGCCGGGGTCACGTGGTCAGTATGCCTAAAAGGGGGCATACCCAAGTATGAAATATAATGAATGAAATGACCAGGACGCGTGCTCTCAACATGGGGGGTGCCCTGGGGAAAGGGGGGCCGTGCGCCCCCCCCCACCCCAAAGCACCTTGTCCCCATGTTGATGAGGACAAGGGCCTCTTCCTGACAACCCTGGCCGTTGGTTGTCGGGGTCTGCGGGCGGGGGCTTATCGGAATCTGGGAGCCCCCTTTTATAAGGGGGCCCTCAGATCCCAGCCCCCGACCCTATGTGAATGAGTATGGGGTACGATGTACCCCTACCCATTCACCTAAGGTGTAAAATGTAAAGTAAAAAAACACACAATTTTGAAAAAATATTTTATTGCACTGCTCCGGGGGTCTTCTTCCATCTTGGGGTCTTCTCGCCGGACTCCTCCGCCATTTACCTAGCTCTTTTACCGAGCGGAGGAGGCCGGCTACCTTCTTCGTCGTCGACGCCGTCGTCTGGGGGTCTCGATCCGCCTTCGGGGGTCTTCCGCCTTCTTCTTCTTCTCTTCTTCTTCCGATGTTGACCCGTCGCTCTCTCTGGCCGGAATGCCAGAGCCCCGCTGTGCTGGGACTTATATAGGAACAAGGGGACAGGGTCACATGCTCATGTCACATGGTGACCCCGCCCCCTTGTGATGTCACAGTCCCGGAGGATGCTGGGACTGTGACATCACAGGGGGCAGGGTCACCATGTGACATGAGCATGTGACCCTGTCCCATTGTTCCTATATAAGTCCCAGCACAGCGCGGCTCTGGCATTCCGGCCAGAGAGAGCGACGGGTCAACATCGGAAGAAAAAGAAGAAGGCGGAAGACTCCCGAAGGCGGATCGAGACCCCCAGACGACGGCGTCGACGACGAAGAAGGTAGCCGGCCTCCTCCGCTCGGTAAAAGAGCTAGGTAAATGGCGGAGGAGTCCGGCGAGAAGACCCCCAAGACGGAAGAAGACTCCCGGAGCAGTGCAATAAAATATTTTACAAAATTGTGTGTTTTTTTACTTTACATTTTACACCTTAGGTGAATGGGGTAGGGGTACATCGTACCCCATACTCATTCACATAGGGTGGGGGGCCGGGATCTGAGGGCCCCCTTATAAAAGGGGGCTCCCAGATTCCGATAAGCCCCCGCCCGCAGACCCCGACAACCAACGGCCAGGGTTGTCGGGAAGAGGCCCTTGTCCTCATCAACATGGGGACAAGGTGCTTTGGGGTGGGGGGCCGCACGGCCCCCTTTCCCCAGGGCAGCCCCCCATGTTGAGGGCACGTGGCCTGGTACGGCTCAGGAGGGGGGGGGGGCGCTCGCTCGTCCCCACCCCTTTCCTGGCCTGCCGGGCTGCGTGCTCGAATAAGGGTCTGAGATGGATTTGGGGGGGACCCCCACGCCGTTTTTTTCGGCGTGGGGAGTCCCTTTAAATCCATGCCAGGTGACGGGGCTAGCGCGGCGGCATTCACTGCCTTCACTAGCTCCGTCTACCTGAAGTCACGTGCTAAATGAACGGACTTTCCGATGATCGGAAAGTCCGCTCATTTCAAAAGTCCGGCGGACTAGCCTACTAACGGCGGGATTGTCCGCCGGACTGCCAAGTCCAGCGGACAATTTTTAAAACAAAACTTAAAACCTAGTCCGCCGGACTTTTGGTGCCAAAAAGTCCGCCGGCGCCTACACACGAGGGGATTGTCCGGTGGACTTGAGTCCAGCGGATAATCCCGCGGGATAGTCCCTTCGTGTGTACGCGGCATAAAAGGGGGCAAAAATAAACACAGTAGGATGAAAGCTACCAACCAGACTTATTACACACTGAATTAACGCATGACCTGCCAAATTTGACAAAAGCTTGTGGTATCTCAAATGCCCAGAGAAAACAAGACGATCTCCATCTACCCAACTACCAAATGATAAGGGCGCAAAGTCGCAGAAGCTACTCCTATCCTGAAAGAAATGGTCAAAATATGCTTAAAGGTCCAGAGCCTGTTTGGCCAACAAGGGGGCGGCAATGAAGTATGCATTTGGCTGTGGAGAGGGGAGCATCAGGAAAAGGCAACAGAGGAGCATCCCAGGGTTTGACGAATGTAGTACTGACGAGCTGGTTTAAACCAACATCGGCACCACGCCTTGCCAGGCTCTGAGAACCTGATGACAGTGCCGACCCCCTATTGCTGCATCTTGCAAACATGCAAATGTAACAGTAAAGGCCGGGGGGCCAAACCAGTTGAAACCCTGGGCCAGAAGCGCAACTCCCCTACCAGCTATAGAGCTGTCTTGAGCTCCAAGCTGATGACCAACGCAAATGGAGACCTGAGCATGTAAGATATGTCATGAAGAATATGACCCACAATGGGAAGACTGCTGAGCACATCAGGAGGGCTACTCTTGTGGATCACCTGAAAAGAAGAGGCCTTCAACAAACATGAAATGCTGAGTCTCAGCCAGATACCCCCCGAAAGTGCTATGGGCCAATACGATCTGGAAAAGGCAAAAAAAACAATAAAAAACAAAGCAAATAGGGACTGGATAAAACCCGTCAGGACTTAGTAAACCTAGCCTGGAAAACATCCCAAGCAGTATCATGAGCCTACCTGGTATTCAAAATAAAATCGAAATGATCAATGCTGCAGCGTCAGCCAAATGGGAACCCAATGCCTCACAAACTCTGAAACTGAAGAGAAGGCGTGACGCCGGCATCTGCAACCGAGACCTGGCCTACTAGTACTGGCCTAGACACCGAGAGGGTTCCGGAAACCCCCCCCCCCCCCAAAAAAAAACCTTGAGCCTGTAGCAGCTGCTGGAGCTGCAATGGCTGACTAACCAATGGCACCATACTTTAATGCCACTCCTGGCCTACCGTAGCTAGGAAATAAAAAGGTAGTGTGGATTTGGGACAGGGAAGAACCACAGTCCGCGGGGTAAACTGCTCCGCACTTGACGCGCAAGTGAACAGTAACCTAAATAGCTTACCGAGCCAAAGCTGGGAAAGCGAACCCCCTGCGTTAAAATACTGCCAACAGAGCAAAAAAATTGAAGCTAGTTATGCGTTAACAACGAAGCCTTGGGATGGTCCAGGTTCAAGAGAGGGTGAGCCGCCGAGCTCCGACCCCCCCAGCCGGAGAAGGAGTAAAAGAAGCCAAATCCCCCAATATGCGCTACTTGAAACACGAGAAACAAGAGAAAACGGGAAACCTGGGAAAACGAGAGAAACATGAAAATGTGAGATGGCATAGAAACAAAAAGCATGAGAAATGTAAATTGCATGAGAAAACGTGAGATTGGTACGAAATATGTAAGCAGCGTAAGAACAGAAGAGACTTGCCACTGAACAAGCCAATTAAAAACGATCACCTCAATCTGTTAAACCCATAGACGTGATGGGTAACCTGCAGTGGAAGAAAATAGATGACCCAGTTGTGTGAAAATGACCAGAGAACATAACAGACATATAGCCCATGACATAACAATACCCCTGGTACCTGACAAGTATGAGGATGTGGGTGCAGAAATGACAAGACCAACAGCGTATGAAGTGAACCTAATGACGACACCACCCTACTGTATGCAGTAAGTGAGCCCGAGCAACCTGCAGCGCCAAGACAGGAAATTAAAAACGAACACTTAGGGCTAAGGTACCCACAGACTGTAGTGGGTAGTAGTAAAGATGTAATGGTGAAAGTGCACGTATGACGTATGGACTACAGGCAAGAAGATTGTGGGACGTCAATCAAATTAAAAACGAAACCTTAGCCCGTATGGATCTGTAGACGTGACAGATCCTGGGCGTAACTAGAAATCACAGGGCCCCATAGCAAAATGTTGTATGGGCCCCCCCCCCCCCCCCCCAAAAAAATGGCGGGGCTTAAATTAAATAGTGGGCGTGGTTTAAAGGGCGGGGCTCAAAGGGTGTGTGGTTCGAGTCTGAGAAGGAAGAAAGAAAGAGCCCAGATCCTACACCACAATAGCAATATATGTATTCCAGAAAGTTTAATCAACAGATAAAGATACTCCAAACACCTGGTGTTAGCGCTTCAATAATCCTCACCTGTGCCCAATGCAGCGTGGTCTGCCCATGCCCAATACTGCCTCACCTGTGCCCACTTGTGCCCAATGCAGCGTGGTCTGTGCCCAATACAGCGTGTCCAGTGCCCAATGCAGCCTCACCTGTGCCCAATGCAGCCTCACCTGTGCCCAATACTGCCTCACCTGTGCCCATGTGTGCCCAATGCAGCATGTCTAATGCCCAATGCAGCCTCACCTGTGCCCAATGCAGTGTGACCTGTGCCCAATGCAGCCTCACCTGCCCGTGCCCAATGCCGCGTGACCCGTGCCCAATGCCGCGTGACCCGTGCCCAATGCCGCCTCACCCGCCTGTGCCCAATGCAGCATGTTCAGTGCCCAATGCAGCCTCACCCGCCTGTGCCCAATGCAGCATGTTCAGTGCCCAATGCAGCCTCACCTTTGCCCAATGCAGCCTCACCTTTGCCCAATGCAGTGTAGCCTGCACATGCCCAATACAGCCTCACCTTTGCCCAATGCAGTGTAGCCTGCACATGCCCAATACAGCCTCACCTTTGCCCAATGCAGTGTAGCCTGCACATGCCCAATACAGCCTCACCCGTGCCCAATGCAGCCTCACCCGTGCCCAATGCAGCCTCACCTGTGTGCCCAATGCAGCCTCACCTGCCCAATGCAGCCTCAAATGCAGCCTCACCTGCCTGTGCCCAATGCAGCCTCACCTGCCTGCGCCCAATGCAGCATGTTCAGTGCCCAATGCAGCCTCACCTGCCCAATGCAGCCTCACCCCCAATGCAGCCTCACCTGCATGCCCCAATGCAGCGTGCCCAATGCAGCCTCACCTGTGCCCAATGCAGCATGTTCAGTGCCCAATGCAGCCTCACCCGCCTGTGCCCAATGCAGCATGTTCAGTGCCCAATGCAGCCTCACCTTTGCCCAATGCAATGCAGCCTGTGCCCAATGCAGCCTCACCTTTGCCAAATGCAGTGTAGCCTGCACATGGCCAATACAGCCTCACCTTTGCCCAATGCAGTGTAGCCTGCACATGCCCAATGCAGCCTCACCTTTGCCCAATGCAGTGTAGCCTGCACATGCCCAATACAGCCTCACCCGTGCCCAATGCAGCCTGTGCCCAATGCAGCCTCACCTGCCTGTGCCCAATGCAGCCTCACCTGTGCCCAATGCAGCCTCACCCGTGCCCAATGCAGCCTCACCTGCCTGCGCCCAATGCAGCCTCACCTGCCTGTGCCCAATGCAGCATGTTCTGTGCCCAATGCAGCCTCACCTTTGCCCAATGCAGCCTCACCTGTGCCCAATGCAGTGCCCAATGCAGCCTGTGCCCAATGCAGCCTCACCTGCCTGTGCCCAATGCAGCCTCACCTGCCTGTGCCCAATGCAGCATGTTCAGTGCCCAATGCAGCCTCACCTGTGCCCAATGCAGCCTCACCCGCGCCCAATGTAGCCTCACCCGTGCCCAATGCAGCCTCACCTGCCTGCGCCCAATGCAGCCTCACCTGCCTGCGCCCAATGCAGCATGTTCAGTGCCCAATGCAGCCTCACCTTTGCCCAATGCAGCGTGGCCTGCCCATGCCCAATGCAGCCTCACCCGTGCCCAATGCAGCCTGACCCGTGCCCAATGCAGCCTCACCTTTGCCCAATGCAGCCTGACCCGTGCCCATGCCCAATGCAGCCTCACCCGTGCCCAATGCAGCCTCCCCGTGCCCAATGCAGCCTCCCCCGTGCCCAATGCAGCCTCACCTGTGCCCAATGCAGCCTCCCCCGTGCCCAATGCAGCCTCACCTGTGCAGTGGAAGAGGTGAGCCAGACTGCAGCAGCCCTCAAATCAATGGCTATTGGCGAGCGTGGGGCTGTCTCAGAGTGGGGGGGGGGGCAGCCCCCCCGCACGGTCCCCCAGCCATGGGAAGTGAGGAGAGGAAGAGGCGCGCTGTCACAGAGAGCATAGAGCTGTAACAGCTTTCATTTGAATGTCCTGTGTGTTCCCGGGGCCCACGTCACATAGCCCCACCTCTTGGCCCGGCGCCTTTGATGACGTCACATGTCCCGCATTGGACCGGCGTTCTGTCTATCAAAAGCGCCGGGCCAAGAGGTGGGGCTATGTGACGGTGAACCCCCGGGAACACACAGGACATGGACATTCAAATAAAAGCTATTACACAGCGCTCTGCTTGGACCGTGCCCAATGCCGCCTCACCCGCCTGTGCCCAATGCAGCATGTTCAGTGCCCAATGCAGCCTCACCCGCCTGTGCCCAATGCAGCATGTTCAGTGCCCAATGCAGCCTCACCTTTGCCCAATGCAGCCTCACCCTTTGCCCAATGCAGCCTCACCTTTGCCCAATGCAGTGTAGCCTGCACATGCCCAATGCAGCCTCACCTGTGCCCAATGCAGTGTAGCCTGCACATGCCCAATACAGCCTCACCTGTGCCCAATGCAGCCTCACCCGTGCCCAATGCAGTGTGGCCTGTGCCCAATGCAGCCTCACCCCTGCCCAATGCAGCCTCACCTGCCTGTGCCCAATGCAGCCTCACCTGTGCCCAATGCAGCCTCACCTGCCTGCGCCCAATGCAGCCTCACCCCTGCCCAATGCAGCCTCACCTGCCTGCGCCCAATTCAGCCTCACCTGCCTGTGCCCAATGCAGCATGTTCAGTGCCCAATGCAGCCTCACCTTTGCCCAATGCAGCCTCACCTGTGCCCAATGCAGTGTGGCCTGTGCCCAATGCAGCCTCACCTGCCTGTGCCCAATGCAGCCTGTTCTGTGCCCAATGCAGCATGTTCTGTGCCCAATGCAGCCTCACCTGTGCCCAATGCAGCCTCACCTGTGCCCAATGCAGCCTCACCCGTGCCAATGCAGCCTCACCCGTGCCCAATGCAGCCTCACCTGCCTGCGCCCAATGCAGCCTCACCTGCCTGCGCCCAATGCAGCATGTTCAGTGCCCAATGCAGCCTCACCTTTGCCCAATGCAGCGTGGCCTGCCCATGCCCAATGCAGCCTGACCCATGCCCAATGCAGCCTGACCCGTGCCCAATGCAGCTTCACCTTTGCCCAATGCAGCCTGACCCGTGCCCATGCCCAATGCAGCCTCCCCCGTGCCCAATGCAGCCTCCCCCGTGCCCAATGCAGCCTCCCCCGTGCCCAATGCAGCCTGACCCGTGCCCAATGCAGCCTCCCCGTGCCCAATGCAGCCTCCCCCGTGCCCAATGCAGCCTCACCTGTGCAGTGGAAGAGGTGAGCCAGACTGCAGCAGCCCTCAAATCAATGGCTATTGGCGAGCGTGGGGCTGTCTCAGAGTGGGGGGGGGCGAGCCCCCCCCCGCACGGTCCCCCAGCCATGGGAAGTGAGGAGAGGAAGAGGCGCGCTGTCACAGAGAGCAGAGAGCTGTAACAGCTTTCATTTGAATGTCCTGTGTGTTCCCGGGGCCCACGTCACATAGCCCCACCTCTTGGCCCGGCGCCTTTGATGACGTCACATGTCCCGCATTGGACCGGCGTTCTGTCTATCAAAAGCGCCGGGCCAAGAGGTGGGGCTATGTGACGGTGAACCCCCGGGAACACACAGGACATGGACATTCAAATAAAAGCTATTACACAGCGCTCTGCTTGGACAGCGCGCCTCTTCCTCTCCTCACTTCCCCTGGCTGGAGGACCGTGCGGGCAGTGCTCGTCCCCCCCCCCGGCCCCCCGGGCCCCCGGCGGCAGTATGCATTGCTCCTCCTCCCCAGGGGCCCCATAGCTGCTGCGGGCCCCATAGCGGCCGCGTGTGTCGCTATGGCGGTAGTTCCGCCACTGCATGAGGGGAGGAGGGAAAGGAGGGCAGGCTTTATGCAGCCTGACTCCTCCTACAAATACAGGCTGACCTGCGGTCTGCCTTACACTTGTAGCAAAGTGTAATTTCTGCAGTGTTGTCACATTAAAAAATATAATAAAATATTTACAAAAATGTGAGGTGTACTCACTTTTGTGAGATATTGTATGTTGCATTACTCTTGTTATCAGACTATTACAATGTCAAACATTGCTGCCACAAAATAAAAATTCCCCATAATTGAAGCCACAGATGGAGCTAAGAGATAACTGGAGCCTTTATAAAAAAGAAAGCCAGGAGTCTCTTCATGTAGGCAGTCCCTGATTTCGAGGGACAGTCCCTGATTTATAACAATGTCCCTCTGTCCCTCTTTCCTCCTTATTTGTCCCTCATTTTGGTCTGATCTCTATAGTTGTATAAAAAATTCATTTTTTATCTTTCAAAAAGCGTTTCCCAGTGCTAAACCTTTCATCCAATTTCTAAATTGCTGCATTTGTACATTTCAAAAGTTAGTATAAAGGAATAGAAGCATGGGCGTCCGCAGAACTTTTTTCAGGGGGGGGGGGGGGCATGATTTTAAGGTCACCCATGCTCTGACCCTTTTCGACAATGTCATTATCACATTATTACGGTCATAGACTGTAAACATAGTACAGGTGATGGTCAGAGACTGCAGACATGGCCCAAGGGACTGTGAGAGACGGCATACATGGCCCAAGAGACTGTCAGTGACTGCATACATGGCTCAAGAGACTGCGGACATGGCCCAAGAGACTGTCAGAGACTGCGGACATGGCACAAAAGACTGAGAGACGGCATACATGGCCCAAGAGACTGTCAGAAACTGCATACATGGCTCAAGAGACTGAAGACATGGCACAAGAGACTGTCAGAAACTGCATACATGTGGGGGAGGTGACAGAGAGAGACGGGGGGTGACAGAGAGATACAATGGGGTGACAGAGAGGCGTGTTACAGAGAGAGACAGAGGGGGTGACAGAGAGATACAGAGGGGGGTGACAGATAGAGACAGGGGGGGTGACAGAGAGAGACAGGGGGGGGGTGACAGAGAGAGACAGGGGGGGGTGACAGCGAGAGACAGAGGGGTGAGAGAGCGAGGGGGTGACAGAGATGGGTGATGGGGGTCATCACTCCTAATCCGATCCCTGATTCCTTACCCCTACCTGCGGACGCCCATGAATAGAAGTGCTAAAAAAGAGCACTTGTGGGTTTAACTTACCTTTTTTTTTTTTTGTATTTTGTAAATTCTCCTTTATCCCTTTATCGCAGCCTACACACTTTTTCTAATAGGTGTCTCTCGTTCCAATTTCCAAAATTTGGGAGGTATGCACTGACCCACTGGGCTGCAGCAGTGTGCATTACATACAATTGCAGCATGACCCCATTTAAATTATGTTGTACAGGTGGGTGGTGGAAAAAATTGGGCTCAACTGCTTGCTTTTACCACCCTATGCCCACCCATGCGAATGGACACCAAGACCTTGTTTACACTCGCTGTTTGGGGGTGAGGGATAAGCAGTAAAAACAGGAGGCTAAGCTGTTATTTTACTACCTCCCCCTTTCCCAAGATGCAAAGATGGCTGCATGGGGATATACACCTCCACAGTAAAAATGATCCCCTGTCGTGTTTGACAGGGAGTGCTGCCTGCTGAATATGACACATGTATGACACATGTAAGTTAATGGGGCTGAGCTGCAACATCTAATGCAAGCAGTTTGCTACTCAGAGGGCTACTACAAGTGTAAACTAACCATAATCTCTCTCATTCACACCTTTGCAGTGGTGAGGGAGCGTGCATACTTTTGAGCAGCACGTATAGGGCAGCCCATTCATTTCAATGTGCTGCCCTACAAGCGAAAAAACACACAAAAAATGTATTTTTGAAAACTGCACCAACAAAATACTTTTTTTACCATGCATTTTAGTGCATGCAAACGAGTGCAACAGCAAGAATTAAAAAAGGCAAAAGGGCTGTCTGTTCTTGCAGGAATGCATGCAATTTGGGAACATTCCTGCATCGCACAAATGTCAATCTAGATTAAGATATAGGAGGCTAAGGAGGTGTGAAAAGGAGGTGTGGGAGGGTATGAGGAGTAAAGGAAACGTGGGGGTGATTGAGGAGAGGGGAGGGGAGGTTTGGGGGGTCTGAAGAGAAGAGAGGTCTGGGAGGGGTCTGAGAGGGGAGGGGAGGTTTGGGGGGGCTGAAGAGAAGAGAGGTCTGAGGAGGAGAGGGGAGGTCTTGGAGGGTCTGAGGTGGAGGGTGAGATCTGGAAGGGGTCTGAGGAGGATGAGAGGGGTGGTGTGGGGGGGGGGGGGTGTCTGAGAGAGAAAAGAGAGGTGGGTCTGGGGAGGTGTGCAGGGGGTCTGAAGAGGAGAAGTTAGATCTAGGGGGTTTGAGAAGGAGCGGGGAGGTGTGGGGAGCCTGAGGAAGAAAGGAAAGGTGGGTCTAGGGGGGCGGGGGGTCTGAGGAGGTGAGGGGAGGTGAAGGAAAGTCTGGAGGTCTGAGGAGGAGAGGGGAGGTGAGGGAAGGTCTGAGGAAGAGATGGGGGGTTGGTAGAGGAGAAGGGAGGTCTGGGAGGGATCTGAGGAGAGGGAAGGTCTTGGGGGGGGTCTGTGTTGGAGGGGGAGATTAGGAAGGGGTCTGAGGAGGAGAGGGGAGCTGTGGGGGGTCTGAGGGAGAAAGGGGAGGTGTGTGTATGTGGAGGGGGGGGGGGGGGGTCTGAGCAAGAGCGGGAAGGTTTGGGGGGTCTGAAGAGGAGAAGTGAGATCTAGGGGGTTTGCAAAGGAGAAGGGAGGTGTGGGGGGTCAGAGGAAGAAAGGAGAGATGGGTCTGGGGGGATCTGAGGAGGAGAGGGGAGGTGAGGGAAGGTCTGGGGTCTGAGGAAGAGATGGGGGGGTTGGTAGAAGAGAAGGGAGGTCTGGGGGGTCTAAGGAGAAGAGGGAAGGTCTTGGGGGGGTCTGTTGTGGAGGGGGAGACCAGGAAGGGGTCTGAGGAGGATAGGGGAGCTGTGGGGGGTCTGAGGAAGAAAGGGGAGGTGTGTGTATGTGGGTGGTGGACCTGAGCAAGAGTGGGAAGGTTTGGAGGGTGGAGGAGGAGAAGTGAGATCTAGGGGGTTTGCAAAGGAGAAGGGAGGTGTGGGGGGTCTGAGGAAGAAAGGAGAGGTGGGTCTGGGGGGGAATCTGAGGAGGAGAGGGGAGGTGAGGGAAGGTCTGGGGGTCTGAGGAAGATAGGGGAGGTGGGGGGGTCTGAAGAGGAGAAGGGAGGGGTCTGAGGAGGAGGAGGGGGAAAGGGAGATCAGGAAGGGGTCTGCGGAGGAGAGGGGAGCTGTAAGGGGTTTGAGGAAGAAAGGGAAGGTGTGTGTATGTGGGGGGGGGGGGGGGTCTGAGCAAGAGCGGGAAGGTTTGGGGGGGGTCTGAAGAGGAGAAGTGAGATCTAGGGGGTTTGCAAAGGAGAAGGGAGGTGTGGGGGGTCAGAGGAAGAAAGGAGAGATGGGTCTGGGGGGGGGGATCTGAGGAGGAGAGGGGAGGTGGGGGAAGGTCTGGGGTCTGAGGAAGAGATGGTGGGGGGGGGTTGGTAGAAGAGAAGGGAGGTCTGGGGGGGGGGTCTAAGGAGAAGAGGGAAGGTCTTGGGGGGGTCTGTTGTGGAAGGGGGGACCAGGAAGGGATCTGAGGAGGATAGGGGAGCTGTGGGGGGTCTGAGGAAGAAAGGGGAGGTGTGTGTGTGGGATGTGTGGGGGGGGGGGGTCTGAGCAAGAGCGGGAAGGTTTGGGGGGCTCTGAAGAGGAGAAGTGAGATCTAGGGTGTTTGCAAAGGAAAAGGGAGGTGTGGGTGGTCTGAGGAAGAAAGGAGAGGTGGGTCTGGGGGGAATCTGAGGAGGAGAGGGGAGGGAAGGGAAGGTCTGGGGGTCTGAGGAAGATAGGGGAGGTGGGGGGGGGTCTGAAGAGAAGGGAGGGGTCTGAGGAGGAGGAGGAGGAAGGGGAGATCAGGAAGGGGTCTGCGGAGGAGAGGGGAGCTGTAAGGGGTTTGAGGAAGAAAGGGAAGGTGTGTGTATGTGTGTGGGGGGGGGGGGGGGGGGGGGGGGGGGGGGGGGTCTGAGCAAGAGCAGGAAGGTTTGGGGGGTCTGAAGAGGAGAAGTGAGATCTAGGGGGTTTGCAAAGGAGAAGGAAGGTGTGGGGGGTCAGAGGAAGAAAGGAGAGATGGGTCTGGGGGGAATCTGTGGAGGAAAGGGGAGGTGAGGGAAGGTCTGGGGTCTGAGGAAGAGATGGTGGGGGGGGGGTTGGTAGAAGAGAAGGGAGGTCTGGGGGGGTCTAAGGAGAAGAGGGAAGGTCTTGGGGGGGTCTGTTGTGGAGTGGGAGACCAGGAAGGGGTCTGAGGAAGATAGGGGAGCTGTGGGGGGTCTGAGGAAGAAAGGGGAGGTGTGTGTGTGGGATGTGGGGGGGGGGTCTGAGCAAGAGCGGGAAGGTTTGGGGGGGTCTGAAGAGGAGAAGTGAGATCTAGGGTGTTTGCAAAGGAAAAGGGAGGTGTGGGGGGTCTGAGGAAGAAAGGAGAGGTGGGTCTGGGGGGGAATCTGAGGAGGAGAGGGGAGGGGAGGGAAGGTCTGGGGGTCTGAGGAAGATAGGGGAGGTGGGGGGGTCTGAAGAGGAGAAGGGAGGGGTCTGAGGAGGAGGGGGAAGGGGAGATCAGGAAGGGGTCTGCGGAGGAGAGGGGAGCTGTAAGGGGTTTGAGGAAGAAAGGGAAGGTGTGTGTATGTGGGGGGGGGGGGGGTCTGAGCAAGAGCGGGAAGGTTTGGGGGGTCTGAAGAGGAGAAGTGAGATCTAGGGGGTTTGCAAAGGAGAAGGGAGGTGTGGGGGTCAGAGGAAGAAAGGAGAAATGGGTCTGGGGGGGGATCTGAGGAGGATAGGGGAGGTGAGGGAAGGTCTGGGGTCTGAGGAAGAGATGGGGGGGGGGGGGTTGGTAGAAGAGAAGGGAGGTCTGGGGGGGTCTAAGGAGAAGAGGGAAGGTCTTGGGGAGGTCTGTTGTGGAGGGGGAGACCAGGAAGGGGTCTGAGGAGGATAGGGGAGCTGTGGTCTGAGGAAGAAAGGGGAGGTGTGTGTGTGGGATGTGGGGGGGGGGGGTTTGAGCAAGAGCGGGAAGGTTTGGGGGGGTCTGAAGAGGAAAAGTGAGATCTAGGGTGTCTGCAAAGGAAAAGGGAGGTGTGGGGGGTCTGAGGAAGAAAGGAGAGGTGGGTCTGGGAGGAAGGGATCTGAGGAGGAGAGGGGAGGTGAGGGAAGGTCTGGGGGTCTGAGGAAGGTAGGGGAGGTGGGGGGGTCTGAAGAGGAGAAGGGAGGTCTGGGAGGGGTCTTAGGAGGAGAGGGAAGGTCTTGGGGGGGGGGTCTGTGGTGGAAGGGGGAGATCAGGAAGTGGTCTGAGGAGGAGAGGGGAGTTGTGGGGGGTCTGAGGAAGAAAGGGGGAGGTGTGTGTATGTGGGGGGGAAGGGGGACTGAGCAAAGTCGGGAAGGTTTGGGGGGGGGGGTCTGAAGAGGAGAAGTGAGATCTAGGGGGTTTGCAAAGGAGAAGGGAGGTGTTGGGGTTTCACTAATATTTTTTTCTTTTTTTGGGGGGATAATTCTCCTTTAAGGGAGCACAGCAGGGTGTGTGTCCTATGCCTACACACTTTTTCTAATAGGTGTCTCTAGTTCCAATTTCAAAAAGTTGGGAGGTATGCACTGACCCACTGGGCTGCAGCAGTGTGCATTGCATACAATTGCAGCATGACCCCATTTAAATTATATTGTACAGGTGGGTGGTGAAAAAAATTGGGCTCAACTGCTTGCTTTTACCGCCCTCTGTCCACCCATGCGAATGAACACTAAGCCCCCGTACACACGGTCGGAAATTCCGACCACAAAATTTTGTCCGAAACTGGTGTTGCATACACACGGTCGGACAAAGTTGTCGGAAAATCCGATCATTCCGGACGTGGTGACGTTCGTTGCGTACGACGGAACTACGTAGAGGCTAGTAGCCAACAGCTTTGGCCTCGTAATTTTATCTGAGCATGCGTGGAACTTTGTCCGTCGGAATTCTCTACATACGGTCGGAAAAAGTCTGATCGGATTTTGTTGTCGAAAAATTTGAGAGCAGGATCTCAAATTTTTCTGTCGGAAAATTCCGACGGAAAAAGTCCGATGGAGCACACACACACGGGCGGATTTTCTGACAACGTGGTCCGATCGGATATTTTCCGTCAGAATTTTCGACCATGTGTACGGGGGCTTAGACCTTGTTTACACTTGCTGTTTGGGGGTGAGGGATGAGCAGTAAAAACAGGAGGCTAAGCTGTTATTTTACTACCTCCCCCCTTTTGCAAGATGCAAAGGTGGCTGCATAGGGATATACACCTCCACAGTAAAAATTATCCCATCGTGTTTGACAGGGAGTGCTACCTGCTGAATATGACACATGTATGACACATATAAGTGAATGGGGCTGAGCTGCAACATCTAATGCAAGCAGTTTGCTACTCAGAGGGCTACTACAAGTGTAAACTAACCCTAATCTCTCTCATTCACACCTTTGCAGTGGTGAGGGAGCGTGCATACGTTTGAGCAGCACTTATAGGGCAGCTCATTGATTTCATGTGCTGCCCTACAAGCGAAAAACACACAAAAAAAACTTTTTGAAATCTGTGCAGCAACAAAATACTTTTTTTTACCATGCATTTTAGTGCATGCAAATGAATGCAAAAGCAAGAATTAAAAAAGGTAAAAGGGCTGTCTGTTCTTGCAAGTATGCATGCAATTTTGGGAACATTCCTGCATCGCACAAATGTCAATTTAGATTAAGAGATAGGAGGCTAAGGAGGTGTGAAAAGGAGGGGAGGTGTGGGAGGGTATGAGGAGGAAAGGGAAGGTGGGGGTGATTGAGGAGAGGGGAGGTTTGGGGGGTCTAAAGAGAAGAGAGGTTGGGAGGGGTCTGAGGAGGAGAGGGGAGGTCTTGGAGGGTCTGAGGTGGAGGGTGAGATCTGGAAGGGGTCTGAGGAGGAGAGGGGTGGTGTGTGTGGGGGGACGGGGGTCTGAGAGAGAAAAGAGAGGTGGGTCTGGGGAGGTGTGCAGGGGGGGGGGGGTCTGAAGAGGAGAAGTGAGATCTAGGGGGTTTGAGAAGTAGCAGGGAGGTGTGAGGGGTCTGAGGAAGAAAGGAAGGGTGGGTCTAGGGGGGTGGGGTCTGAGGAGGTGAGGGAAAGTCTAGGGGTCTGAGGAGGAGAGGGAAGGTCCGGGGGGGTCTGTGGTGGAGGGGGAGATCAGGAAGGGGTCTGCAGAGGAGAGGGAAGCTGTGGGGGTCTGAGTAAGAAAGGGGAGGTCTGGGCAAAAGCGGGAAGGTTTGGGGGGGAGGGTCTGAGCAAGAGCGGGAAGGTTTGGGGGGTCTCAAGAGGAGAAGTGAGATCTAGGGGGTTTGCAAAGGAGAAGGGAGGTGTGAGGGGTCTGAGGAAGAAAGGAGAGGTGAGTCTGGGGGGGATCTGAGGAGGAGAGGGGAGGTGAGGGAAGGTCTGGGGGTCTGAGGAAGATAGGGGAGGTGGGGGGGTCTGAAGAGGAGAAGAAAGGTCTGGGAGGAGTCTGAGGAGGAGGGGGAAGATCTTGGGGGTCTGTGGGGGAGGGGGAGATCAGGAAGGGGTCTGCGGAGGAGAGGGAAGCTGTGGGGTGTCTGAGAAGAAAGGGGAGGTGTGTGTATGTGGGGGGGGGGGGGTCTAAAGAGAAGTGAGATCTAGGGGGTTTGCAAAGGAGAAGGGAGGTGTGGGGGGGGGGGGGTCTGAGGAAGAAAGGAGAGGTGGGTCTGAGGAGGAGAGGGGTGGTGAGGGAAGGTCTGGGGGTCTGAGGAGGAGAGTGGAGGTGACGGAAGGTCTGAGCAAGAGATAAGGGGGGGTCTGATGAGGAGAAGTGAGATCTAGGGGGTTTGAGAAGGAGCAGGGAGGTGTGGGGGGTCTGAGAAAGAAAGGAAAGTAGGATCGGGGGGGGGGGGGTCTGAGGAGGTGAGGGAAAGTCTGGGGGTCTGAGGAGGAGAGAGGAGGTGAGGGAAGGTCTTGGGGTTTGAGGAAGAGATGGGGGGTTGGTACAGGAGAAGGGAGGTCTGGGAGGGGTCTAAGGAGGAGAGGGAAGGTATTGGGGGGGGGGTCAGGAAGGGGTCTAAGGAGGAGAGGGGAGCTGTGGGGGGTCTGAGGAAGAAAAAGAGGAGGTGTGCGTATGTGGGGGGGGGGGGGAGTCTGAGCAAGAGCGGGAAGGTTTGGGGGGTCTGAAGTGGAGAAGTGAGAGCTAGGGGGTTTGCAAAGGAGAAGGGAGGTGTGGGGGGTCTGAGGAAGAAAGAAGAGGTGGGTCTGGGGGGGGGGGGGGGGGGTCTGAGGAGGGGAGGTGAGGGAAGGTCTTAGGGTCTGAGGAAGGTAGGGGGGGGTCTGAAGAGGAGAAGGGAGGTCTGGGAGGGGTCTCAGGAGGAGAGGGAATGTGTTGGGGGGCCTGTGGTGCAAAGGAGAGATCAGAAAGGGGTCTGAGGAGGAGTGGGGAGCTGTGGGGGGTCTGAGGAAGAAAGTGGGTGTGTGTGTGTGTATGTGGGGGGGGGGGTCTGAGCAAGAGCGGGAAGGTTTGGGGGGGTCTGAAGGTGAGAAGTGAGATCTAGGGGGTTTGCAATGGAGAAGGGAGGTGTGGGGGGTCTGAGGAAGAAAGGAGAGGTGGGTCTGGGGGGGGTCTGAGGAGGGGAGGTGAGGGAAGGTCTTAGGGTCTGAGGAAGGTAGGGGGGGGGGTCTGAAGAGGAGAAGGGAGGTCTGGGAGGGGACTCAGGAGGAGAGGGAATGTGTTGGGGGGCCTGTGGTGGAAAGGAGAGATCAGAAAGGGGTCTGAGGAGGAGTGGGGAGCTGTGGGGGGTCTGAGGAAGAAAGTGGGTGTGTGTGTGTATGTGTGGGGGGGGGGGTTCTGAGCAAGAGCGGGAAGGTTTGGGGGGGTCTGAAGGTGAGAAGTGAGATCTAGGGGGTTTGCAATGGAGAAGGGAGGTGTGGGGTGTCTGAGGAAGAAAGGAGAGGTGGGTCTTGGGGGGGGGGGGGGGGATCTGAGGAGGAGAGGGGAGGTGAGGGAAGGTCTGGGGGTCTGTGGAGTAGTAGTGCTACAAAAAAGCACTTGTGGGTTTCACTAATATTTTATTTTTTTGTATAATTCTCCTTTAAGGGAGCGCAGCACAGGCTGTGTCCTATGCCTACACACTTTTTATAATTGGTTTCTCTAGTTCCAATTTCAAAAAGTTGGGAGGTATGCACTGACCTGCAGCAGTGTGCATTACATACAATTGCAGCATGACCCCATTTAAATTATATTGTACAGGTGGGTGGTGGAAAAAATTGGGCTCAACTGCTTGCTTTTACGGCCCTCTGTCCACCCATGCGAACAAACACGAAGACCTTGTTTACACTTGCTGTTTGGGGGTGAGGGATGAGCAGTAAAAACAGGAGGCTAAGCTGTGATTTTACTACCTCCCCCTTTCCCAAGATGCAAAGGTGGCTGCATGGGGATATACACCTGCACAGTAAAAATGATCCCCTGTCGTGTTTGACAGGGAGTGCTGCCTGCTGAATATGACACATGTATGACACATGTAAGCGAATGGGGCTGAGCTGTAACATCTAATGCAAGCAGTTTGCTACTCCAAGTGTAAACTAACCCAAATATCTCTCATTCACACCTTTGCAGTGGTGAGGGAGCGTGCATACTTTTGAGCAGCACGTATAGGGCAGCCCGTTGATTTCAATGGGCTGCCCTACAAGCGAAAAACACAGGAGGAGGAGAGGGAAGGTCTTGGGGGGTCCGTGGTGGAGGGGGGATCAGGAAGGGGTCTAAGGAGGAAAGGAGAGCTGTGGGGGGTCTGAGGAAGAAAGAGGAGGTGTGTGTATGTGGGTGGGGGTCTGAGCAAGAGCGGGAAGGTTTGGGGGGGTCCGTAGAGGAGAAGTGAGATCTAGGGGGTTTGCAAGGAGAAAGGAGGTGTGGGGAGTCTGAGGAAGAAAGGAGAGGTGGGTTTGGGGGGGGGGATCTGAGGAGGAGAGGGGAGGTGAGGGAAGGTCTGGGGGTCTGAGGAAGATAGGGGAGGGGGGGGGTCTGAAGAGGAGAAGGGAGATCTATGAGGGGTCTGAGGAGGAGGGGGGAGGTCTTGCGGGTCTGTGGTGGAGGGGGAGATTTTGGAGGGGTCTGAGGAGGAGAGGGGAGGTGTGGGGGTCTGAGAAATAAAGAGGAGGTGTGTGTGGGGGTGTCTGAGGAGGCGAGGAGGGTCTAGGGGGATCTGAGGAGGAGAGAGGAGGTCTGGGGGCTTTGAGTAGGAAAAGGGAGGTCTAAGGCTGAATTTTCCCCACCTTCCCCCTTGTACTTACAGATAACACACAGGCAGCTTCTTCTTACCCCCCTCCAGTCATGTGACCCGACGTGCTGAGACTGAGGTGAGTTTTAATCTCAGTACCGACACTCTATTCCCCGCTAGAGGCTGGAGGGAAGGAAAAAGCTGAATCCTCTCTCCAGCAGCAGCCAGCCACTGCTCCTTCTGACAGAAATGAATCACGAGTGGCTACATTGTCAGCGTCTCTTTGCCCCCCTCACCATGCCACCTGGGGCAAGTAACCGCTCAGCCCCCACTCTTGTCCCAGCACTGAATGTAATGGTCTATAGGTCTAGCGTTCTACTAAAATAAAATGGTGTTTTGAAATTTAAATTACTGCAAAATGCTATAAAATCTGTAATATACATTCAGTTATCTTATTCATGTCATATTACCTTGTTACTATCTATGCTATTAAGAGACTTACCTGAATTGTCAAACAAAGAAGGCCGACTCTCTGCTAAGCTGGAGCTGATGAAGTGGAATGGGGTGTCTCTTTTTTATATGTTCAAAATCCAATAGAATTAAGGAAATGTTCTTGACTGACTTAGAAACACCCTTCTCTGCTGTTGTCCAAATCAAATATTTTTTGGCAAAGGTTGCAAAACGTCACACAAGCTACTCCTTGTCATCTGTAAACTCAACTCATCCTTTTCCAAGATCCTTCCAGCAGAGTCAATAAAGACATATTGTATTAGGGATCTAGAACATTTACAAAATGTAACCACTTCAATACAGGGCATTTTTACCCCCTTCCTGCCCAGGCCAATTTTCAGCTTTCAGCGCTGTCATGCCTTGAATGACAATTTTGCGGTCATACAACACTGTCCCATATGACATTTTGATAATTTTTTGCAACAAATAGAGCTTTCTTTTGGTGGTATTTGATCACCTCTGTGGTTTTTATTTTTTGCGCTATTAACAAAAAAAGACTGACAATTTTCAAAAAAACACAATATTTTGTACTTTTTGCTATAATAATTATCCCAATTTAAAAGAAAAAAGTTACGTTGATATCTATTCTTCTACATATTCTACAAAAAAAAAAAAATTACAATAATTGATTGGTTTGCGCAAAAGTTATAGCACCTACAAAATAGGGCATAGATTTATGGCATTTTTTTTATTTTTACTAGTAATGGTAGCAATCTGCAAATTTTTGTCATGACTGCGATATTGCGGCGGACAGATCGGACAGTTTTGACACTATTTTGGGACCATTCACATTTATACAGCGAACAGTGCTATAAAAATGCACTGATTACTGTATAAATGTCACTGGCAGGGAAGGGGTTAAAACTAAGGGGCGATCAAGGGGTTAAATGTGTTACCTAGGGAGTGATTCTAACTGTGGGGGGAGGGGACTGAATGGGGGAGGTGACCGACCGATGTTCCTCTGTACTGGGAACACATGATCGGTCTCCTCTCTCCTGACAGGACATGGATCTGTGTGTTTACACACACAGATCCACATCCCTGCTCTGTGACCGGCTATCGCAGGTGCCTGGCGGACATTGCAGCCACCAGGCATGTGCATTGGTTCCCGAGTGATGCGGTGGGCGCCCCCTAGCGGCTGGGAAGCCGAGGATATCGTATGATGGCACCCCCGGATGAGAGAGCCACCTTGCGGCTGTCATTTGACTATACGCGGGATGGGAAGAGGTTAAAAGATCTATTTATTGAAATTAGAATATGTTATTATTTAAAATAATTGCATCACTGAACACCATTCTTGCATTTTTTTTTTTTTTATTAGTTAATGTATATCTCTGTGCATTAATTGTTGTCTTGGATTTACTGAAACTACAGAAGTGACTTATAGACTCTGGGGATAAGAAAAATAAAAAGTCATATTTCTTGTATCTACACAACCACACTGAATGCAATATAAAAGACAGTGATCAGGGGGACAAACTATTTTAAGTGATATTAAACCCAAAATAAAAAATGTAATATATTGCAGTTTACCAATCATTAGATATGGTGGCTACATTTGTTTTCTTGTGTTGGTTTTTTCCCTATGGTTTCACCTCTTGATCTAGCCAGTAACACACCTCCTGTATTAGAATGCCCCAACTCTGGATGAGCACAGGGGGCACATGTGGACAGCAGCTTTGTCATTCTAGGGGGAGGGGAGTGTTAGATGAACTAGCAGATTTAAATACACTAACAAGCTGAAGCTAAACAAGAGCTAACATGTTACAGAAACCGTTTTTTCCTTTTGGGATAAAGGTTTTTCATAGATAACTGAAAGCTGACAATTCTAAGCAATTGTAAGTGGTTTGTCTCTTACAACATATTTACTGGCTGGATTGCCAGAGGAAAATATCACCACATAAGTGACCATCAGCGCCCATAAACAGCACCTGTCACCCATCAGTGCCCATATAGTGCACCTGTCACATCACAGACTGCCATCAGTGACCATCAGCGGTGCACCTGTCACCCATCAGTGACCATCGCGACTCACCCATCAGTGACCATCGCCAGTCACCCGTCAGTGACCATCATCAGTCACACCGTCATCACCTATCAGTGAACATTACCTGCCACCCATCGCACAGCTCATCAGTGACCGTCACCTGCCACCCATATGTCACCCATCTCACAGCCCATCAGTGACCGTCACCTGCCACCCATATGTCACCCGTCGCACAGCCCATCAGTGACCGTCACTTGCCACCTGTCACACAGCCATCAGCTGTCAAAGAAAGTATATAGTAATGAGGAGACATTCCAGATCATCTCCATGACCGGTAAGAGCAGTGGGGAGTTCTCATCAGATTCCAATGCCAATTCTGATTCCGAATCAAATTCAGCATTTGAATCGACTGATAGCAGCAGATCGGCAAATAAATCAGAGGAAGAAAGGGTCCGACTCTGGAAGTCAGACAGCCGCCACAAAACCAGGATCAAATTCCCAGGCCCAGTGCCAGCGCTGCCGACAGCGATAGGCTCTGAGAACAAATTCCCAGGCCCAGTGCCAGTGCTGCCGACAGTGATAGGCCCCCGGGAACAAATGACCAGACCCAGTACCAGCGCTGCCGCCAGCACTGCAGTATCACGCCCAAGTACCAGCACAGGAACTTCAAATCCCCAAACTACCAGCACTGGAGTGTCACATCCGCCAAGAGCCAGGGACACTAACTTTCCTCCCAGATGGTCTTGCCAACCCAACATGGCTGCCTTCTGACTTGGAATCAGCAAGTAGTCCCCCTTTTCACCGCACAGCCAGGTGCACAGGCCAATACCCCAAAATTCTCTAAAATTGCTTTTATCTATTTTTGCGATTGGTGCTTCCTGATTGGCCGGGAGGAGAATGTGGCAGAATAGCGAATATTGATTCGCTAGTGTCACACAACTGGGTGGGATCAGGGCGCACTCTCTGCACCCCAAGCCCACCCTATTTTGAAGCCTTTTAGAGCCTCTGGTTCTAATCAGGTGCTTCAAAATACACACCCCCTGCCTATCCCTGCAATTGTAATTCATGTGTCCTGCATCCTGAAAGGGGCCGGGCACATGGATAGGGAGGGCGGCGGCGGTCTTAGAGGGAGCGGCGCCCATAATGTACAGGCCGCCACTGGACCCTGGCCTGTTTTATTGACTATGCTTTTGTCCACTGCTTGGACTGATCTGTTGCCCTGCTACTGTAGTACACAGGTCTCACATATATTATGGGATCCAGAATTGTTTTTCCGGATGGAGAAAACAATTCTTTTTGTTTTCTCCGGGTTTCGTAATTTCCGGATTAGTGTATGGAGTCCGGAGGCGTCAAAGAGATTTGGGTGGGAGAAGCCTCTACCCCTGTGCCCCTGTGCCCAGGTCTTAGCTGACTGAGGCCCTCAGCCTGCTGCTGACTTACTGCCATCATGAGTCTGCATGCCTGCTACCTATACTATACTATGGCTGTGCCGGCTGTCTCTGCCTGGACAATTCATATGGACAAATGCTTTGGCTGTGCTGACAATGTCCTTGTACTGACTATAGACAATATTCCAGTCTGCTGCCTAGATAATTACTATTGCTGTCGCTAAGCACATCCCTAACTGCTGCCTGGACCAATGCTCTCCTCTGTGGACACTACTAAAACCATAGGTAATACTTTTTTTTTTTTATCCTTTCCTCAATAGAATTTATTTTGGATTGTAGTTCTTGGTATGTAAATGCTATGTGTTAGAAATATGAGGGGCCTTCAAAAATGATTGTCAGGAAATGGTACGGTATATGTAATTTATGCTCCTAGAATGCCTGAAGGAGCTGCTTCAATGTTGGGCCTCTGTATGTGGCCAGGCTGTGCAAAAGTCTTACACATATGGTATTGCCATACTCAGGAGGAGGAGTAGCAGAATATATTTTGGGGTGTCATTTTTTGCTATGTACATGTGTTGGAAATATCTTATAAATGGACAACTTTGTGTAAAAAAAAAAGAAATGCGTTTATTTTTTTTCCACATTTTACAAAAAATTACTTGTTCAAAAGACTCATTATGCCTCATAGATTATATGTTGGGGATTTTCTTTCTAAAATAGGGTAATTTTGTGGGCGTTTCCATTGACCTAGTGCTCCAGGGCCTTCAACAGTGTAATAGGTGGTTGAGAAATGAGATGTGTAATTTATGCTTGTAAAATGCCTGAAGTAGCTAATTCAATGTTAGGCCTCTGTATGTGACCAGGCTGTGTAAAAGTCTCACACATGGTATTGCCATACTCAGGAGGAGTAGAAGAATGTATTTTGGGGTGTTATTTTTGCTATGTACATACTATGTTGGAAATATCTTATAAATGGACAACTGCATGTTGCTTTCTAAAATGGTGTCATTTTGTGGGTGGTTTCATTGTCATGGTTCTCCAGGGCCTTCAAAAGTGTAAGAGGTAGTCAACGAGTTAGATTTGTAATTTATGCTCCTAGAACACCTGATTTTGGGCCTGTGTGTGTGGCCAGGCTGTGAAAAAGTCTCACACATATGGTATCACCATACTCAGGTGGAGTAGCAGAATGTGTTTTGGGGTATAGTTGCAAGTATGCATATGCTCACCCAGTCAACCTCTGCCACTCTTGTAGAACATGCCCAATGCTGGGGGAAAATGTGGACTGGTCCTTCCCCCTGGAGTCCTTTCAGCCACTGGAGAGAAGACAGGGTGACTGGGCTCACTCCGTCAAGATGTTGGGGATCTGGGCCGACTGCCCAGCATCCCTGGGGTATACAGGTGGAGACTGAAGTCCCCTCCACTGTTATTAGATGAACATCCCTCAGTGTTTGCAGAGCAAGGCTGACATCCTCCTGTTCCAATGCTGGACCCTTTTCTGGGGTTGGGTCAGTAAAGACCAAAGTCCCATCCACTACCACAGGTATTCCATCTTCTGTTAGTTGAGGGCAGCAACACTTTGCCCTGTTGCCAGCGCTTTTGCTGAGGGCTCCACATCATACACTTTGGCTAACCGTTGGCACGAGAGGCCGGCTTCCTCTTCCATTCCCTCATCTGGCTGCTGGGATGACATTTCTCCTTCACTGTCTCCCAGGTGCAAGGAAGACGCAAGCAAGTTACATATATATGCAGGGGTAGAAAGAGTGGGCTTTAACGCACAGCCACTGCACATATGTGTCCACTACATTCTCCCAGCAGTAACCATTTGCCGCTAGTATAATGTACAAATACTGTGGCAAGGTGGCACTTCTGCGGCAAGTCGCGTACTAGGTACATGATCCAACACATGTGGGTCTGGGGCGTGCATGCGTGCCACCGGAAACCCGCTTCCCCTGTGATTAGACACAGCAGGAGCTGGTCTGTGGGTACCTGCTGATTATTAGGCAGATAGCCAGAATCTGCCCTGTAAAGCAGGAACATGAATCCATGCTTTCCCCTAGTAAAAGCACATCTCACACAGGGCAGAAACACTGGCTAGGCACACAGTTAAGCCTTTGATCACCCCTGATGTTTAGCCCCTTCCCAGCCAGTGTCATTAGTACAGTGACAGTACACATTTTTAACACTGATCACTGTACTAGTGTCACTTGTCCCTAAAAAGTGTCAGTTAGTGTTTTGACTGTACCATGATCTGTGAGGCTGTGCTATATACCATAATCTATGAGGCTGCACTATATATACATGATCTGTTAGGCTGAGCTATATACTCTGTCCTGTGATGCTGAGCTAAATACCCTAATCTGTCCTGTGATGCTGGGGCTATATACTCTGTCCTGTGATGCTGAGCTGTATACTCCTGACACTATGGGTGGAAGCAAGTGGAATACAGGGGAAAGAGTGGGTGGATTCTATAAAGGGTGGGGCTTATGAGAAGTGGAATAGGTCAAAAAGGAAGGGCAGGGTCTGGCACCCCCCCCCCCATCCTAAAACATCCATAGCCGCCACTGGTGCAGAGTAAAGTAAGTATAGGATATAAAATCTTCTTGAATTCTTTGGAGGCAAATCCCGCCCTGTCCCCAAGTGGCAGAGTGCCCTCCATCCAGAACCTGTGCTGCTTGTGCTGCTTCTTCTCACATTCCAGTTCTTTTATACAGGGACTGATACCTGGTAAGATTCAGGTTATTGCACTGCTTTTTTGTTTTTATGCATTTACCGGTAATAATGAATTAATGATTACAAAGCTGCATTCTTTGACATCTTTTATATCTGCCTAGAGTTCAAGTTCAAAGAAAATGCACATGTTAGAAGCATGCTGGCGTGCTTTGCAAATATGCTTATATTTTAGCTGGTTTAAAGGGGTTGTAAAGGTAATTTATTTTATTTTTTTTAAATAACAAACATGTTATACTTACCTCCACTGTGCAGCTAGTTTTGCACAGAGTGGCCCCGAACATGGTCTTCTGGGGTCCCTCGGCGGCTGTCTCCGCTTCCCCCCCCGCAAGGACTTCTCACGTTCATGCGAGCTCCCTCGCATGGTGAGAAGTGCTTGCGGGCGTGCTCCTGTGATACAGCCTGCGGCCATAGCCACTCACCGTATCACTCTTCCCCGCCCCCCGGCGCGCCGCGTCATTGGATGTGATTGACAGCGCTGCTTTCAATCCAGCCACTGTAACCAATCAGCGACCAGGCTGATCGGCGAAGAGGATGTCGGGTGCGAGCGCGGGACTTTCGAGGGGTCAGGTAAGTAAAACGGGGGGGGGGGGGGGACTATATTGTCTTTTTTTTTTTTACCTTTATAACCCCTTTAAGTACTCTAAAGCCAGCATAGTGCTATTAAAATTATTATATGTTAAAGTAAATAAATAAACCAAGATGGTAGAAGTGCCCAATTAAGTGATCTGTCAAATTCATGTAACAATTATGGGGTTTTCCCTGCTGTTATGCAGAGAATCCTCCCTGACACACCAAAGGCGATTCATCACAGCCTGCATTTTATGAATGAGCTGTAAAATGCAGAACACAGTAAAATACTTTGCACTGTATAGGAGAGCTGGAGAGATATCCACTCTCCATTTATGCTGGAAGTGTGCTTCATGGCATGTTCCCAGCACAAAGATAAAGTTGTCACCATCAGCTCCTGGTTTTGTCTTAAAGCGGACCTTCAGTAATTTTTTCATCTTTCCATCTATTAAATCTTCTGCGCTTGTTGTTTTAACTTTGGATAGTAAAAAAAAAAATTTCTGCCAGTAAATACCTTATGCAGTCCACTTCCTGTTTCTTGTATGATAAAAAAGCCTAGGCATATGACATCATACACAGCTCTCTCACTCTCTTGAGTTTGCCAGCAAGGGAGGGGGGAAGAGTCAAAAGAGGGCCAATGAGAGCTGCAGAGCTGGAGGTGTGCCTCTGTGTGTCTGTGTAAATCCAGGAAGTAAACAGGCAGCAGCTTCCCTGAATGTTTGTGTACAGGAAAACACCTTTAAAATTCTCTCAAGATGGTATAATACACCTTCTAAGCTACACCAATTCTACCCCTCCCTTTCACCCATGTGCTGGAGATGTGGTACAGATCTAGGGACATTATTGCATATTTGGTGGTCCTGCACCAAAATACAACCCTTCTGGAAAAAGGTGCATAGAATCATACAAGATATCACATCTTATAAACTGGAATACTCCCCAGCTCAATTTATGTTACACTATCCAGCTCACTCCATGCGCACATATTTCCGTTCCTTGCCCATGCACATGATTATGGCGGAAAATATGTGTATCCCCCGAAACTGGCGCTCTACTCTTCCACCAACGGTCAAAGATTGGTTTATTCGTATTCAAAAAACAGCTGAAATGGAAGAGATCATACATCAAGCCAAAGAAACGCAATTTAAATTCAACCAAACTTGGTCTTGCTGGCTACAATTCACCACTACCCAAGAATTTCAAGCTTTACAGGATGATACTCTTCTATCCCACAGCTCCCTTCCCGATACTTAATGTGTAGCTGGTCTACACATTTCCCTCCTGGTCCTTTGGCTCGGCCTTACATGTTACCTGTCCTCCCCTCCCTTATCTTCCCTCACCTTAGGTTCCCCTTTCCTATTATTAACATTTAGGATAGGATATATCTATTAGGTTAACTTGTCTTATGTATTGGGTCATTCTATGACTTGTCTTATGTATCGGGTCATTCTATGACTTGTCTTATGTATCGGGTCATTCTATGACTTGTCTTATGTATCGGGTCATTCTATGACTTGTCTTATGTATCGGGTCATTCTATGACTTGTCTTATGTATTGGGTCATTCTATGACTTGTCGATAGCGATACAAGCAATTGTTTAAATGCCAAATGTGTCCACACCAGTCTCCATTATCTCTTACCTTTTCAGCCTTTTCCATTCTCTCTCTTATGTTAGGACTTCATATCAATTCACATACATACCTTAAAGCTCCATCTCTCTGTCATAAGTTTAATCCCATTTTGGGTATCTAGATATAGAATTCCTTCCCATAATAGCAGTTTTGTACTCTTGAGCTTTAGAGATAATAATATTTGTCTACATTTTATCATTTATAGACACAGATCTATTTTGTTCTTTTTGGTGAGCATCCCATACATCACCAGATGTTACAAGTAGTGTTTTATGTCCATGCTTTATTATTTTACGTTATGATGTGTTTCCTTTCTGTACACACTAATATCAGAAATGTACAGCCATGTATATGCCTGAGTTCATTACGTTCTGTAACACATAAGTTCCATATATTGATTCTGATTGGATGTTACTCCATGTTTGTAATATCTGTATACTTGTTTTATGCTCAATAAAAACTTTTGAAAAGAAAAGAAACAGGCAGCAGCTTCAGCTGCCCATAATTAAAATGGATGCAGCCATCCTCAGTGGAGGGAGATTTCTGCAGCATATTTGGCAAGTACAGAATCACAGTATATATAAAATAATATGCAAAGCGATTGGAGGGAAACTTCAGAATGGCAAAGATGTTTTTATTACAAATTATGTGAGCAGACTGCAGTTCCTCTTTAATGATCAGGAGCTTGGAGGGTTGACCATTACAGTGATCACTCAGTGAAACCCGCCCCTGTGCTCTTGAATGGAGAAAAACATAAATTATATCTTTTTCTCCTAGCCAGAGGAGAATGTAACAAAAAATGGTGTTTTAAAATAAAAAAATATTAGAAAAATAAAGCTAAAGTAGTTATACCAGCTCTTAATCTAGGATAATGTCAGGGTCAAAGGTCACAGTCAGGGTCAGTGGGATTGTTTACTAAAACTAGAGAGTGCAAAACCTGGTGAAGCTCTGAATACAATCGGCTTCCATGTTTTATTGCTAAAACTTATGCCAATTCTGATTCCGAATCAAATTCAGCATTTGAATCGACTGATAGCAGCAGATCGGCAAATAAATCAGAGGAAGAAAGGGTCCGACTCTGGAAGTCAGACAGCCGCCACAAAACCAGGATCAAATTCCCAGGCCCAGTGCCAGCGCTGCCGACAGCGATAGGCTCTGAGAACAAATTCCCAGGCCCAGTGCCAGTGCTGCCGACAGTGATAGGCCCCCGGGAACAAATGACCAGACCCAGTACCAGCGCTGCCGCCAGCACTGCAGTATCACGCCCAAGTACCAGCACAGGAACTTCAAATCCCCAAACTACCAGCACTGGAGTGTCACATCCGCCAAGAGCCAGGGACACTAACTTTCCTCCCAGATGGTCTTGCCAACCCAACATGGCTGCCTTCTGACTTGGAATCAGCAAGTAGTCCCCCTTTTCACCGCACAGCCAGGTGCACAGGCCAATACCCCAAAATTCTCTAAAATTGCTTTTATCTATTTTTGCGATTGGTGCTTCCTGATTGGCCGGGAGGAGAATGTGGCAGAATAGCGAATATTGATTCGCTAGTGTCACACAACTGGGTGGGATCAGGGCGCACTCTCTGCACCCCAAGCCCACCCTATTTTGAAGCCTTTTAGAGCCTCTGGTTCTAATCAGGTGCTTCAAAATACACACCCCCTGCCTATCCCTGCAATTGTAATTCATGTGTCCTGCATCCTGAAAGGGGCCGGGCACATGGATAGGGAGGGCGGCGGCGGTCTTAGAGGGAGCGGCGCCCATAATGTACAGGCCGCCACTGGACCCTGGCCTGTTTTATTGACTATGCTTTTGTCCACTGCTTGGACTGATCTGTTGCCCTGCTACTGTAGTACACAGGTCTCACATATATTATGGGATCCAGAATTGTTTTTCCGGATGGAGAAAACAATTCTTTTTGTTTTCTCCGGGTTTCGTAATTTCCGGATTAGTGTATGGAGTCCGGAGGCGTCAAAGAGATTTGGGTGGGAGAAGCCTCTACCCCTGTGCCCCTGTGCCCAGGTCTTAGCTGACTGAGGCCCTCAGCCTGCTGCTGACTTACTGCCATCATGAGTCTGCATGCCTGCTACCTATACTATACTATGGCTGTGCCGGCTGTCTCTGCCTGGACAATTCATATGGACAAATGCTTTGGCTGTGCTGACAATGTCCTTGTACTGACTATAGACAATATTCCAGTCTGCTGCCTAGATAATTACTATTGCTGTCGCTAAGCACATCCCTAACTGCTGCCTGGACCAATGCTCTCCTCTGTGGACACTACTAAAACCATAGGTAATACTTTTTTTTTTTTATCCTTTCCTCAATAGAATTTATTTTGGATTGTAGTTCTTGGTATGTAAATGCTATGTGTTAGAAATATGAGGGGCCTTCAAAAATGATTGTCAGGAAATGGTACGGTATATGTAATTTATGCTCCTAGAATGCCTGAAGGAGCTGCTTCAATGTTGGGCCTCTGTATGTGGCCAGGCTGTGCAAAAGTCTTACACATATGGTATTGCCATACTCAGGAGGAGGAGTAGCAGAATATATTTTGGGGTGTCATTTTTTGCTATGTACATGTGTTGGAAATATCTTATAAATGGACAACTTTGTGTAAAAAAAAAAGAAATGCGTTTATTTTTTTTCCACATTTTACAAAAAATTACTTGTTCAAAAGACTCATTATGCCTCATAGATTATATGTTGGGGATTTTCTTTCTAAAATAGGGTAATTTTGTGGGCGTTTCCATTGACCTAGTGCTCCAGGGCCTTCAACAGTGTAATAGGTGGTTGAGAAATGAGATGTGTAATTTATGCTTGTAAAATGCCTGAAGTAGCTAATTCAATGTTAGGCCTTTGTATGTGACCAGGCTGTGTAAAAGTCTCACACATGGTATTGCCATACTCAGGAGGAGTAGAAGAATGTATTTTGGGGTGTTATTTTTGCTATGTACATACTATGTTGGAAATATCTTATAAATGGACAACTGCATGTTGCTTTCTGAAATGGTGTCATTTTGTGGGCGGTTTCATTGTCAAGGTTCTCCAGGGCCTTCAAAAGTGTAAGAGGTAGTCAACGAGTTAGATTTGTAATTTATGCTCCTAGAACACCTGATTTTGGGCCTGTGTGTGTGGCCAGGCTGTGAAAAAGTCTCACACATATGGTATCACCATACTCAGGTGGAGTAGCAGAATGTGTTTTGTGGTATAGTTGCAAGTATGCATATGCTCACCCAGTCAACCTCTGCCACTCTTGTAGAACATGCCCACTGCTGGGAAGAAATGTGGACTGGTCCTTCCCCCTGGAGTCCTTTCAGCCACTGGAGAGAAGACAGGGTGACTGGGCTCACTCCATCAAGATGTTGGGGATCTGGGCCGACTGCCCAGCATCCCTGGGGTATACAGGTGGAGACTGAAGTCCCCTCCACTGTTATTAGATGAACATCCCTCAGTGTTTGCAGAGCAAGGCTGACATCCTCCTGTTCCAATGCTGGACCCTTTTCTGGGGTTGGGTCAGTAAAGACCAAAGTCCCATCCACTACCACAGGTATTCCATCTTCTGTTAGTTGAGGGCAGCAACACTTTGCCCTGTTGCCAGCGCTTTTGCTGAGGGCTCCACATCATACACTTTGGCTAACCGTTGGCACGAGAGGCCGGCTTCCTCTTCCATTCCCTCATCTGGCTGCTGGGATGACATTTCTCCTTCACTGTCTCCCAGGTGCAAGGAAGACGCAAGCAAGTTACATATATATGCAGGGGTAGAAAGAGTGGGCTTTAACGCACAGCCACTGCACATATGTGTCCACTACATTCTCCCAGCAGTAACCATTTGCCGCTAGTATAATGTACAAATACTGTGGCAAGGTGGCACTTCTGCGGCAAGTCGCGTACTAGGTACATGATCCAACACATGTGGGTCTGGGGCGTGCATGCGTGCCACCGGAAACCCGCTTCCCCTGTGATTAGACACAGCAGGAGCTGGTCTGTGGGTACCTGCTGATTATTAGGCAGATAGCCAGAATCTGCCCTGTAAAGCAGGAACATGAATCCATGCTTTCCCCTAGTAAAAGCACATCTCACACAGGGCAGAAACACTGGCTAGGCACACAGTTAAGCCTTTGATCACCCCTGATGTTTAGCCCCTTCCCAGCCAGTGTCATTAGTACAGTGACAGTACACATTTTTAACACTGATCACTGTACTAGTGTCACTTGTCCCTAAAAAGTGTCAGTTAGTGTTTTGACTGTACCATGATCTGTGAGGCTGTGCTATATACCATAATCTATGAGGCTGCACTATATATACATGATCTGTTAGGCTGAGCTATATACTCTGTCCTGTGATGCTGAGCTAAATACCCTAATCTGTCCTGTGATGCTGGGGCTATATACTCTGTCCTGTGATGCTGAGCTGTATACTCCTGACACTATGGGTGGAAGCAAGTGGAATACAGGGGGAAAGAGTGGGTGGATTCTATAAAGGGTGGGGCTTATGAGAAGTGGGATAGGTCAAAAAGGAAGGGCAGGGTCTGGCACCCCCCCCCCCATCCTAAAACATCCATAGCCGCCACTGGTGCAGAGTAAAGTAAGTATAGGATATAAAATCTTCTTGAATTCTTTGGAGGCAAATCCCGCCCTGTCCCCAAGTGGCAGAGTGCCCTCCATCCAGAACCTGTGCTGCTTGTGCTGCTTCTTCTCACATTCCAGTTCTTTTATACAGGGACTGATACCTGGTAAGATTCAGGTTATTGCACTGCTTTTTTGTTTTTATGCATTTACCGGTAATAATGAATTAATGATTACAAAGCTGCATTCTTTGACATCTTTTATATCTGCCTAGAGTTCAAGTTCAAAGAAAATGCACATGTTAGAAGCATGCTGGCGTGCTTTGCAAATATGCTTATATTTTAGCTGGTTTAAAGGGGTTGTAAAGGTAATTTATTTTATTTTTTTTAAATAACAAACATGTTATACTTACCTCCACTGTGCAGCTAGTTTTGCACAGAGTGGCCCCGAACATGGTCTTCTGGGGTCCCTCGGCGGCTGTCTCCGCTTCCCCCCCCCGCAAGGACTTCTCACGTTCATGCGAGCTCCCTCGCATGGTGAGAAGTGCTTGCGGGCGTGCTCCTGTGATACAGCCTGCGGCCATAGCCACTCACCGTATCACTCTTCCCCGCCCCCCGGCGCGCCGCGTCATTGGATGTGATTGACAGCGCTGCTTTCAATCCAGCCACTGTAACCAATCAGCGACCAGGCTGATCGGCGAAGAGGATGTCGGGTGCGAGCGCGGGACTTTCGAGGGGTCAGGTAAGTAAAACGGGGGGGGGGGGACTATATTGTCTTTTTTTTTTTACCTTTATAACCCCTTTAAGTACTCTAAAGCCAGCATAGTGCTATTAAAATTATTATATGTTAAAGTAAATAAATAAACCAAGATGGTAGAAGTGCCCAATTAAGTGATCTGTCAAATTCATGTAACAATTATGGGGTTTTCTCTGCTGTTATGCAGAGAACCCTCAATGACATACCAAAGGCGATTCATCACAGCCTGCATTTTATGAATGAGCTGTAAAATGCAGAACACAGTGAAATACTTTGCACTGTATAGGAGAGCTGGAGAGATATCCATTCTCCATTTATGCTGGAAGTGTGCTTCATGGCATGTTCCCAGCACAAAGATAAAGTTGTCACCATCAGCTCCTGGTTTTGTCTTAAAGCAGACCTTCAGTAATTTTTTCATCTTTCCATCTATTAAATCTTCTGCGCTTGTTGTTTTAACTTTGCATAGTAAAAAAAAAATTTCTGCCAGTAAATACCTTATGCAGTCCACTTCCTGTTTCTTGTATGATAAAAAAGCCTAGGCATATGACATCATACACAGCTCTCTCACTCTCTTGAGTTTGCCAGCAAGGGAGGGGGGAAGAGTCATAAGAGGGCCAATGAGAGCTGCAGAGCTGGAGGTGTGCCTCTGTGTGTCTGTGTAAATCCAGGAAGTAAACAGGCAGCAGCTTCCCTGAATGTTTGTGTACAGGAAAACACCTTTAAAATTCTCTCAAGATGGTATAATACACCTTCTAAGCTACACCAATTCTACCCCTCCCTTTCACCCATGTGCTGGAGATGTGGTACAGATCTAGGGACATTATTGCATATTTGGTGGTCCTGCACCAAAATACAACCCTTCTGGAAAAAGGTGCATAGAATCATACAAGATATCACATCTTATAAACTGGAATACTCCCCAGCTCAATTTATGTTACACTATCCAGCTCACTCCATGCGCACATATTTCCGTTCCTTGCCCATGCACATGATTATGGCGGAAAATATGTGTATCCCCCGAAACTGGCGCTCTACTCTTCCACCAACGGTCAAAGATTGGTTTATTCGTATTCAAAAAACAGCTGAAATGGAAGAGATCATACATCAAGCCAAAGAAACGCAATTTAAATTCAACCAAACTTGGTCTTGCTGGCTACAATTCACCACTACCCAAGAATTTCAAGCTTTACAGGATGATACTCTTCTATCCCACAGCTCCCTTCCCGATACTTAATGTGTAGCTGGTCTACACATTTCCCTCCTGGTCCTTTGGCTCGGCCTTACATGTTACCTGTCCTCCCCTCCCTTATCTTCCCTCACCTTAGGTTCCCCTTTCCTATTATTAACATTTAGGATAGGATATATCTATTAGGTTAACTTGTCTTATGTATTGGGTCATTCTATGACTTGTCTTATGTATCGGGTCATTCTATGACTTGTCTTATGTATCGGGTCATTCTATGACTTGTCTTATGTATCGGGTCATTCTATGACTTGTCTTATGTATCGGGTCATTCTATGACTTGTCTTATGTATTGGGTCATTCTATGACTTGTCGATAGCGATACAAGCAATTGTTTAAATGCCAAATGTGTCCACACCAGTCTCCATTATCTCTTACCTTTTCAGCCTTTTCCATTCTCTCTCTTATGTTAGGACTTCATATCAATTCACATACATACCTTAAAGCTCCATCTCTCTGTCATAAGTTTAATCCCATTTTGGGTATCTAGATATAGAATTCCTTCCCATAATAGCAGTTTTGTACTCTTGAGCTTTAGAGATAATAATATTTGTCTACATTTTATCATTTATAGACACAGATCTATTTTGTTCTTTTTGGTGAGCATCCCATACATCACCAGATGTTACAAGTAGTGTTTTATGTCCATGCTTTATTATTTTACGTTATGATGTGTTTCCTTTCTGTACACACTAATATCAGAAATGTACAGCCATGTATATGCCTGAGTTCATTACGTTCTGTAACACATAAGTTCCATATATTGATTCTGATTGGATGTTACTCCATGTTTGTAATATCTGTATACTTGTTTTATGCTCAATAAAAACTTTTGAAAAGAAAAGAAACAGGCAGCAGCTTCAGCTGCCCATAATTAAAATGGATGCAGCCATCCTCAGTGGAGGGAGATTTCTGCAGCATATTTGGCAAGTACAGAATCACAGTATATATAAAATAATATGCAAAGCGATTGGAGGGAAACTTCAGAATGGCAAAGATGTTTTTATTACAAATTATGTGAGCAGACTGCAGTTCCTCTTTAATGATCAGGAGCTTGGAGGGTTGACCATTACAGTGATCACTCAGTGAAACCCGCCCCTGTGCTCTTGAATGGAGAAAAACATAAATTATATCTTTTTCTCCTAGCCAGAGGAGAATGTAACAAAAAATGGTGTTTTAAAATAAAAAAATATTAGAAAAATAAAGCTAAAGTAGTTATACCAGCTCTTAATCTAGGATAATGTCAGGGTCAAAGGTCACAGTCAGGGTCAGTGGGATTGTTTACTAAAACTAGAGAGTGCAAAACCTGGTGAAGCTCTGAATACAATCGGCTTCCATGTTTTATTGCTAAAACTTAATTAAAATACAAACTGAAGTTAGAAGCTGATTGGCTACCATGCACAACTGCACCAAATTCGGAGTGTACCAGTTTTAGTAAATCTACCCCAGTGTATTTTAGTTAGGAATAAAACGTTTTGACTTTTTAATTTTTTTTTAGTTTAGTGTCAGTATGTTTAGGATAAATCAAAATGCACACTATTGTTTCTTGCTGCTACTATCGGAAGAAAAAAATACACATACAGTATGTGGTATTTATTTTGAGTTTTTATAGTGGCGGGTCATGGCAATTGCAAGAAATATAAATGTAATTATTTCTTTCACTATTTTGGGCTGGTTTTCTTATCCTGAAAAACAAAAAAAAGTATAATTTATCCAGATACAGTAAGTTGTGATGATCTTAAATAATAAATCTACACCCGCACAAAATTGTGTAAAAAATACAAATTGTGACTTGACAACGCATAATGAACTTATATGACCGACAAGTGATCAGAAAAAAATAAAATAAATTAAATAAATAAATATATATATATATATATAGGGGAAAAAAATGGACCGGTCTCTTTTAAATGTCTAATAAAAATAAAATAAATTCTTCTGATGATATATGCAAATTTACTGTCAAAGTTGCAAAACTGCATTAAGGCATTTAGGGTCCATTCACACTAGCGCGTTTTTTTTGATGCATTTTGCAGAAATGCAGGGAAATTTTTTAACATGGGTTCCTATGGGACATGTTCACATCAATGCATTTTTGTGCCTCTGCAATTTTGGAAAGGGTCAGGGACTTTTTTTCATGCAAAATGCAGCGTTTTGCATGTAATAGAAGTCAATGGACCCGCATCCAAAACGCAAGTGCTGCGTAACGCTGCAAAATCGCGGTAAAAACGCGGGTCCAAAAATGCGGCAAGCACCGCAAAAAGCACTGCAAAAACGCTCAAAAGCAAAATGCATAGATGTGAATCGAGCCTAACGGAGAAGTTCACTTTTTAGAAAGGTAAACAAATGTGCATTTATTATTTGTTTCTCAGGCTCCTGCAGACTGTTAACCACTTACCCACTGGGCACTTAAACCCCCTTCCTAACCAGACCAATTTTCAGCTTTCGGTGCTCTCACACTTTGAATGACAATTACTCCGTCATGCAACACTGAACCCAAATGAATTTTGTGTCCTTTTTTTCACACAAATAGAGCTTTCTTTTGGTGGTATTTAATCACCGCTGGGTTTTTTAATTTTTGCGCTATAAATCAAAATATACTGAAAATTCGGTAAAAAAAATAAATAAAAATTCTTTGTTTCTATTAAAATTTATTGGCAGAGTATTGGCAGAGTATTGGCGAGTATTGGCGAGTATTGGTGAGTATTGGCGAGTATTGGCAGAGTATTGGCAGAGTATTGCAGTGTTGCAGTGTTGCACAGTGGTGGCAGAGCATTGCACAGTGGTTGCAGAGCATTGCAGTGGTTGCAGAGCGTTGCACGGTGGTTGCAGAGCGTTGCACAGTGGGGGCAGAGCGTTGCACAGTGGGGGCAGAGTGTTGCACAGTGGTTGCAGAGCGTTGCACAGTGGGGGCAGAGTATTGCACAGTGGTTGCAGAGCATTGCACAGTGGTTGCAGAGCATTGCACAGTGGTGGCAGAGCATTGCACAGTGGTGGCAGAGTATTGTACAGCGGTGGCAGTGTATTGACCAGCGCTGTGGGCACTACACATCCAGCGCAGTCTCTCCCCCTCTCCGCTTCTCTCCTCTCTGTACCGATCGGTACAGAGAGGAGAGGGAGGAACCTGCGTCATGACGTGACGCCGGTTTGTGTACATGTGATCGCTCCGTCATTTGACGGAGCGATCACGTGGTAAACGGCCGCTATCAGCGGCCGTGATCCGTGATGCGCCGGGTCCGGAGGATGTTCCCGAGTGCGCGCCCCAGGGGGCGTGCGGGAGCAAGTTTCTGGGAGGACGTCCGTAGGACGTCCTCCCAGGATAAGCCGACCGCGCTGTAGCCGTCTTTTGACTATAGCGCGGTCGGCATGTGGTTAATATAGCTGCCTTCCCATACCTCCCATATGGGCAGGCAGTTACTGAAGTCCAGGAAGATCAATGAACTAGGAGAGCGCTCATCAGTGCCTTTGCAGTTCATTGCAAACTACAAGCCACCTGCGGCAATGAAATACTGTACTTTTAGTCCATTAGTTCACAGAAATTATGTGGCTGTGTTGTGGAGGCCTGCACAGCTGTGCGGTTTTCAAATTGTGACAGCAGGTGCAGGGGGACTGTCCCACACCCACTGTCACAACGGGTGCTTGGTGGGGAAATGAGCAGATGCTTTAATATTATGTTAAATGTTACACCCTGAATATAGGTATAACATGTTACTAAAATTGAACTTATAGTTTAAGATTTGTTTTACCTTCAGGCATTAAGGGGTTACAGAGATCCTGGGAGTAGTCTATAAATGAGTTTTAAAACAGGTTAACCACAGATCAGATAATCTTGTTACTCATAATGTTTAAATAAAATGTAATAAATACTTTATAAAATGTTAATTTCTACCGTTTGTTGATTACAGGACTATAGTACAGAAAGTCCTTACTAAGCTAATAAGGCTAGGATAGGTATATCTACCCTTTTGCTGTGACCAATCTTCACATGTGAGCCAGGACATGTATGCACCATTAATATGAATTTAGAATAAAAATGGAACCCTGATAATGAAAAAGACTATAGATGGGGTTAATTTAGGTTCAAAGAACTTGCTTGGCAATGAGCAATTAGAAAAAGCCAATTAAAAATACTATTTACTTTCCACAGGTATGTACTTTCCAGAAGCATCCACTGTCCTTATAATTAAATCTGACTTAGAAGGAAGGCATAAATATTTAACTTGGCCCAAATCATTACCAGGATGTTGAACAACCCACATAATTTTATTGTGCACTGTTGTCATATCTTCCTATTGGAAAAAACTGTTGCAATGTTGGTATCTTTCTATAACAACTTGACTTTTTTTTTTTTTTTTTTATTCTTATATTTAAAATGTATTTAACCACTTGCTTACTGTGCACTTAAAACACCCTTCCTGCTCAGACCAATTTTAAGCTTTCAGCGCTCTCGCACTTTCAGTGACAATTGCGCGGTCATGCAATGCTGTAACCAAATGAATTTTTTATCATTTTGTTCGCACAAATAGAGCTTTAGTTTGGTGGTATTTATTCGCAATTCCATTTTTTATTTTTTGCGATATAAGCAAAAAACATAGCGGAAATTTAGAAAAAAAAATATATTTTCTCCTTTCTTTTTTAAAAGAAATACAATAAAATCAAATTTTGTCATAAATTTAAGCCAAAATGTATTCTGCTACATGTTTTTTGTAAAAAAAATTCCGTTAAGTGTATAATAATTGGTTTGCGTGATCACGGACATATGTACACAAATGATCATGTAAAAGGGGTGTGCAGGTGATCACGGACATATGTGTGCAGGTAATCATTGGCACATGTTATTTTACTGGGACATATGTGAGGGACATGTGTTTTTATTATTTGGGGACATGTGTGTTTTGGGGACATGTGTGTTTTGGGGACATGTGTGTTTTACTGTGGGGACATGTGTGTTTTACTGTGGGGACATGTGTGTTTTACTGTAGGGGACACTACACTGGTGATCAGTGAGTAAAAAACTGCTAATACTCACTGATCACCAGCCGGCTGCAGCGATCCGCTCTCCTCTCCTCACCGACGACTTCCGTGTGAGGAGAGGAGGGCCGATTGTCTAGCAACCGGCTGTTTGTTTACATCACGTGACGGCTGTGATTCGACACGGCCGTCATGTGATCAGGAGGGCCAATCACTGAGCCCTCCTGCCGATCCGAGATGCGCTGTGTCCGGGTGACACAGCCGCATCGGGATCGCGCCGCTGCGCGGGCACGCGCACGCGTGATCCCTCTACCTCTGAAGGACGTTCCGGAACGTCCATTCAGAAGTAGACGGCTCCCACCCGGCCGTATATGTACATTGGCCGGGTGGGAAGTGGTTAATATATATATAAAAGAATAGCAGCAGTTCCATCCATCAAATCCTTAAATCAGTGCAAAGATTGGACAGATCTAAAAAATTGGGGGCACCTACCCAAAATAGTGAGGTAAATCTCAAATGCTCCGCACTAGTAGTAGACATTATCTAGACACAGATAAATGTGCAGACACGGGCATCACAGCAAAGTAAAAAAAATACTTAGTTGAGGGGCAGAGAGGTAGGTCATGTGCAGCGTTTATAGAGGAATAAAAAATGGAGGATTGGCCCAAGAAGGATGTGTTATACAGGAACATACACCTTGCACAATACATATGAATATATATATGCTAATATCTTTGTAAAGTAGGTGGTGTCACATCTTTCTTATAAGATAAAGGAAAAATAACTATTTATTAATAATATACTTTATGTATAATACTGTATATATACACTGTATATCTATTCAACATTAGAAATATTGCATATATTATAATCTTTATAATAAAAATAAAATTTTACTGTAAAAACTGACATTTTCCTTTGTCCCCAACTGGGATAAGACAAAAAAAAAAAAAAAAAAAGTGGGTTTAACTATATATGATCTGAACTGCACAGTAATAAATCTGGCCTATAACTGCAGCTTAACCACATGCCGACCGGGCCATAGCGGTCGGCTTATTCTGGGAGGGCGTCCATGAATTGAATAACTATGGGCGGAAGCTAATCAGCGATTTCGTTTGCGCCGCAAGGCGGGTTAAAATCCCGCGAATGAAGCGCCACGTCTGCAATCTTGTGATTGCATTGACGTGGCGCTTCCCATAGTGCACTGCAACACTGCAACTAACTGCACTGCAACTAACGTTTTTTCTGGAGCACTCATTTTAATGATGCATAAAGTGGAAAAAAAAGTGAAATATTCCTTTAAATATCGTACCTGGGGGTGTCTAAAGTATGCCTGTGAAGTGGCATGTGTTTCCCATGTTTAGAACTGTCCCTGCACAAAATGACATTTGTAAAGGAAAAAAAGCCATTTAACCACTTTAGCCCCGGACCAATTTGCAGCCAAAGGACCAGGCCCCTTTTTGCGATTCGGCACTGCGTCATTTCAACTGACAATTGCGCGGTCGTGCGACATGGATCCCAAACAAAATTGGCGTCCTTTTTTTCCCATAAATAGAGCTTTCTTTTGGTGGTATTTGATCACCTCTGCGGTTTTTATTTTTTGCACTATAAACAAAAGTAGAGCAACAATTTGCAGAGCAAAAGTAGAGCAACAATGCAATATTTTTTTACTTTTTGCTATAATAAATATCCCCACAAAATCTATAAAAGAAAAGTTTTTTTTCCTCAGTTTAGGCCGATACTAAACCCCCCTGAGCTATAATTGGCCACAGGCATCCTGCCTGTGGTCAATTATGCCTCTCCTCGCTGCCGGCGCTGTGATTGGCCAAGCATGCGGGGTCACAGTGCATGCTTGGCCAATCATCATCCAGCAATCATCATCGACCACGACACCTTCTGCCTGGAGTTTGCATGTTCTCCCTGTGCCTGCGTGGGTTTCCTCCGGGTACTCCAGTTTCCTCCCACACTCCAAAGACATGCTGGTAGGTTAATTAGATCCTGTCGATAAAATTGGCCAAATATGTGTATGTTGTATGTGTATGTGTTTGTAAGCATGTCGGGACTCCACAGGGCAAGGACCACGCTATACCACAAATGGACACCAGTGGCAAAAAGCGCCCTGAGGCGATTCAGTTCGCATAGGTTGCGCTATACAAGTCATTCATTCATTCATTCATTCATTCAGCAATGCACTGCGATTGGCGCAGTGCATTGTGGGCCGTTCGTATCACACGAATTTGATGCGAACGGCCCACAAAGTTCTGGTTTCAACGAACGGACGAACGGCCGATGTTCGATTCGAACATGTGTTTGAATCGAACACCGGGCTCATCCCTAGTTTGGATTCAGCAGAAGGACCAGCGGTCATGGCTAACTGGTGTTGTTAACACACAGAGCCGTATACAGCACACCTGGGCGTCACAAATTAATTATTTTTAAACGATATTACACTATACAAGTGCCCCAGGTGGTAGGAACTATTCAGGGGTGTTGCTAGGTGGGAAAAAGACCAGGTGCTTCAGCCTGAAGGAAAATTTGATAACCCCTCCCACATTTCCAGCCCGAGCCCGGCATCATGGGGGGGGGGGGGTAGGCTCACTTGCTGGCTGCTGCTTTGCTCACCAGTGCCCATCAATGCAGTCTCACCAGTGCCCATAAATGCAGCCTCACCAGTGCCCCTCAGCTCAGCCTCACCAGTGCCCATCAATGCAGCCTCTCCAATGCCCATCAATGCAGCCTCAGCAGTACCCATCAATGCAGCCTGATCAGTGCCCATCAATGCAGCCTGATCAGTGCCCATCAATGCAGCCTGATCAGTGCCCATCAATGCAGCCTAATCAGTGCCCATCAACTCAGCCTCACCAGTGTCCATCAATGCAGCCTGACCAGTGCCCATCAATGCAGCCTCATCAGTGCCCAGCCATCAGTACATCCTCACCTGTGCCCATCAATGCAGCCTGATCAGTGCTCATCAGCTCAGCCTCACCAATGCCCATCAATGCAGCCTCAAGTCACCAGTGCCCATCAATGCAGCCTTAAGTCACCAGTGCCCATCAATGCAGCCTGACCATCAGTGCCTGGCCCCATCCCATTAGCTCAGCCTTACCTGGCTTTGCCCATCAAAGCAGCCTGATCAGACAGCAGTGCCCAGCCCCAGGCATTAGGAGGGGAGAGCTGCCATGCTGGTTTACACAGAGCGTGCCTCGGGGATCTCCCACTTACCCAGCGCATCCAGTGTCACACTAAGTCCCACCTCCTGTGATGGACATCACATGTCCTGGCATTGGACCAGTGTGATGTCCATCATAGGAGCTCAGCCGATTCAGGGGCTGGGACTTCGTATGTCACTCGGCCATGCCGAGTAAGCAGGAGATGGAGATTCCCGCTTTGTAAACCGGCGGCGCTCGCCCCCTCCTCCCTTCAGAGGAAGCCCGGTGGCAGGAGGCCAATAGCCCAGAGGTCCAACACCAGGCCTTGGGACTCAGGGCTAATAATTGTCATTTTCTAAGATGAGACTCTGGGCTTTTGGGGGCCCACTCGGTGCTATAGCCCCGGTTAGCCCCCCGCTCCTGATGCCACTTGACCTAGTATTGTGGCTGGAGACAATTCCACCTTTGTTATATAAGACAAGATTGTGAGTTTGCTGCACTTAATTGAGCAGCTGGAATTTTTGAGGAGTTTCATATCCAGTTGGTTGGAGCATTTAAGGAACATTCAGATACTTTTTACTCACGCAGTTTATTCGATTTATTCGATTTTGGACATTTGAACTTTACCTGTAATAGGGACACCATATGCATATTGGACATTCTTTTCACTTCTATTGAATACCATATGCCCGTTGGACATTTTTTGCACTAATAGTACTACTACTTATATTTGGTACATATTACACTTTATTACTTATACTATATAGAGCTGCATTTTACTTTTTAGCAAATCATTCAAGGTTCAGTATATTACCTTGCAAGCGGTTGTACAACATTTTTGGGTGTTTAGTGCTTTCCTTCATTTTTAGAGAATTTCCACACAATGATAACAATACAATATATATATATATATTATATATATATATATGTTATATATATGTAGTGGTCACTACCCAAAGGTAAGTGATTTTGGAAGTATTTTTAGAGACAGGATCCAGTTTAGCCAGGCCTGGATGTTTTTATCTGGGGAATGGGAGTGTCAATGTAGTGGGGGGTGTGACCACCTGTGCTCTGGTTCAAAGGATATCTCCCCTGCTTTCAGTGGAATTGTTCTGGAAGAGGGGCAGGACTTGAGACCTGAGTGGCAGGCAGCTCATGTATTGAGTTCTGGCCAATCGTTAATTTGCATTGGCAGGGGCAGGGCTCCCATATAAGCTGGGGTCACATGCTTCCAGGGGGTTGGAGAAGAAAGACAGCATGGAGTAGCTGGTGTAGCCTGGGCGTCCCCCTGCAGGAGGGGAACACGCCACATGGAGAGGAGGGATGGAGGAGCCATCCGGAGGAAACAGGAATAAAGCAGAAGGAGAAGACTGGGTGATCGACTTTCTGTGAATGGAACATGGACCGTTGATTAGGAGGACAAGTGAGTGGAAACCCAGGGAAACAGTACTTCCAAAGACTGAGGGATGCTGGAACATGAGTCATGGAAAATAGGCGGTGATGGCCTGTGGCTTTAGGTTCCACACCCTAGGAAAATCCAATCAGTCAGACAAAGGGGATTATTCAGAGTGATGCCTTTTGTTTAACTTGGGAGTGCTGTACAAATGGAAGTAGCAGTGAACAGGTGGAGGTAGAGCAGCAAGTATGCCCAGGAATGCAGAAATGTTCTAAAGGAAAAGGCCTACGGGGAAGAGTTATTCAGAGTGACTCTTGACCATCCAGCCAATGTTTTCTACCAAAGTCTATTCATAAAGAGTTATTCAGAGTGACTCTTTATCACAGTAATTAAGGGAAGAATCAATATGTAGCAAGAGAGCAGCTCAAGAAATCCTCTCCCCATTCAAGTTAATGTTTATGCCAATAAAATCAAGTATACAAAAAAATCCTAAAATGGACTGTTGCAATTCCTATGGGGAGTGGTGTGTATGGCAGTAGGTGTGCTTGGCAGATTAACTAATTCAGCAGCTCCTAAGGGGGTAGTGCGCTACATGGAGGTCCCACAGAGATTTCTGCCTTCACATTCAACTACTGGCCATCTCCCATAGCAACCAAACCAACTCTGTTGCTAGGTGCTGTTGCCCATTTCAACCGTCCAGGATCAGCATAGCCTGTACACCTCCTGCACTCAGTTGTACCAATAGACACTCACCACAACAATGGAGTCCAGCATTCAGTGACTGTAATATGTGCTGTCATACGTGGCAACCACAGCAGCATCGTGCCATTTGATTACAGGGTGTCTGGCGTGGGTATAGCTCTGACAACCACCCACTGTTTGCAAAACTGTCCTGCTAGCACAGTTGAAAATGTGGATGGGGCTTGTGGATGTCGCTGTTGCCCTTGGAAACATGTACACAGGGGGTGCGTGGACGGGGACTGAAGAGAAGTTGGTCCCTTAAAGTTGAAACATCACATTACATCACATTTTTGCTGTGAACTAGTGACTGCTGCTAGTTAGTCTGCAATTCTACAGTGCCTGGTGTTGCTGGGGAGCACAGGGAAAATGTAGTGCTACAGATCCTCGTGCGCTGAACCAACAAGTAGGGGGTGGAGCCACGCCCAGGAGGAGAAAATCCCAGTGTTCAGCGTGCCATGCGCCACACCATGCGGAGGAAGATGGCGGAGGGTGTTCAGAGCGCCCCGCCATGAATCGGTTACCTGATATGCAGGACCAGGTCCTAATTGACACCGGTATTCGGTTAGAGCTCACCGGAGGACTGGCACTAGGAGCGATCGGAGGGGTGGAGAGACTTTGTATGCTGCGTCCCGGATGTCGGAAGCCTACGGTCAGTGTCAGTGCTTGGGCACGGTGCGGACATTGTGGCGCCAGTTAAATAGGATATATAGTCCGCGCTCAGGACAAAAATAAGGTATGCAGCCTCCCCTGAATGGACTCCCTAGGGGGCCAGTAAGTAAATGAGAGTGATAAAGGGATAGTGGCGCTCCCTAGTGTAGAAAAAATGTGTGTGTAACCACACTAACCTAGCACACCCAGTGTAAATAATAAAGAATATAAATAAGTGAAAAGAGATGTGAGTTTGAGACCCAAAATTAGGGTTATTAACAGGGGCTAATCAGAAGGTTAGCACTCCGTGCCATACACAGCCATCCAGCCTGAGGACACTCAAGAGTTAGTGTACCACCAGAAGACCCCCGAGGGCCTGGTAGGAAAAGCTATTTAGGTTAACCTCTTATATATTTAGTGCATTAAACAATGAATAAAACCAAATAAAATACATATATAATATATATATATAATTGTAGACATAGGTGGAAAAAATGGAAAATAACGTGAAAAAAATATATATAAAAAACTGCCAAAAAATTCGTTTCGTTTCGTTTCGTCCCGTTTCGTATATAAAAAAATTCGTAATTCGTAATTCGTGTACGAAATTCCGTTCGAATTCGTACGAAATACGAAATTCGGACGAATCGTAATTTTTTTTACGAATCGTTAGTAAAGTTACGAATCGTTACGAATCGTTACGAATCGTTACGAATCGTTAACGCGGCTAATGAATTGTTGGTTCTCATAACACAGAGAACAATTCGAATCCAACTACAAATATCGAATTTCAATTTCAAGTTACGAATCGTTACGAATCGTTATGAATAGTTACGAATCGTTACGAATCGTTATGAATAGTTACGAATCGTTAGTAAATCCAACTACCAATATCGAATTTCAACTAATTTGAACGAAATTATTATAGCAGATATAACGAATGAATTCGAATGACAAAGTGTCATTTTTGCAGAAAAAAAAAAAGCGTAGGGGTCCCCCCAAATTCAATAACCAGGCCCTTCAGGTCTGGTATGGATATTAAGGGGGACCCCAGCCAAAAAAAAAATAAAAAAAATGGCGTGGGGTCCCCCCCAAATATCCATACCAGACCCTTCAGGTCTGGGATGGATTTTAAGGGGAACCCCGGCCAAAAAAAAAAAAAAAAAAAAATGGCGTGGGGTCCCCCTCAAAATCCATACCAGACCCTTTATCCGAGCACGCAACCTGGCAGGCCGCAGGAAAGGAGGGGGGGACGAGAGCGGCCCCCCCTCCCGCCTGAACCGTACCAGGCCACATGCCCTCAACATTGGGAGGGTGCTTTGGGGTCCCCCCCAAAGCACCTTGTCCCCATGTTGATGAGGACAAGGGCCTCATCCCCACAACCCTGGCCGGTGGTTGTGGGGGTCTGCGGGCGGGGGGCTTATCGGAATCTGGAAGCCCCCTTTAACAAGGGGACCCCCAGATCCCGGCCCCCCCCTGTGTGAAATGGTAAGGGGGTACAAAAGTACCCCTACCATTTCACCAAAAAAGTGTCAAAAATGGTAAAAATGACAGGAGACGGTCTTTGACAATTCCTTTATTAAAATCTTCTTTCTTCTTTCTTCTTCTCATCTTCCTTTCTTCATCTTCTCCTTCCGTCATCTTCTTCCATCTTCTTCTTCCTTCGATTCGCTTCTTCTTCCTCCGGTCTTCTCGTCCTTCTCGTCCGGCGTCGTCCTTCTCGTCCGGCATCGTCGTCTCTTCTCGCAGGCCGCTCCTCGCAATGGGAGGCTCCCGCTCTGTGAGGCTCCGCTCCGGGTGACAGGTCTTTTATAACGAAGGCACCTGGTGACCCCGCCCCCTCTGACGCACGGGGACGTCATGTGGAATTCCCTATGGCTTTCCCCATGACGTCAGAGAGGGGGCGGGGTCACCGGGTGCCTTCGTTATACAAGACCTGTCACCCGGAGCGAAGCCTCACAGAGCGGGAGCCTCCCATTGCGAGGAGCGGCCTGCGAGAAGAGACGACGATGCCGGACGAGAAGGACGACGCCGGACGAGAAGGACGAGAAGACCGGAGGAAGAAGAAGCGAATCGAAGGAAGAAGAAGATGGAAGAAGATGACGGAAGGAGAAGATGAAGAAAGGAAGACCAGAAGAAAGAAGAAAGAAGATTTTAATAAAGGAATTGTCAAAGACCGTCTCCTGTCATTTTTACAATTTTTGACGCTTTTTTGGTGAAATGGTAGGGGTACTTTTGTACCCCCTTACCATTTCACACAGGGGGGAGGCCGGGATCTGGGGGTCCCCTTGTTAAAGGGGGCTTCCAGATTCCGATAAGCCCCCCGCCCGCAGACCCCCACAACCACCGGCCAGGGTTGTGGGGATGAGGCCCTTGTCCTCATCAACATGGGGACAAGGTGCTTTGGGGGGGACCCCAAAGCATCCTCCCAATGTTGAGGGCATGTGGCCTGGTACGGTTCAGGCGGGAGGGGGGGCCGCTCTCGTCCCCCCCTCCTTTCCTGCGGCCTGCCAGGTTGCGTGCTCGGATAAGGGTCTGGTATGGATTTTATGGGGGACCCCACGCCATTTTTTTTGGCTAGGGTTCCCCTTAAAATCCATCCCAGACCTCAAGGGTCTGGTATGGATTTTGAGGGGGACCCTACGCCATTTTTTTTTTTTTTGGCTGGGGGTCCCCCTTAATATCCATCCCAGACCTGAAGGGCCTGGTTATTGAATTTGGGGGGACCCCTACGCATTTTTTTATCAATGACTTCAATGAATGACAGTTCTCTGTATTACGGATCCAACAATTCATTTGCCGGCAATAGCTGCGACTCGATTTTAAATAGTTTTTTTTTCCTGCAAAAATGACACATTGTACAGAGACAGTTCTCTATATTAGATATACTGAATCTCGAATCATTCGAAGCATTCGTTATATCCGCTATTATAATTTCTTTCATGTTAGTTGAAATTACATATTTGTTAGTTACAATACAACATTCGAATTGTTCTCTGTATTGCGGGAATCGGCAATTAGCCGCGAGTGATTTTAAATGTCTTTTTTTCCTGCAAAAATGACACATTGTACAGAGAGAGTTCTAAACACGGGAAACATGACCCCCTTCATAGGCATACTATAGAGTATATAGTATATAGAAGGGCGCAGGTTTCCCGTGTTTAGAACTCTCTCTGTACAATGTGTCATTTTTGCAGGAAAAAAAGACATTTAAAATCACTCGCGGCTAATTGCCGATTCCCGCAATACAGAGAACAATTCGAATGTTGTATTGTAACTAACAAATATGTAATTTCAACTAATATGAAAGAAATTATAATAGCGGATATAACGAATGCTTCGAATGATTCGAGATTCAGTATATCTAATATAGAGAACTGTCTCTGTACAATGTGTCATTTTTGCAGGAAAAAAAAAACTATTTAAAATCACTCGCAGCTATTGCCGGCAAATGAATTGTTGGATCCGTAATACAGAGAACTGTCATTCATTGAAGTCATTGATAAAAAAATGTGTAGGGGTCCCCCCAAATTCAATAACCAGGCCCTTCAGGTCTGGGATGGATATTAAGGGGGACCCCAGCCAAAAAAAAAAAAAAAAATGGCGTAGGGTCCCCCTCAAAATCCATACCAGACCCTTGAGGTCTGGGATGGATTTTAAGGGGAACCCTAGCCCAAAAAAATGGCGTGGGGTCCCCCATAAAATCCATACCAGACCCTTATCCGAGCACGCAACCTGGCAGGCCGCAGGAAAGGAGGGGGGGACGAGAGCGGCCCCCCCTCCCGCCTGAACCGTACCAGGCCACATGCCCTCAACATTGGGAGGGTGCTTTGGGGTCCCCCCCAAAGCACCTTGTCCCCATGTTGATGAGGACAAGGGCCTCATCCCCACAACCCTGGCCGGTGGTTGTGGGGGTCTGCGGGCGGGGGGCTTATCGGAATCTGGAAGCCCCCTTTAACAAGGGGACCCCCAGATCCCGGCCTCCCCCCTGTGTGAAATGGTAAGGGGGTACAAAAGTACCCCTACCATTTCACCAAAAAAGCGTCAAAAATTGTAAAAATGACAGGAGACGGTCTTTGACAATTCCTTTATTAAAATCTTCTTTCTTCTTTCTTCTGGTCTTCCTTTCTTCATCTTCTCCTTCCGGCATCTTCTTCCATCTTCTTCTTCCTTCGATTCGCTTCTTCTTCCTCCGGTCTTCTCGTCCTTCTCGTCCGGCGTCGTCCTTCTCGTCCGGCATCGTCGTCTCTTCTCGCAGGCCGCTCCTCGCAATGGGAGGCTCCCGCTCTGTGAGGCTTCGCTCCGGGTGACAGGTCTTGTATAACGAAGGCACCCGGTGACCCCGCCCCCCCTCTGACGTCATGGGGAAAGCCATAGGGAATTCCACATGACGTCCCCGTGCGTCAGAGGGGGCGGGGTCACCAGGTGCCTTCGTTATAAAAGACCTGTCACCCGGAGCGGAGCCTCACAGAGCGGGAGCCTCCCATTGCGAGGAGCGGCCTGCGAGAAGAGACGACGATGCCGGACGAGAAGGACGACGCCGGACGAGAAGGACGAGAAGACCGGAGGAAGAAGAAGCGAATCGAAGGAAGAAGAAGATGGAAGAAGATGACGGAAGGAGAAGATGAAGAAAGGAAGAAGAAGACCAGAAGAAGAAAGAAGATTTTAATAAAGGAATTGTCAAAGACCGTCTCCTGTCATTTTTACCATTTTTGCCACTTTTTTGGTGAAATGGTAGGGGTACTTTTGTACCCCCTTACCATTTCACACAGGGGGGGGGCCGGGATCTGGGGGTCCCCTTGTTAAAGGGGGCTTCCAGATTCCGATAAGCCCCCCGCCCGCAGACCCCCACAACCACCGGCCAGGGTTGTGGGGATGAGGCCCTTGTCCTCATCAACATGGGGACAAGGTGCTTTGGGGGGGACCCCAAAGCACCCTCCCAATGTTGAGGGCATGTGGCCTGGTACGGTTCAGGCGGGAGGGGGGGCCGCTCTCGTCCCCCCCTCCTTTCCTGCGGCCTGCCAGGTTGCATGCTCGGATAAAGGGTCTGGTATGGATTTTGAGGGGGACCCCACGCTTTTTTTTTTTTTTTTTTTTTTGGCCGGGGTTCCCCTTAAAATCCATCCCAGACCTGAAGGGTCTGGTATGGATATTTGGGGGGGACCCCACGCCATTTTTTTTTTTTATTTTTTTTTGGCTGGGGTCCCCCTTAATATCCATACCAGACCTGAAGGGCCTGGTTATTGAATTTGGGGGGACCCCTACGCTTTTTTTTTTTCTGCAAAAATGACACTTTGTCATTCGAATTCATTCGTTATATCTGCTATAATAATTTCGTTCAAATTAGTTGAAATTCGATATTGGTAGTTGGATTTACTAACGATTCGTAACTATTCATAACGATTCGTAACGATTCGTAACTATTCATAACGATTCGTAACGATTCGTAACTTGAAATTGAAATTCGATATTTGTAGTTGGATTCGAATTGTTCTCTGTGTTATGAGAACCAACAATTCATTAGCCGCGTTAACGATTCGTAACGATTCGTAACGATTCGTAACTTTACTAACGATTCGTAAAAAAAAATTCGTATTCCGTACGGAATTCGTAAAAAAAAAAATTCGTACTACAGATTCGTAAATTCGTACGAATTTCGAAAAATTCGTACGAATTACGAATTCGTACGAAACGAATCGCACATGTCTATTAGTTACATTACAAATTACTTCTCCCAAAAAAGTAGTTGAGTTAGTAACTCAGTTACTACATTGGAAAAGTAATTAGTTACTCAGCAAAATAACTGACTTTTTTTTTTTAATATTCTTAGGGGCGGGTCTAGTATTACTGTAAGCAAGGGGCGCGTTCCCCCCTGCACGTCTATTTCCCGCCCAACACATATATCTGTTTCCCCCTCTGTACCCCACTACACATCTGTCCCCCCCCCCCCCCACACACACACATATATCTGTTCCCCCTCTGTACCCCACTACACGTCTGTCCCCCCCCCCCCCACACACATATATCTGTTCCCCCTCTGTACATCTGTCCCCCCCCAAACTCACGGATTGGATCGTTGCAGAGTCACGGATTGGATAATTTTTCGGATCAGCAAATAATAATTGAATTTGCAAAAAGCTTTGAAAATTTCACCACCATAAAGCCCCCACTGTAATATCCACAATCTCCCCCACTGTAATATTGTCTGAGTATGGCTGGGTATCGCCGAGTATGGCTGGGTATCGCCGAGCATGGTTGGGTATCGCCGAGCATGGTTGGGTATTACCGCGTATTGCAGAGTGTGGCGGGGTGTGGCGGGGTATGGCCAGGTGTGGCGGGGTATGGCGGGGTGTTGCAGGGTATGGCGGGGTGTTGCAGGGTATGGCGGGGTGTTGCAGAGTATTGCGCAGTATTGGCAGGGTGTTGCAGAGTATTGCGCAGTATTGGCAGGGTGTTGCAGAGTATTGCGCAGTATTGGCAGGGTGTTGCAGAGTATTGCGCAGTATTGGCAGGGTGTTGCAGAGTATTGCGCAGTATTGGCAGGGTGTTGCAGAGTATTGCGCAGTATTGGCGGGGTGTTGCAGTGTATTGCGCAGTATTGGCGGGGTGTTGCAGAGTATTGCGCTGTATTGGCAGGGTGTTGCAGAGTATTGCGCAGTATTGGCAGGGTGTTGCAGAGTATTGCGCAGTATTGGCAGGGTGTTGCAGAGTATTGCGCAGTACTGGCAGGGTGTTGCAGAGTATTGCGCAGTATTGGCAGGGTGTTGCAGAGTATTGCGCAGTATTGGCAGGGTGTTGCAGAGTAGTGGCAGGGTATGGACTGGAGGGATGGCTGCTGCCATCCGATCTCTCCCCTCCACTGTACAGATCTGTACACAGAAGGGAGACCAGCGTCATCTTGACGCCGGTTTGTTTACAAAGTGATCGCTCCGTCATTTGACGAAGCAATCACATTGTAAACGGCCGACGGGTGCACCAAGATGGCCGCCGCTCCGGAGCTAGGCCGGAGCTGCGGCCATCGGGTGTACCAAGATGGCCGCCGCTCCGGAGCTAGGCCGAAGCCGCGGCCTTTCCTAAGGCCGAGGCCGCGGACGGCTCCGCGATCGCGGCGGGTAATTGCGGTAACGCCGCCCCAGTAATGGGAACGGCGTTACCGCGAGGGGAAGAGTAATCAGTTAGATTACTCGTTACCCTCTAAAGTAACGGCGTTACGTAACGCCGTTTACTTTAACGGCGTTAGTGCCATCACTGTGTGGCGCCCAGTTAACTCGCCTGGGACTGGTGCAACAGGAGGTTCTATACTACTCCGCCAGTCTCAGAACCGGACTTTGTCTGCCGCAAGTTCAGGTGACCTGAAGGGCCGTGTGTTGCCTGCTTCAGCAGTGGAGGAGCTCCCGTCTGGTATGAATATTAACCACTTTAATACTGGGCACTTAAACACCTTTGATCACTTTGTTCCCACAAACATAGCTTACTTTTGGTGGTATTTGATCGCCTCTGAGATTTTTATTTTCTGCTAAACAAATAAAAAATTACCGAAAATTTTGAAAAAAAATATGTTTTTTTTGTTTCAGTTTTAAAACTTTGTAGATAAGTAAGTTTTCTCCTTCACTGATAGGCACTGATGGGGCTGCACTGATAAGGCGGCACTGATGGGCACAGATGAGGTGGCATTGATGGGCACTGATAGGCGGCACTGATAGGTGGCACTGATGGGCGACACGGATGGGCACTGATAGGTGGCACAAATTGGCATGGATAGGTGGCACAGATGGTCATGGATAGGCGGCACGGATGAGCATGGATGGGCACTGATAGGTGGCACGGATGGGCCCTGATAGGTGGCACGGATGGGCACTGATAGGCGGCACGGATGGGCACTGATAGGCGGCATTGCAGTGTAATGTACTGCAATGATGGATATCCTGATCACGTCATATGAAGTGAGGTCAGGATTTTGAAACCACTTTGCAGCCGTCATTCTCCTATATGGCGGGCGGAAAGTGGCTAAGGGAAACCCTGCGCCAAAATTTAAAAAATAAATGGCGTGGGGTCCCCCCAAAAATCCATACCAGACCCTTATCCAAGCACGCAAACTGGCAGGCCACAGGAAAAGAGGGGGAGAAGAGAGAGCGCCCCCCCCCCCCTGAACTGTACCAGGCCACATCCCCTCAACATTGGGAGGGTGCTTTTAGGTAGCCGCTCAATGCACCTTGTCCCCATGTTGATGGGGAGAAGGGCCTCATCCCCACAACCCTTGCCTGGTGGTTGTGGGGGTCTGCGGGTGGGGGGCTTATCGGAATCTGGAAGCCCCCTTTAACAAGGGGACCCCTAGATCATGGCCCTCCGTGTGAAATGGTAATGGGGTACAAATGTACCCCTACCATTTCACAAAAAAAAGTGACAAAAAGGTTAAAAAACACAAGAGGCAGTTTTTGACAAGTCCTTTATTAATTTCTTCTTCTTCCATCTTCTTTCTTCTGGTCTTTCTTTGGTGTTCTACTTGTTCCTCCAACTTCTTCTTCATCTTTTTCTTCCTAAGCTCTTCTCGTCCCGCATCTTGCTCCGCCCACATGATTCGCCTCAGTGGGAGTCTTAAGCCGTGTGACGCTTTGATTCTTCTGACACTTCTTAAATAACGGAGGTCGGGGCCATCCGGTGACCCCACCCTCCTCTGATGCACGGGGACTTCCCTATGGCTTTCCCCGTGATATCAGAGGGGGGTGGGGTCCCTCTGACAACACGGGGAATGCCATAGGGAAGTCCCCGTGCGTCAGAGAAGGGCGGGGCCACCCATTATCTTCGTCCATTATTTAAGATGAGTTAAATTAGTTTTTTTCCTTTAGAAATGTAATTTTGCTGTCTGACTGTTCTAAACATGGGAAACCTGCGCCCCTTTACTATAGACACCCCCAGGTACGAAATTTAAAGGAATATTACACTTTTATTGTTTCACTTTAAGCATTATTAAAATCAATGCTCCCGAAAAAACTGCAGTTTTTAAAACTTTTTTTTGCACTGATACATGTCCCCTGGGGCAGGACCCAGGTCCCCAAACACTTTTTATGACAATACCATGCATATAAGCCTTAAGCCCGGGTTCACACTATAGCACGCTGTGGATCGCACAGGAGCGCTGTGCGTCCCTGTTCCCTGTTTCAGGGACAAATCAGGGCCGATTCTATGCCTGAATTCGGCCCTGAAACGGAGCCAAAGACGCACAGTGCCCCGGAGATATGTGAACCGGCTCCATAGGGAGCCAGTCACATTCTCCTACTATGCGAATTAGATGTGGGGAAATGCACATCTAATTCGCATAGGTGTGAATGGGGGCTTAAAATGAGCACTTTTGATTTCTCCCATAGACTTTTAAAGGGTGTTCCGCGGCTTTCGGATTTGCAGCGAACACCCAAAATTGTTTGCTGTTCGGTGAACTGGCGAACAGCCAATGTTCGAGTCGAACATGAGTTCGACTCGAACATAAAGCTCATCCCTACTTGTCACCTGTCGCTCAGCCATCAGCTGTCAAAAAAAGTATATAGTAGTGAGGAGGCATTTCAGATCCTCTCCATGACCAGTGGGGAGTGCTCATCAGATTCCAATGCCAATTCTGATTCCGAATCAAATGCAGTATTTGAATCGACTGATAGCAGTGGATCGTCAAATAAATCGGAGGAAGAATGTGTCCGGCTCTGCAAGCCAGGAGCCGCCAGCAACCAGGATCAAATTCCCAGGCCCAGTACTAGTGCTGCCGGCAGCAATAGGCCACGAGAACAAATTCCCAGGCCCAGTGCCAGCACTGCCGACAGCGATAGGCCCCGAGAACAAATGCCCAGTACCAGCACTGCCGCCAGCGATAGGCCCTGGGAACAAATGACCAGAACCAGCACTGCCGCCAGCACTGCAGTATCACGCCAAAATAACAGCACAGGAACTTCAAATCCCCAAACTACCAGCACTGGAGTGTCACGTCCGCCAAGAGCCAGGGCCGCTACATACCTCCCAGGTGGTTTTGCCAACCCAACATGGCTGCCTTCCGACTTGGGATCAGCAAGTAGTCCCCCTTTCACCGCACAGCCAGGTACGCAGGCCAATACCCCAAAATTCTCTGAAATTGATTGCTTTTATCTATTTTTGCCCAACACTTTGCTGCAATTTATCATGGACCAGACCAATTTATATGCCCAGCAGTATATTGGCAACAACCCCCAATCATCATATGCCCATCTGTTTGAGTGGAGAGATTTGACGTTGGAGTTCAAATTGTTTATGGGCCTCACTATAAACATGGGGCTTACAAAAAAAAAAAATGAAGGACATGCCTACTGGTCCACCAACCCCATCCACCACATGACCATTTATTCTGCCTAGTGCCCAGGTCCCGATATGAAATTATGCGCTTTCTTCATTTCAGTGATAACACCCAGTGCCCTCACAAAATCATCCAATTTATGATAAATCGTATAAATATCGCCCACTCATAAATTTCTTTCCCCAACGATTTGCAGAACTCTATGTCCCCGATCAGCATACATGTGTGGATGAGTCCCTTTTACCCATTTCAGGCCAGCTATGAATAAAACAATATATTCCTAGCAAAAGGACCAGATACAGAGTCCTGCATATATGAAGGAAGAGTTACCCAGCTCCAGCCCCCTAAGTGCCTGGCCTACTGTACATGGGCACAACTGGAAAAATTGTATGGGACCTGGCATACCCACTGCTGAACAAAGGTTATCACATATACCTTGATAACAATTATACCAGCCTGCCCCTTTTCAAACACCTATACCTCGCAAAAGACCTGGCCTGCGGAACCTCCAGAAAGAACAGGAAGGGCTTCCCACAACTCATAAGAAACAAAAAACTGCAAAGGGGGAAAAAGCAACTTTGAGAAGCAACGAAGTGCTGGCCTTGAGGTGGAAGGATAGCAGAAATGTGTACATGCTGTCTACCATTCATGATGACACTACAGTTGAGGTTCAAAGAAGAGGAGGTCCCATTGAAAAGCCAACATGTGTCCAAGATTACAATCTCTACCTGGGGGGAGGGGTGAATTTCAATGACCAAATGCTTCAGCCCTATTTGGCAATAAGGAGGTCCCGTTTCTGGAACAAGAAAGTAGCAATTTATCTCATTCATTTTGGCCATTTAGAAGGCATACATAATTGTAGAAGTTGTCACGTCCTTCATCTATCTACAAATGACCCCCATCAGAAAACCTTTGCTCTGATGCTGTTATGCCCCTTACACACGGTCGGATTTTCCGACGGAAAATGTCCTATCAGACCATGTTGTTGGAAATTCCGACCGTGTGTGGGCTCCATCTCCATTTTCCATGCTTCCTCAAATAACCATGCCACTGCCTTCCATGTGAACTGACACTGGCATGTTTTTTGACTATGCCTCTGCCTACCGTTTGGACTCCTCACCCATTCAACATCTGCCTCTCTTGTAGAACATTCCCACTGCTGGGGTGGAAGTGTGGACTGGTCCTTCCCCCTGGAGTCCTTTCAGCCACTGGAGAGAAGACAGGGTGACTGGGCTCACTCTGTCAAAATGTTGGGGATTTGGGCCGACTGCCCAGCATCCCTGGGGTATACAGGTGGAGACTGAAGTCCCCTCCACTGTTATTAGATGAACATCCCCCAGTGTTTGCAGAGAAAGGCTGACATCTTCCTGTCCCAATGCCGGACCTTTTTCTGGGGTTGGGTCAGTGGAGACCGAAGTCCCATCCACTACCACAGGTACTCCATCTTCTGTTAGTTGAGGGCAGAGGGCAGCAGCACTTTGCCCTGTTGCCAGCGCTTCTGCTGGGGACTGCACATCATCCACTCCGGCTAACCGTTGGCACAAGAGGCCGGCTTCCTCTTCTATTCCCTCATCTGGCTACTGGGATGATATTTCTCTGTCACTGTCTCCCAGGTGCATGGATCCTTTCCTCCACTCTGTCTGACTGTTGGGAAGGGAGAACAACAACCACTACTCCCTTCTCCCCCTGGATCCTGATCTGCTGCTCGGGAGTGACCACCACATCCTCACCCTGGGCCTCCCGAACTGCTGAAGTTGTGGGGCAGAGGTCTTGGGAACTCTGTCCAGTTGCCAGAGCTTCAGCAGGGTTGGTGTCATCATTCTGGGGCACCATCTGCTACTGGGATACCCTTTCTCTGGTACTGTCTCCCAGGTGCACAAATCCTTGTTGGGGAGGGGGAATAGCTGTATTCCCTCCCTGCATCTGTGAAATCCACTGGGGAAGAATAACCACCACCTTCTCACATCGGGCCTCTGAAACTGCCATGGGTGTGAAGCAGGGGTCTGCAGTACTCTGTCCTGCTGCCAGCACTTTTGCTGGGGGTTCACTAGGTGGTTCCTCCTCTAAAGGAAAGTCTTTTAAATCCCCAGTCTCTGGAATTGCTAACAGTCCGGGGCATGGGTTGGCAACACTTGGGCAGGTGACTCATCATCCATAATATCCTCCGATGAAAAGTCAAGTAAATCCATACATTCTGTCATCTCTCATCCAACCGCATCTCAGCCTGGACCAGCCTGGTTAACTCAGCTTTCCATGCCTTGTGTGGTTGTCTCCCCAAAAACACCATTCGCATTTCGAACTGCGACCAATACCTTTCCTGGAAGAAGGAAAACTTTTTTCCTTGGTGTCGCTGCTCAGGGGCTAGCGCTTCCTTCCAGAGTTCTCAGAATCATACCATTCCAGCAGGCCCTGCTCTGACACCGGTCCCCTGTGCTGTATCCGCATCTCTCGTAACCTCCTTCCTAATTCCTCTTCCATGGGGGCTGGTATCTGTACCTCTCCTCTCCTGCTATCCGGACCTTGAATCCAGGTGGAGGTTTGGATGTCCCAAACTGCAGGAAACGTCCCACTGCTTGCCACCAATGTAACGGAATCGCTTCCCACACTTCGCTTGCGTGCTTCGGTCATATACTGCTTCCTCCAGTCTGAATATAGATATTAGATATTATCTCTGCATATTACAACCAAGAACTAGGCAGGACTCGTTTGGCTGGAAAGCTGGAACATGATCTGTTTATTTGAACAAAGGCACACAGATATACACACAGGGGACAATCCTACCTTCTTTGAATAATGAAACAGGGCGGAGTAGACTTTATCTCCATCAGTAGCATGACACAGGTGTATTCAAACTTGAGGACTCAGAGGAGAGACTTCACTTCCACTAACGTCACTTCCAGTTTATCACTGGCACAGATAAACCGGCAAGTGATATGGAGAGATCCACCGCTCCAGGATGATCCACCCAAACTCAATCCCACAGCTGTTCCTATGGTTAGAGAACCCAGGTGCAGGCATGGCACAAGCTGATGGAGATGCAAATTAAGGACTCTAAACGGCCGCACTCCAAGAAAAATTCCATATTTTACCAATAAAGGCTTTTGAATTTTTCTTGGAGTGCGGCCGTTCAGAGTCCTTAATTTGCATCTTCAAACCGGAAAGTGATGCCGTAACTCTGAGAGAAAGCACCCCCCATGTCCTAGGGCGGTGCCAATCAAAAAACAGGCATCCATAACAACACTATGGATGGGAGCAATACGGCACAATGGATTGCGCCACAAGGCAGAGCTAAACAGGGCAAATAAAGCATCTTGTCTGCAATTACGGGATTGCACAGACGTCACGCTTCCCATGGTGCACTATGTCTGGCGCAAAAAAGGTCCCATGTGCTTTTAATTACTGCCTGGGGGGGGGGCCCTACTGACAGGCCGCCAATGCTCTGCACCCAGGGCTAATCACTGATTCTAAAGTATATTGGGTCTGGCATGCATGCCCTTAAGCATGTCACCACCTTTATGTATATGCATGTTTTTCATCCTAGAGAGTGTCCTCAAGAGGTGTACATAACAAACTGAGGAATAGAAAATAAGTCATCAAATACTTTTAAAGGTTAACAGACTGATTAAACTCTGCATGCCTTTGACTGTATATTTTTATGTTTTTTCAAAAGAAGAAATTAGGCGTAATATGATTCTTTGTAATGTCTGCATTTCACCTCAACAAAGCTCTGCTGGTGGACTTTTTTGACAGGTGGTGATTATAATAACCTGCTGTGGGAGCTCATGTTTCCTTTGTAGCTAATTGTATAAATACTGTAGCATATATAAATAACTGGATGATTTGCATCGTACTAGAAAATGAATTCAAATCTAATAGCTGCATGCATAGCATTATTGATGGAGAAGATCCAAAGTCTTGCTGCCATTTGGGTGGTTGGAGGAAGGAGAAACCCATCAGCCAGTTGATACATATGAATAGAGCTCTACACATCCACTCCAAAAGTAATAATCTATTTTTCATTTTGCCTCATCTGTAGTAAATGGATTAATCCTTTCTACATGGGTAAAGAGAAATAATCCTTTATCCATCTCAGAAATGTCTAACTTGCCTATATTTGAGGTCACACAGTTATACCAAGTGCTTGTTATTACATCATAATTTCACATTTCATACAACACCGGCATATTACAGAATACACTAAACCATTTAAATCAGTCCCTTCCCTACGGCTTGCTATCTGATGTCATGCAGACACCCCCAATGCACTAAGAAGACGGAAGCAAGTTACATATATATGCAGGGGCAGAAAGAGTGGGCTTTAACGCACAGCCACTGCACATATGTGTCCACTACATGCTCCCAGCAGTAACCATTTGCCACCAGTATAATGTACAAATACTGTGGCAAGGTGGCACTTCTGCGGCAAGTCACGTACTAAGTACGTGATCCAACACATTTGGGTCTGGGGTGTGCCACCAGAAACCCGCTTCCCCTGTGAATGGCAAACTTCAGAATGGCAAAGATGTTTTTATTACAAATTATGTGAGCAGACTGCAGTTCCTCTTTAACCTCCTGAGATCCGCGCTATAGCCGAATGACGGCTACAGCGCGGATCTACATTGCCGGGACTGTCCTATGACTTCATCCTGTGCACGAGCTGCCTGGCGCGCTCTGTGATCAGCGAGTCTGTGAGACTCGCTGGATCACAGATCTGAGTAAGGGGTCGATCCCGACCCCTTACCACGTGATCAGCTGTCAGACAATGACAGCTGATCATGTGATATCAACAGAGCCGGTAATCGGCTATCTTTCCTCCTCGCGCTGACAGCGGCTCCATGGTACCCACCTGTGCCCCCTACAAGTGCCGCCTACCAGTGCCCACCAGCTCCACCTGTCAGTGCCCACAGTGCCACCTGTCAGTGCCCACAGTGCCATCTGTCAATGCCACCTGTCAGTGCCTACAATAAGTGCCTGAACAGTGCTGCACATCAGTGTCACCTACCAGTGCCCATCAGTATCACCTACCAGTGCCCATCAGTGCCAACTATCAGTGCCCATCAGTGCCACCTATCAGTGCCATCTATCAGTGCCAATCCGTGCCACCCATCCGTGCAACCCATCAGGGCCATCTTATCTGTGCCCATCAGTACAGACTTATCAGTGCCCACCAGTGCAGTCTACCAGTGCCCACCAGTGCAGTCTATCAGTGCCCACCAGTGCAGCCTATCAGTGCCCACCAGTGCAGCCTATCAGTGCAGCCTATCAGTGCCCACTAGTGCCGCCTCATCAGCGGATATCAATGAAGCAGAAAAATTACCTGTTTGCAAAATTTTATAACAAACTATTAAACATGATTTTTTTTTTTTTTCAAAATGTTCCATCTTTTTTTGTTTGTTTAGCAAAAAATAAAAACCCCAGCTGTGATTAAATACCACCAAAAGAAAGCTCTATTTGTGGGAAAAAAAGATAAAAATTGAATTTGGGTACAGTGTTTTATGACCAAGCAATTGTCATTCAAAGCGGAAAATTGGTCTGGGCAGGAAGGGGTTTTAAGTGCCCAGTAAGCAAGTGGTTAATGATCAGGAGCTTGGAGGGTTGACCATTACAGTGATCACTCAGTGAAACCCGCCCCTGTGCTCTTGAATGGAGAAAAACATAAATTATATCTTTTTCTCCTAGCCAGAGGAGAATGTAACAAAAAACTGTGTTTTAAAATAAAAAAAATATTAGAAAAATAAAGCTAAAGTAGTTAGATCAGCTCTTAATCTAGGATAATGTCAGGGTCAAAGGTCACAGTCAGGGTCAGTGGGATTATTTCCTAAAACTAGAGAGTGCAAAATCTGGTGAAGCTCTGAATAGAAACCAATCGGCTTCCATGTTTTATTGCTAAAACTTAATTAAAACAAACTGAAGTTAGAAGCTGATTGGCTACCATGCAAAGTTTTTACTTTTTTAAATTTTTTTAGTTTAGTGTCAGTATGTTTAGGATAAATCAAAATGCACACTATTGTTTCTTGCTCCTACTACCGGAAGAAAAAAATACACATTCAGTATGTGGTATTTATTTTGAGTTTATTTTGAGTTTTTATAGTGGCGGGTCATGGCAATTGCAAGAAATATAAATTTAATTATTTTGGGCCGGTTTTCTTATCCTAAAAAAACAAGGTATAATTTATCCAGATACAGTAAATTGTGATGATCTTAAATTATAAATCTACACCCACACAAAATTGTAAAAAAATACAAATTGTGACTTGACAACGCATAATAAACTTATATGTAAATCACCTGTCACTCACAGCAAGGGGGCGTTTTTGACAAAGATTTCAGCACTTTGTCAAGATCTTTCTAACTGAACAATAAAAGAGGATTTATCAGGCCTCGAGTAAATCTGTGTGGCAAGACTGGGCTCAAATGAAAGGAAATCTTATTCTCTACATTATTACATCCACTTTAAAGGAGAAGTTCACTTTTTAGAAAGGTAAAAAAATGTGCATTTATTATTTGTTTCTCCTGTAGACTGTTAATATAGCTGCCTTCCCATACCTCCCCTATGGGCAGGCAGTTACTGAAGTCCAGGAAGATCAATGAACTAGGAGAGCGCTCATCAGTGCCTTTGCAGTTTATTGCAAACTACAAGCCACCTGCGGCAATGAAATACGGTACTTGTAGTCCATTAATTCACAGAAATTATGTGGCTGCGTTGTGGAGGCCTGCACAGCTGTGCGGTTTTCAAATTGTGACAGCAGGTGCAGGGAGAGGGTCCCACGCCCACTGCCACAACTGGTGCTTGGTGGGGAAATGAGCAGATGCTTTATTAATATGTTAAATGTTACACCCTGAATATAGGTATAACATGTTACTAAAATTGAACTTATACTTTAGGATTTGTTTTACCTTCAGGCATTAAGGGGTTACAGAGATCCTGGGAGTAGTCTATAAATGAGTTTTTTGTAAAACAGGTTAACCACAGATCAGATAATCTTGTTACTCATAATGTTTAAATAAAATGGAATAAATACTTTATAAAATGTTAATTTCTACCGTTTGCTGATTACAGGACTATAGTACAGAAAGTCCCTACTAAGCTAATAAGGCTAGGATAGGTATATCTACCCTTTTGCTGTGACCAATCTTCACATGTGAGCCAGCACATGTATGCACCATTAATATGAATTTAGTATAAAAATGGAACCCTGATAATGAAAAAGACTATAGATGGGGTTAATTTAGGTTCAAAGAACGTGCTTGGCAATGAGCAATTAGAAAAAGCCAATTAAAAATACTATTTACTTTCCACTGAATGGTTGGCTTAACATTAGAAAGAAAGGTATGTACTTTCCAGAAGCGTTCACTGTCCTTATAATTAAATCTGACTTAGAAGGAAGGCTCATATTTAACTTGGACCAAATCATTACCAGGATGTTGAACAACCTGCATGATTTTATTGTGCACTGTTGTCATATGTTCCTATTGGAAAAAACAGTTGCAATGTTGGTATCTTTCTATAACAACTTAACTTTTTTTTTTTTTTTTATTCTTATATTTAAAATGTCTTAAAATATATAAAACAAGCTTTACATAACAAAAATCCAAGAATAAACAGGAAGACATTTCCATGCAATAATAAAGTGCATGTACCAAATATAAGTGGTAGTACTATTAGTACAAAAAATGTCCAATGTGCATATGACATGCATATGGTAGCTAATAAAAGTGCAAAGAATGTCCAATATGCATATTGGAGGTTATTTACTACAACTGGATCCTGCAAAATGTGGTGCAGCTCTGCATGGAAACCAATCAGCTTCCAGGTTTTATTTGCAAAGCTTATTTGAAAAAGCTGAAGTTAGAAGCTGATTGGCTGCCATGCACAGCTGCGCCAGATTCTGAGTGCACTAGTTGTTGTAAATCGAACCCATGGTGTCCCTATTACGGATTAAGTTCAAATAACAAACAAAAATAAATAGATAAAGTCTGTGAATGGAAAGTATCTGGATGTTCCTTAAATGCTAATGCCAGCTAGATATAAAACTCACCAGAAATCCCAGCTACTCAATTAAGTGCAGCAAACTTGCAATCTTGTCTTATATAACGCAGGTGGAATTGTTGTCTCCAGCCACAATAGTAGGTCCTATGCATCTGGGGTTAATGAGTATATTCGGGGAAAAAAAAACTCATATAATGTGATATTGTTTACAAATAATTAATTAGTGACACCAAGGTGTGCTTTATTCGGCTTTGTGTGTTACTAACACCAGTTGGCAACCGCTGCCCCCTTAGTAGTGCACACTCAGCATCATAAAAAAATGAAATGCCATAAAGCAGTAGAAATATCTGTGAAATCCACCAAAAATCCAATGTGACACACCATGCCAGAATGTGTTAGTACTGCCAACCAGTGACCACCATTCCCTATACAGTGCATACTCATCGCTGTGGCAGTCTCAGTAGAAGGGTATGTATGATAGCTGCAGGCAGATGTATATGGTCCTCCAAACAAATCCTCTCTCTTCCTCTCATAGGTTATATTCAGTTTGCATATTCCCAAATAGCAAAGCCAATAAACAATAAAAGTGCCTCATAGCATTGTATTTATTGCAAACATGAACAAAATGTATTCAGATAAAATAAGAACAAAACTATTGAGTCATAAAAAATGGGCCGCAATAAATCACATGAACTCCGTTGTGCCGGCGTGACCTTTCATTAGAAATTACACCCAGGGTGTCTGAGTTATTATACATACTGTCATAATGGGAGTTAAGCTTGGAGGCCAGTAGCTATAGCAGCAGAGCAGCACCCACCGACAAGCAGGACAGATATTCACGCAGGTCATCCTGGCTGATGGCACAAGTACTAACCGGTATTCACCAGAGCTCCTGAAGGTGGAGATAGGCTTTACGGCGTTAGTAACAGGTCGCGGTCCTCAAGATTACCCTACCAGGAGGTGAGCAAGCCGGGGTCCAGTAGCAGATATAGCAGGTTGGGATCAAGCAGAAGCGTAGTGGAGGAACAAGCCAAAGGTTGGTAAGGAATAGTTGCAGGTTTGGATTCAGCAGAAGCATAGTCGAGGAACAAGCCAAAAGGTCAGTAACGAATAGTAGCAAAGATATGGACAGCAGCAAGAGAGCCAAGGGAGATATTGGCTGGAGAAGGCACAATATTCTGGCAACCAGGAAGTGCAGAGACATGGCTTAAATCAAAAAGTTCTGGGGGGAGCAAAATGTTCAAGGGAAATAAGGCAGAATCATTCAAGGATTTTTCCAGAAAACTGACCAGCATTCTAGGTGGCTCAGTAAGCAATGCCACTGCCAGACACGGAGGAGATTCCAGGTTCAAGTCCGGGTCCTGACACACACCCCGCTACTGAGATTCTCATGGCGGTAAGTGTGCACTGCATAGGGGATGGTGCTCACTGGTTAGCGATCCTAACACAAATTCTGGCATGGTGTATCACAGTGGATTTCACAGATACTTACACTGTTTTATGGCATTTCATTTTATATAATGCCGAGTAGCGATGGTGGCTAGCTGGTGTTGGTAACACACAGAGCCGTATACAGCACACCTGGGCATTACAAATTAATTATTTTTAAACGATATTACACTATACAAGTTTTTTTTTTCCTGGATATACTTATGAGCCCCAGATGGTAGGAACTATTCAGGGGTGTTGCTAGGTGGGAGAAAGACCGGGTGCTTCAGCTCGAAGGTAAATTTGATAACCCCTCCCACATTTCCAGCCCAAGCCCGGCATCATGGGGGGGTTAGGCTCACTTGCTGGTTGCTGCCTTGCTCACCAGTGCCCATCAAGGCAGTCTCACCAGTGCCCATCAATGCAGCCTCACCAGTGCCCATCAATGCAGCCTCACCAGTGGACCTCAGCTCAGCCTCACCAGTGCCTATCAATGCAGCCTCACCAGTGCCCATCAGCTCAGCCTCATCAGTGCCCATCAATGCAGCCTGATCAGTGCTCATCAGCTCAGCCTCACCAATGCCCATCAATGCAGCCTCAAGTCACCAGTGCCTATCAATGCAGCCTCAAGTCACCAGTGCCCATCAATGCAACCTCATCATCAGTGCCCATCAATGCAGCCTGACCAGTGTCTATCAGTGCCTGGCCCCATCCCATTAGCTCAGCCTTACCTGGCTGTGCCCATCAAAACAGCCTGATCAGACAGAAGTGCCCAGCCCCAGGCATTAGGAGGGGAGAGCCGCCCCGCTGGTTTACACAGAGCAGGCCCCAGGGATCTCCCACTTACCCAGCACGTCCAGTGTCACACTAAGTCCCACCTACTATGATGGACATCACACGTCCCAGCATTGGACCAGTGTGACGTCCATCATAGTAGCTCAGCCGGTTCAGGAGGTGGGACTTTGCATGTCACTCGGCCATGCTGGGTAAGCAGGAGATGGAGATCACCACTTTGTAAACTGGCGGCGCTCGCCCCCCACCTACCTTCAGAGGAAGCCCAGCGGCAGGCAGCCAATAGCTCAGAGTTCCAACACCAGGCTTTGGGACTCAGGGCTAATAATTGTAATTTTCTAAGACTGAGACTCTGGGCTTTTGGGGGCCCACTTGGGGCTACAGCCCGGGTCAGCCACCCCCTCTTCCGACGCCACTGGACCTAGTATTGTGGCTGGAGACAATTCCACCTTTGTTATATAAGACACGATTGTGAGTTTGCTGCACTTGAGCAGCTGGGATTTCTGAGGAGTTTTATATCGAGCTGGCTGGAGCATTTAAGGAACATCCAGATACTTTCGACTCATGCACTTTATCCATTTTTTTTTTTTTTCGTTTTTGGACATTTGAATTTTACCCGTAATAGGGACACCATATGCATATTGGACATTCTTTGCACTTCTATTGGATACCATATGCCCGTTGGACATTTGTTGCACTAATAATACTACTTATATTTGGTACATATTACACTTTATTACTTATACTATATAGCTCTGCATTTAACTTTTTAGCACATCATTCAAGGTTCAGTATATTACCTTGCAAGGGGCTGTACAATGTTTTTGGGTGTTTAGCGCTGGCTTTCCTTCATTTTTAGAGTATTTCCACACAATGATAACAATACAATACAATATATATATACACACACTGTATATACATAATTCTAATATCACCACTCATAATAATAATAATTGCACAACACCACTGTCCCTAAACCACACACTTTTCTTCAAACTCTTTCCCTCCACATAGACCTCAGACAACCTCACTTTCCCCCCACCACTGTCCCTCTACCATTGTGCATCACTCACCCTAAAATGAAAGAAAAATGAATTAATTAGTGGCACAGCAAACATCAAGTACTATATATACTGTATGCAAAACAACCATCACCCGCAATGCACTCATTCCACAGTCCTTCAATATTAAGACTTCCCACCCCCCACACGCAAGAATTTCCATTATTTATCATAACAAGATCCATCCTCATAAAAATCTTAATTTACATACAGTTAGGTCCATATATATTTGGACACAGGCACAATTTTCATACTTTTGGTTCTGTATGCCACCAGAATAAAATTAAAGCAAAACAATCCAAATGAATTTGAAGTGCAGACTTTCAGATTTAATTCAAGGGGTTGAACATAAATATCATGTACAAATTTTAGGAACTGACAAATTAATATAATCATAAATAAAATGTAATTTTTTTTATATTTTGTTGAGAATTCTTTACTGGCAATGACTGCCTGAAGTCTGGAACCCATGGACATTACCAAAGACTGGGGTTCCTTCTCTCTGATGCTTTGCCAGGCTCTAACTCTAGCTGTCTTCAGTTGCTCTTTGTTTGTGGGTCTTTCAGCCTTTAGTTTTGCCTTCTGCAAGTGAAATGCATGCTCAATTGGGTTGAGATCAGGTGATTGACTCGCCATTGCGAAATATTCCACTTCTTTTCCTTCAAAAGCTCCTGGGTTGCTTTTGCAGTGTGTTTTGGATCATTGTCCATCTGTACTGTGAAGCGCCGTCCAATCAACTTTTCTGCATTTGGCTGTATCTGGGCTGACAGTATATCTCTAAACACTGCAGAATTTATCCGGTTGCTTCTGTCTTCTGTCACATCATCAATAAACACCAATGGCCCAGTGAAATTGTAAAATAAAGAATTTGGCGCTATATATGCGCTATAAAAAACCAGCACAAAGAACCAGCACATGTGCACATATATAGTGCCTCATTTTTTATTTTACTATTTCACACAGTTTAGTTCACTCTAAAGGGGGCAGCTGTTGGGCGCTATTTTTTTGGTACACATTTTTGTTTACCAATAACCCAGCGCTACTGGAAGCCATGCATGCCCATGCCATCACACTGCCTCCTCCATGTTTTACAAATGACGTTGTGTGCTTTGGATCAGGAGCTGTTCCAAGCCTTCTCCACACTTTTCTTCCTGCCATTGTTGGTACAGATTAATCTTATGCCCCGTACACACGGTCGCATATTCCGATGGAAAAAGTCTGATCGGATTATGTTGTCGGAAAGTCCGATCGTGTGTGGGCTCTAGCGGACTTTTTCCGTCGGAATTTGGAGCAGGATCTAAAATTTTCCGACAACAAAATCCGATCGGACTTTTTCCAATCTTGTGTAGAGAATTCCGACGCACAAAGTGCCACGCATGCTCAGAAGAAATTTGGAGACGTTAAATACATTTTATACGTCACCTCGTTCGGAACGATCAGATTTTCCGACAACTTTGTCCGACCGTGTGTGTGTGCAACACAAGTTTCGGACAAAATCCGTCGGAAAAAATATGACAGATTTTGTGGTCGGAATGTCCGACCGTGTGTACAGGGCATAAGTTGCATCCGTCCAAAGAATGCTTTTCCAGAACTGGTCTGGCTTTTTTAGATGTTTTTGGAAAAGTCTAATCTGGCTTTTCTATTCTTTAGGCTTGTGAATGGTTTGCCTTCAGAAGGAGCAGACAGCTCTGATCGTGTGGCCTATATTCTGGCCATTCTGCCCATTTTCTGAATGCACAGCCTAGCTGCTTCCTGTTCCGGTGATGTCATGTCCGGACAGTCCGGCTGTGTTCCACACTGATTATCTTCCCAGCTTCCTGCTTCCTGGTGGCCACAGGTCACACAAAATGTTTTTCCACCCACCCATACACACAGCCTGGGCACTGACAGTGCACCTGGAGGGACAGAAAGGCTTCCATACCTCCTCCTCCTGTGATTGTTTGGAGCTTGAAAACTACTGATATTTTGAACTTCCTTCCATCCCCACTGCTTCCCAGGGATCTTAACCCGGCTGACCATGCAAGAGTGAGGACCCAGGACATCCTGTCGGACGAGCCATTACAGGAAAAGCAAATTTTACCTTACCTGTTGTAAGTGTTTTTAACCATTGTATTAATAAAATCCCTTGTGATACTGCACTTAGGTGGCACTTCCCCCTTCCTTCTTCTTGAGTTTGTTGAGCTGGTTCAACTCTGAGGATAGCAGCCCCCAAGTGCATCACATACCAGTGCCCACACATCAGAGACTTTTATTACCATCCAGCAGCTATTGCTGCACATTTTGTCAGAACTACTGTACAGCACAACATATACTCCATGCGCCTGACTTTTTGTGCATGGTTTGTACCTTGTGGTGAACCCTCTGTATTTGCTCTCGTGAAGTCTTCTCTTGACTTGTAGATTTTGACAATGATATGCCCACCTCCTGCAGAGTGTCCTTCACTTGTCTGGATGTTGTGAATGGATTTTTCTTTGCCATAGAGAGGATTCTGCGATCAACCACCACTGTTGTCTTCCGTGGACGTCCAGGCCTTTTTATACTGCTGAGTTCACCAGTGCGGTCCTCTTTCCTTAGACTGTACTAAACTGTTGATTTGGCCACTTCCAATGTTGCTGTTATCTCTCTGATGGATTTGTTTAATTTTTGAAGCCTTACAATGGCCTGTTTCACTTGCATGGACAACTCCTTTGAATGCATGATGTTCACAGCAATAGATTTCAAATGCAAATATCACACTTAGAATCAACTCCAGACATTTTACCTGCTAATTGAAAGAAATAATGAAGGAGTAGCCCACACCTGGCAATGAAACAGCTTCTGATTCAATTGTCCAATTACTTTTGGTCCCTTGAAAAAGGGGGGTGGCTAATCTTAAGAGCTCTAATTCCTAAACCCTTCATCCGATTTGGATGTACATAACCTCAAATTAAACCTGAGAGCTAGATTGAGATACCTTTCGGTAAATACCTGAAACAAATTGTGCCTGTGTCCTAATATATATGGATCTATTTGTAATTCCTCCCATCTCCCAAAACCACCCACTCCAACACCAAAGCCTAAAAGTCATAAAGAAAACCTCCCTCCATTCCTACATATTACACCCATTCAGTCCCATAATAACACAATCTACAACTACATCATCAACCTCATCTGCAGATATCACCAAAATCATCCTCTCTGCTCCTCCCAAGACATCTTGCTCTCTAACTCCCTTGTCACCTTCTCCCATGCTCTGCTCCTGGACTTCTCCAGAACCTCTCCCATCCTTTGGAACTCCCTACCCCAGTATGTCCAATCAGCTCCCACCCTGTCTGCCTTTAAGCGCTCATTGAAAACTCATTTATTCAGGGAAGCCTATCTCACCTTCACCTAGGAACTGTACTTGAGTTACTTCTATGAGATCGCCCCCTGCAGCCATCAACTTTTGTACCACCTCCCCCTTCCTTTTGATTGTAAGTTCCATGAGCAGGCCCTCTTATTTCGTCAGTATTGAACTGCATTGTAACTGTACTGTCCCCTTTTATATTGTAGAGCGCTGCACAAACTATATAAATATTATATAATAATAATAATACTTTTATCTACTCTACTCCCCACACCCACTCAGTTTCCATATCTTTTGTGCTTCCTCATATCCATATATTCTTGCAATAACAATATGCATATAGTTAAAGCCTTCCATGGATCTTGGATACACATTCCTTTACACTCAATTCCTTCTTCCTAAAGATTAAAATATTTCACACAATTTATCAACATCCATAAAACCATAAACATCATTATTTCAGCTGATAAAAGAAAAAAAGGGGAAAAAACGCGCTGTCTAAACAGGTGTATATATATTAGCAGCCTGCACAACAGAGTACTGTAGTTGGATGAATGGTGTGTGTATAAAAAGGTGCGGCACTCTTAAATCTCAGTTAGTAATGATCTCTATCTGAAAATAACAGTGAATATTTGGAAGTCTATGTGACGTGGACATATAGTTTGAATCTGTGTTGCTGTGATAAAACAACAAAAATGTAAGCAATAGAATCACTTGTGTGCCACTATCTATGGTATAAACAGGTAAGTGCTATACATAAAAATTAGAAAATTGTATACATTTGAACCGTATGGAAGTGCTAAACACACAAAAATTATAAATAATCTTAAACATAGAACGTATAACTAAAGTGAAGCAAAGTACAATATTAATACATGTATATCGCAATACATGTTATCACATATATTGGTGTGATCTATGTTTCAAAGTTCAGTCTGTAAGCATAAATTTACACCGAACTGGTGATGTGAAAGTTCAATTTAAAGAGTGCTATAAAGAAAAAAGTGACTTTGTGCAGGTTGTCTGAAGATGTCCGCCACCACATGGAAAGAGGCTTACCGGCTGGCGTGGACTCAGATAGGCTTACGCCGTATGAGTCTCAAAGGCTAGTGGTGTCACTACACCAGAGTGGACGGCAGTTCTTGGACCAGACACGAGGCAACAACGACCAGGATCAATCACTGTGATAGGATCAGAGGAATTTCAGAATAGGAGGGGTGGCGGATGGTACTCAGGTAGCTCCCACGTTAGTGGTACCGACAAAGAAAAAAGTGGAACCAGTGTAAAACCATAAGTAAAATTTATTCTGACAGTCATATAATCATTATTTCAAACATCACCCCCACCCCAATCAAACATTTTACCATTTTTGTTAAACTTTTCCACACCTCTTTTGCATATTCACACTCCCAAAATAAATACTCCACACTCTCCACCCTTCTACAACCCTCCCCTGGACATACTTCACTATCAACTATCCTTTCCTTCCACTTGCATATTTCAACATACACCCCAACACATTCTCCTTACTAATCTGTACAAACATACTTTTTTTTTTTTACATAATTTTTAAATATTCACCACACCTTTTCCTCCATTTTCCTTCGATCACCTTCTCTCTCCTCAACTTCTCCATTCTGGAAGACCGCACACATATATAAATTCCATAGTTACATAGTTGGTGAGGTTGAATCCAGACACTAGTCCATCCAGTTCAGCCTGTGTGGGTATGTGTGTTTATGTTGATAATTATTTCCTTACAGCGCCGTTACTTGAGTGACCCTGTGTCTTTCTACACTCCCTGAAACTGAATAGTTTTCTTCCTATGCTGGGACCACCATTGAGGCATTTGTATTTCGCTTTTATGGATAATCCGAACACCCCCCTGTTCGGTTCGCACCAGAACCTGCAAACAGACCTAAAGCTCGCGTGAACTTTAGAACCCTATTAAAGTCTATGGGACTCGAACGTTCAAAATCAAAATTGCTAATTTTAAAGGCTAATATGCAAGTTATTGTCATAAAAAGTGTTTGGGGGCCTGGGTCCTGCCCCAGGGGACATGTATCAATGCAAAAAAAGTTTTAAAAAACAGCCTTTTTTTTAGGAGCAGTGATTTTAATAATGCTTAAAGTGAAACAATAAAAGTGTAATATTCCTTTAAATGTTGTACCTGGGGGGTGTGTATAGTATGCCTGTAAAGGGGCGCATGTTTCCCGTGCTTAGAACTGTCCCTGCACAAAGTGTAATTTTTGCAGGAAAAAAAGCTATTAAAAAATAACTTGCGGCTATAATGAATTGTTGGCTCCCGTAATACAGAGAACAGTCATTGAAAGTCATTGATAAACAAAACAAAAAAAAAAAGCGTGGGGTTCCCCCCAAATTCAATTGTGAGTGTGCAATGTACAGGGATAGGGACTATTGTAGACACTCACTCAGGTTGAACTGGATGGACTGATGTCTTTATTCAACCTTACTAACTATGAAACTATGAAACTATGAATTACCAGGCCCTTCAGGTCTGGTATGGATATTAAGGGTAACCCTGCGTCAAATTAAAAAAAAAAAATGACGTGGGGTTCCCCCTAAATATCCATACCAGACCCTTCAGGACCCTTCAATGTACCCCATACCCATTTACATAGGGGGGGGCAGAATCCGGGAACCCCCACAACCACCGGGCAAGGGTTGTGGGCATAAGGCCCTTGTTTTTCTCAATGGTTTTTCATCTATATTACCGGGAGCCAACAATATATTTCAGCCACAAGCTATTTTAAATTTTTTCCTTTAGAAATATCATTTTGCTGCGGTACTGTAATAAACATCGGAAAGATGCGCTACTTTACAGGCAGACCAAGGGGGCCCCACAGGCATGATATTTAAAGGAACATTTATTTTTTATTGTTTCACTTTAAGCATTATTAAAATCACTGCGCCTGAAAAAAGTTGTTTTTAAAACTTTTTTTTGTATTGATAAATGTCACCTGGGGCAGTACCCGGGTCACCATACACTTTTTATGGCAATAACTTGCTTATAAGCCTTTAAAATTAGCACTTTTGATTTTTTCATGTTCGTGTCCCATAGACTTTAACAGTGCATGTTCGCACAAATTTTTTGTCTGTTCGCATAATCTAGTGCGAACCGAACCGTTCGGCTCATCCTTACTGTTAACATTGACAGTACATGTGCATGCAGCACACCTGACTGACCCCAAGTGCATCCTGCCTTCTCCCAATGCTGCTCTACAGGAGTCTACAAGAGCTTGAATTCAAGTCAAATGGAGGTATTTACACTAGTTTCATTTAACAAATAATTGAATTTTATTAAATATACACCTGCATTCACTGGTGTTTTTTATATCTGCCTTCAATTTATCTTTATATTAAGCAAAATACTGTAAGGGCTCATGCACACACCTACCTGGGGGCATACAACATAAAGTTCAGGCATATTTCTGTACCTGGGAGCCACAGCTACAGCTGACACATAAATGTGAGGATCTGTACACTGGCATTGCACTGGTACTTGCATAACCCACACTAGGAGCCAACCAGGTGTGCTGTAGTGTAAATGAGCCGAAAACAATCTCATCGGAGAACAAAGCAAAGGGAACAACAGGATGTCCTGCTGTTGCCTACTCATAGCAATCTCAAGCAGGGCCAACAAAGTGGCTTAGCTGCTTTGCTAAACAGACATGTACGTAGCAGCATTGAAAAGAAGGCGAAGTACACACATGACAGGGTGCAAGGAACTTAGGAAGGAAATAGTTAAATATAGGAGAGGTAAAAAGAAATGTACTGCACTTACCAGATTGGTGGAGAGGAGCAGAGGGGAGGAGTAGATTCCTTGTGGCAGCAGCAGGTTAGGTAGATACAGCAGTTGGAGGTAGCAAGCTTAGGAAGAACGTTCCCTCCCGCCCGCCCTAAGAGAATTGGTCAGAGGATGGACGTCAAAAGAATGGTGTTGCGGTTGGGTCCTTGGCGACAGTTATGGATATACAGAGTAGATGTATAGAAAACAGGAGCTATTTGAAAATGTGGGACCCATCCCAGATATGGAGTCCTTCCGATTGGTCTGGTGTCAGTCCGGACTAACGGGTAATAAGTTATGAGGGGTCCGTGGTCAGTTAGCGAGTCCCCGAGGCGAGTTTGCGGATGGGGACAGATGCTAACAAAAAGGGACTGCAGGCTCAAGAAGAACATGGGGTCATCAGGGACCAGCAACCAATTGCTTGGATTAAAACTGGATACAATTGAAATAGTTTTAAAATGGTTAAAATATTTTAAATAAAAGTTTATAGTTTTGGTTTTGTTAATAAAAGGCCGACAAGGCCATTTACATCCAAGCAGGTGTCAGTGTCATTTTTCTATAGTAGTATAAGACATGGTGCATGGGTTGGTAGGGGTAATAAGTTATCTGGCTACCCTAGTCATGTAGTAGAGAAAAATAAGGTCATCAGTTTGGTTCTGTTGTCTGGCAGGGCTGTAAGTCATAGGATTAGCTGAACAGAAATATAATCCCACAAGTAAAACATCTTCCTATGTGTATGTAAATAGGTTAGAGTTCTTTCTTGGTGGGCTTTCCTGAAGGTGGTCCTCAGCCTGTGCACTGGTATGGAAGAGGAAGAGTCAAGGAAGTGTGTGGATGGAGGGACCCAGTCCATTACTGGGAGACAGGAGTGAGGTAGGGGAAATACGCTGGGTAGGCGGAGAGGCCATTGACTCTACATGTCCCTCCTAAATGCAACAGTGACTGCGGTGGTGTATGTTAATATGAAGAGGGTTAACTAGAGTTCAGTCGTCTTGGGTAAAGGTACTCCATGTGTGAGGCAGTGACACTGTTCAAGGTGCCTAGCATAGACTAGAAGAACCAACCCTGGGGTAGGCCTTCTATGTGACCAGGGCCGGCCCAAGACATTGTGCTGCCTGGTACCAAGAATGAAATGCCCCCCCCAAAAAAAAATCATATCATGATAACTTAAGAGTACCTGTCATAGCTCTATACAAGTATATAGGAGTATAAAGAGGACCTGTCATGGCTCTATACATGTATGTAGGAGTATAAAGAGGACCTGTCATGGCTCTATACATGTATATAGGAGTATAAAGAGGACATGTCATGGTTGTTTACATGTATAGGAGTATAAAGAGGACCTGTCATGGCACTATACATGTGTATATATATAAGTATAAAGATGACCTGTCATGGCTCTATGCATGTGTATAGGAGTGTAAAAGGACATGTCATGGCTCAATACATGTATGTAGGAATATAAAGAGGACCTGTCATGGCTCTATACATGCATGCAGGAGTATAAAAGGACCCATCAGGACTCTATACATGTGTATATAGGAGTATAAAAGGACACGTCATGGCTCAATACATGTATGTAGGAATATAAAGAGGACCTGTCATGGCTCTATACATGCATGCAGGAGTATAAAAGGACCCATCAGGACTCTATACATGTGTATATAGGAGTATAAAAGGACACGTCATGGCTCAATACATGTATGTAGGAATATAAAGAGGACCTGTCATGGCTCTATACATGCATGCAGGAGTATAAAAGGACCCATCAGGACTCTATACATGTGTATATAGGAGTATAAAAGGACACGTCATGGCTCAATACATGTATGTAGGAATATAAAGAGGACCTGCCATGGCTCTATACTTGCATGTAGGAGTATAAAAGGACCCATCAGGACTCTATACATGTGTATATAGGAGTATAAAAGGACATGTCATGGCTCAATACATGTATGTAGGAATATAAAGAGGACCTGTCATGGCTCTATGAAAAGTACCTGTTATGGCTCTATTCATGTATAGGAGTATAAAGAGGACCGGTCATGGCACTATAAGTGTATATATACGTATAAAGAGGACCTGTGATGGCTCTTTACATGTATATAGGAGTATAAAGAGGACCTGTCATGGCTCAATACGTGTATGTAGAAGTATAAAGAGGACCTGTTGTGGCTCTATACACGTATGTAGGAGTATAAAGAGGACCGACCATGGCTCTATACATGTATATAGGAGTATAAAAGGACCTGTCAGGGCTCTATACATGTGTATAGGAGTGTAAAAGGACGTGTCATGGCTCAATACATGTATGTAGGAATATAAACGGACCTGTCATGGCTCTATGCATGTATGTAGGAGTATAAAGAGGACCTGTCATGGCTCTATTCATATATGTAGGTATATAAAGAGGACCTGTCATGGTTGTATACATGTATAGGAGAATAAAGAGGACCTATCATTGCTCTATACATGTATAAAGGAGTATAAAGAGGATCGGTCATGGCTCTATACATTAATAAGGGTATAAAGAGGACCTGTCATGGCACTATACATGTATTTAGGAATATAAAGAGAACCTGTTATGACTCTATACATGTATATAGGAGTATAAAAGGACCTGTGTGTACCCACAATCGCTCCACAGAGAGCCAAAACGGGGATCTGTAAAAGTAAACAGACAGATCCCCATTCTAACAGAGGAGGAGAGACAGATCTGATGTTCCTAGTAATTAGGAACAGCGATCTCTCTCCTCCTTCAGTCAGTCCCATCCCCCCAGTTAGGAACACCTCCCAGGGAACACATTTAACCCCTTCCCTGCCAGTGACATTTACACAGTAATCAGTGCATTTTTATAGCACGGATCGCTGTATACATGTCACTGGTCCCAAAAATGTGTCAAAAGTGTCCGATCTGTTCACCGCAATGTCGCAGTTTCGCTGCAAATCGCAGATCACCACTATTACTAGTAAAAAAATAATAATAATAAAAATGCCATAAATCTATCCCCTATTTTGTAGACGTATACATATTGGCCTAAACTGATGAAGAAATACCACCAACAGAAAGCTCTATTTGTGGGAAATAAAGGACGTAAATTTTGTTTGGGTACAGCGTCGCACGACCACACAATTGTCAGTTAAATCGCCGCAGTGCTGTATCGCAAAAAATTATTATTGAAGTGCATTATTTCTATTATTACATTGTTATATATTATAAAATAGTTAAACTCACCATAATGCAGAATCAGTGGGAGCCTGAGCGTGTCACTTTCCGTGTCACATGCCTTCAGATGCGGATTGTCACTTGCCACGTTACCTGCCACCAGATGCGGATTGTCACTTGCCACAACGTCACCTGCCACCAGAAGCTGATTGTCACTTGCCACAACGTCACCTGCCACACATTACAGATTGTCACTTGCCACTTCACCTGCCACACGTAGTGAATTGCCACTTGCCACAACGTCATCTGCCACACGTAGCGGATTGTCACTTGCCACACGTTGCAGATTGTCTCTTTCCGGTTCACCTGCCACACGTAGCGGATTACCACTTGCTGTGTCCCAGAGTGAAGGCAGGCAGCAGAGAGATCATGTAATCTCTCTGCTGCTGGCGGCTGCACAGTGAGGGCGGAACTGCAGTGATGCAGGGCGGGCGGTGAGAGATGATGTCATCTCTCTGCTCCCCCGCCCGCCGGCCCGCTGATTGGCCAGCAAGCCCGCTCACGCCGACTGTATTGCCGTTCACTCTGCCGCGACCCGCCCCCTGACTAATCCGCTGTTCTGACACTCCTGTCATCACGGCGCCGGGCTCCTCGCAGTAGGATAAGCAGCGTAACAGGCTGGCTGGCGGGTGGCAATTTGGTGGTGAGCGGGAAGGCCGAAGTTACGCTGCAGCGCTGACAGGGCTTGACAGACCCAGAAGTCTTTTGTGAAGTCAGGCAGCCCCTGCCATTTAAATAAAAATGCCAGGCCAGCCATCTTTTTACTGAGGACAGGGCCAGGAGCCCCATCCTCCATATTCCTAGCTAGAAAATAAAGCACCAACCACTTGACATCCGGGCCTTGCGGGTCCTCCCCTATCCCTTGAGTGAAAGACCACCATTCCTGCCATACTTTACCATATTCTGTCCACATAGACTCGCTCACCGACTTCTTGATCCACTCAGAGATTCGTCCAATGCAATCATCCACAACCAGTCGGGACAAGGAAGTCCGTGTTGCTCCGCTGCGGGCGCCAACTCTCGGAACCTGTCCCACTGAAAGCAAGATAATGCATCAGCAATCACATTCTTGACACCTGGCAAATGAACTGCATGAATAAACACGTTCAATTGCAGGCAGCGCAACACCAAATGTTGCATAAGCGTTATAACTGGAGGGGATGATGCAGATACTCTGTTGATTACCTGCACCACCCCCATTTTATCGCCATGGAAACGCACCTTCCTGTCCCTAAAGGATGCACCCCATAACTCCACTGCCAGAACCACTAGAAACAATTTCAGCAGCACCAGGTTTTTCGTGAACCCTGCAGATATCCAGGACTGTGGCCACGGGCCCGCACTCCATTGTCCCTGAAAAAAAGCCCCAAACCCCAAGGCCCAGCTGCATCGGTAAACAATTACAGATCGAAATTGCTCACTGGGCCCGCCATCCACAGTGCTCTCCCATTAAATGATTCCAAGAAGTGATGCCAAATCCTTAAATCCTCCCTATGGACTTTGAGCAGCCGCACAAAATGCTTGGGCGACACAACCCCTGCTGTGCTTGCTGACAGCCGTCGGCAAAATGCCCTACCCATTGGCAATATCCTGCAGGCAAAGTTGAGCTTCCCCAATAGTGATTGAAGAACTCTCAGCTGAACCTTGCGTTTACCCAGTACGTCCTGTATCCCTTTTTTGAGATCCTCCAATTTATCCTCCGGTAGCCTGCATTCCATGTTCTCTGAGTCCAACACTATCCCCAGGAACGTAATCACCTTCCTGGGCCCCTCAGTCTTGTCTGGTGCCAGAGGTATGCCAAAACGCTCCGCGATGTGTTCCAACGTCGCTAGCAGTACTCCACAGACCCTGGAATCAGGCGGTCCCACGCAGAGAAAGTCATCCAAATAATGGATAACCGAGTTTACCCCTGCTACAGGGCAGGACTTACCATTGGGCTTGACTGGGCTCAAGCCCATGGGCCCCGCCCAATAGGGGGCCCCGCCGAGATACATAGCTGAGTGTACTCGACTCGGCTCAGCTCACAGTCACGCCCAGTCCCGCCCTATGATGGACATAACACATGGACTGGGCGTGACTGTGAGCCGAGTACACTCGGCTATTCTCGGCTCCACTCGGGACTGCAAGAGGACCCGAGAGCGGCCGAGAGGACCCGAGAGCCGCCGAGAGGACCCGAGAGCCACCGAGATACACAGGACTCTGTATCTTGGCAGCGCCATTTTTAAACTTCAAGACTTCAATGACAAGGCTGCAATGACACTGGACAAGGCTGCAGATGGATGGACAAGGCTGCAGATGGACACTGATAAGGCTGCATTGATGGGCATTTAAATGTAAGTTTTTTTCCTTAAACTTCCCTCCTAAAAGTTTTTTTCCTTAAAATTCCCTCCTAAGGTAATGTATAGAAGGTAGGGCCCAAAAGTGACTCAAGCCCAGGGGCCCCCACCACCCTAAGTCCTGCCCTGCCCTGCTACATCCCTAACCACCCATTCCACAAAAGAGCTAAATGTCTCAAATAGGGCACACGATATGGAGAATCCCATGGGAAGGCATAGATCAACATAAAATTTGTTGTCCCAATGACACCCCAACAAATGAAAACTTTCCGGATGAACCGGGAGCAGTCGAAATGCCGACTCAATGTCAGTCTTTGCCATCAACGCTGGCGTACCAATCTTACCGCTGCATCGAAGGACGTGTAGCTTACCGTACACTCTTCTGGATTGATGGCATTGTTAACTGACCCCCCTTTTGGGAATGGCAGGTGATGAATCAGCTTGTATTTATTCGGTTCCTTCTTTGGTACCATGCCCAACAGAGAAACCACCAAATCGGGCAATGGGGCGACCGCAAATGGTCCCCCCATGCGCCCCAGCTCTACTTCCTTACGTAGTTTCGCAGAAACTACATCCGAATGTAGCAAGGCCGACTTAAGATTCCGAGGTATAGGATGAACTACTTCCAATGAACCCGGTATCCTGAAGCCTTCCGTAAAACCTATTTCTAGTAGGCGAGCCGCATTCTTATCCGGATACCTACCGAGAAACGGCCGCATCCTTTCCACCATCACCGGCGTCCTCCCTCTTGTGCGCAGCATCTCTGGACTTACCTTTCCCTTGTTTGAAGCAACGGGAGAGAGGGTGTGGTCCCCCTCAACCAGAACACTCCTGTTTGAAACTACAAGATCCCCCGAATTTTCAAGATCCCTCGTTATACTGCCAACACGTCCCCTTTTTCTTATTGGCCAATTGTCCGGGGGCAGAACAATGTTCGGCGTTCTTTTCCCCAATCACACTTGCCCTGATGGCAAATGCTTGCAACCAATTTGCAAACGTCCTAGGTATTGACCTATACCTACTTTTTTCTTCGTCATCCTTTTTGGTGTCATCCGGCTTGACTCTATCCAGGTTCAATTTTTCAAAGGGCAGTAGTGAAAATATCTCCATATACTCACCCTTTCAAATTTTCTCCCGGACTTCTGGCTTCAGATGCGCCCCCAGCAGCCCCTCAAAACAGACGTACACCTCGCATTTAGATGAGTCTTCTAAGCGAACAATGTCCTGCCTGCTCGCAGGCTCAGCTGTACCTGAAGGCTTAGGAGGTGCTTGCGATTTCTGCCCCACCAAACCTTGCGCTGCCGTCGCAGCCGTCCCGGTCGAGCCACTCCGCTCCCCTGCGTCTCCCAAGACTTTTCCTGTCCCTTCCGCCGCGGGGACCTAAGCAGCTGCTGGACTGGCGGCGGACCTTTCTTGCTTCTCGAACCTGCCCACCAGTTCCTTTATGCCCACCAGGAACCCCAGCAGACCACTCTCCACTCGGACAGCCCCCCTGCCCCCGGGCCACCCTCTGCTGCTCACTAACCCAGCATTCGCCGCCGCACCCACTACCGGGCCCCCCCTGCCATTAGTAAATAAAGTGTACTGACCGGGCTGCACGGGATCGATCCCACCGGCCGACCTCTCTGGCTTCCCCGTGGGGACTCGTCTCCTGGGCGTTTCTTCATCAGATCCGGATAGCTCACCCTCCGATCGTTGCCCGGACCTCGAGTCTTCCTCTCTAGACAGCCCACCAGGGGACACGGCCCTGGCTGTCGAGGGAAAAACAGCCGTCCTAGCTGCATGCTGCGCTGCATACCCGCTGGAGGACTTTGTTGTTGCTTTAGCTGGGCTGGTGTGGTCCCCCCCAGCCCTCTCCACTCCCTCTGCTCCCGATGACCTGCTGCTCGGTCCCCTCCTCCACTGGCCTGGTGGCCCGGGCCGTGGGGGTAGAAGGGCCCGCCACCGTCGTCCGGGATCTCCCACGGTGCCCGTCTTTACTCTCTCTGTCCTCGTGCTGTGTCTCTGAGCCCTGCCTGAGCCTCCCTCCACTCCGCTCCTCAGCCCCTGCCGCATGGGTGATGGGCTCCTCTGCTTCCTCCCGCTTGCCCTGGCTGCCCGCTTCACCAGGGGGCCCGACGGAGCCCTCCCCGGACTATCTGATCGCTGTGTGTGCGCCCCCTCCCGCCATCCGCGGTTGTCTCCCCCGGCTGTTCTAATAAGTTCTACTGGGACTGTTCCAGCCATAGAGTACCCCTTGTTGGCCGCTTCCCCCCGCAGGCGTGCAATTAAATTCTCCACGGCCGCCATTACACTAGGTTTTCAGGAGCTCAGGGGATAGCCTACCTTCCCCGGGAACTTTTCTGGCGCTCTGCTACCTAGGGGAGGGTGGGGTTTCACTTTCTTGTACCAAAACCCCTCCCTGCACTAACTTCCAATCAATCCCCAACCGTTTTACAAATAGTCACTGAATACACCACTGACTGCAATGTTAACACAGTCATGCCAGCCCTCTGCCTATGTGTTGTTAACCCTAGCGGCGCCAAGCTTCTCTGTAGCTCCACCAGCAGCACCACGACCGGAGCCACGTCCCTTCTTTGACGTTCTTCTCATATTTCTCAAATTTAGGATCTTGCACTAAATGGGTGTTTTTAGAATAGCAGAATAGAGCAACAGTATCTAAAGGGTGTATGTCACCCGTACAGATATGCAGAAAATGCTATTAAAAAAAAAAATATTTTGCCCTAAAAAAGAATAGAAAAACACTATCTAAATTGTGTGTCTCACACCTACAGATATGCAGAAAACACTGCAAAATATATTTTTTTTGCCCTAAATGGGTGTTTTTGGAATAGCAGAATACACCAACAGTATCTAAAGGGTGTATGTCACACATACAGATATGCAGAAAATGCTATTCCCCCCAAAAAAAATTTTACCCTACATTTTTTTTTTTTAGAATAGCAGAAATGACCAACAGTATCTAAAGGGTGTATCTCACAGTAACATATGCAGTGCTGGTGCACTGAGCTTGCATAAAATGCCCGCAGACGCCAACCTAACTAACAGACAGATAAAAGTTATATTTTCTCTGGCACTGAGCTCAGGGCAGTGTAAAAAGATTGTGCACTGCACCCACACAATTAAATCAAGGTAGATCGCTGAGTAATTAGAATAGATTTCTGAATCAGGACTCCTATCTAATTCTCTCCCTCAAAGCAGCAGCAGCAACCTTTCCCTACACTATATATAGCAGAGTGACATGCTGTGCTGTGTGCCTCTAGCTTATATAGAGGCTGGGTCACATGCTGCACTGGCCAATCACAGCCATGCCATTAGTAGGCATGGCTGTGATGGCTTCTAAAGGCACACGAGTTAAACAAATGTTGATTGGCTGCCCTGCAGCTTTTTAAAAAGTGCCATTACATTGCTGAACACCAAACTCGAACCCGAACATACAGTAAATTGTTCGCTTTCGGGTCCGGGACCCAGAAATCCAAAAGTCCGGTATGAACCCGAACTTTACAGTTCGGGTTCACTCAACCCTAGTCACTTCCCCTTTTTATGTGCTTTTGTCACTTCCACAAGGATTGAAGTGTGTGAGTCTTCTAGACTACCTTGAAGTCCAGGGGGAATATGTGTGGGCGTTAGGTTATTTCCTCCCCAGCCTGGGGTTCTCTCTTTAGAAGATCCCCTAATCTGGTACTCAATGGTCAGATTTGGCTAGCAATCAGGAGAGGGGTCTGTTTGGCCTTTTGGCTGGGCGGACCAGAGTGTTCTTGCATGTGTCAGGAGCCTTGCATCCCTGGGGGCTCAGGGAAGGTCTTCCTCTTTGGGAGGGTACAAGTGACACACCTTGTGCACTTTTTGTGTATGGTTCACATACACATTTTTGGTTAACTTGGTATTTATTTTTTTGCACACAGAATCGCAGGCTTGAAAAAAAAAACATGAATATTAATACATAATATATGAATGCATTAATACATGAACATGTATTGTATGTTTGAGGCTACAGTGAGGCTGGAGACGGATGCAGGTACAGGCGGAGAGTCACAGCACTGTAGGAAGTCTGTTGGAGTGATAAGTAAGGAAAGTATTTTTCCATGAAGTTTTAAAGCCCTACTAATTCTCTCCATGCTCTAGCATTGTCCTTCTCTAATCCTGGCCACTGGTGAACTTTGGGGTTGAATAATGTCCACCACCATTCAACCCACTTCCTGTAAGCCAAGGCTGGAGGTGGTTTCTTGAACATGAGAATGGGTTCACTGTACTCCAATGGCCTCCTCAGTCACCAGATCTCTATCCAATAGAGCACCTTTGGGATGTGGTGAAACGAGATTCGCATCATGGATGTGCAGCCAACAAATCTGCAGCAACTGTGTGATGCTAGCTTGTCAAAATGGACCAAAATCTCTGAGGAATGTTTCCAACACCTTGTTTGATCTATGCCATGAAGAATTAAGGCGGTTCTGAAGGCAAAGGGGGCTACAACCCAGTACTAGCAAGGTGTACCTAATAAAGTGGCCGGTGAGTGTATGTTCCCTGTTTGGTGGTATTCTGCCTTTCCTAAGCTCTCGGACTAGACTTCCTCCATGGTGCCCCCTTTTTGTTCAAGCCAGAGAAGAGTTTCTTATTGCATACATGTTTTTTGATTGGTGGATAAGCTATAATTTTTATTCAAATATATATAGTCTCATTTTTGTAAATATTTCTTCATATCTTTTCATGCGACAACACTGAAGAAATTACACTTCGCTACAATGTAAAGTAGTGAGTGTACAGATTGTATAACAGTGTAAATTTGCTGTCCCCTCAAAATAATTCAACACACAGCCATTAATGTCTGAACCGTTGGCAACAAAAGTGAGTACACCCCTAAGTGCAAATATCCAAATTGGCCCAAATTAGTAATTTTCCCTCCCTGGTGTCATGTGACTCGTTAGTGTTACAAGGTCTCAGGTGTGAATGGGGAGCAGGTGTGTTAAATTTGGTGTTATCGCTCTCATTCTCTCATACTGGTATTACAGGGTTTGACAAAAAAAACTTTGAACCTCCGGAGGAAGTGACAATCAAAATTTGGTCGCTCAAATTAGCACTATTAGTGGCTAGTAGGGTTAGCTAACTGCAAGCCCTGTCTATAATTGAACCATTTTTTTCTCTTTTTCCGGACCGGGTAGTGCTAAGAACTGACTCGGGTTTTCTACCAAAGGTTTCAACAGTATTTCATAGGTCGCAGAAAATGGTTCTCCCAACTTTTGCTCTACACCATCCGGCACTAAGGAAAGAGCTTTTTACATCCAGGCTATGAACCTGCATTTTCATACTGTCTCTTAGGTGGTCCATGTCATCTAGGATGGCTGTTATATATTTACCCTATAATGTATTTACTTGATGCAGCGGTCATATGTTTATTATACAATGTATTATTTATTGTTGTTGCCAATTTTTTACATACAATGTTTGTTACATGTTGTCATTATGGACACAAACCTATGAATGAATTTTACTAATATGTTATGTAATTATTTAGCAGTAAACATTGTGTTTTTATATTGACTGCATTTCTGTTGCCACACAAACCTCAAATAAAGACCCATTTTTATCTCCTTTTTTATTTCTCTTGCTCTCATTGCCTGCCCTTTTGTCTCCTATTCCTGCCTTTCTTTCTTGCTCTCCCTGTATTATCTGAATGTACCTTTTCTACTTGTTGCATTTTCCATCACCAGTCCCTTTGAAGCATATGCTGTTTTCTAAGGGAAGCCATTGCTTTTATTAGTAAATTGATACACTTTGGAGACACGCTGTGCTCAGTCCCTTGCACTTGTATGAGCCTATGTTCCCTACAGGTTTTACACTGAAAATTGGGATCTTAGCCTAAAATCCTCAATTATATATTCTGGCATTTCCCCTAGATAAAGACTCACATTATAAATAAAGGGATCCCAGAGTGCAGACAGCTTACAAATGCAGTTGAATCCAGGCAACAATGTGCCAAGATCTGATTTTTAAATACAGTTGTGCTCATAAGTTTACATACCCTGGCAGAATTTATGATTTCTTGGCCATTTTTCAGAGAATATGAATGATAACACAAAAACTTTTTTCACTCATGGTTAGTGTTTGGCTGAAGCCATTTATTATCAATCAACTGTGTTTACTCTTTTTAAATCATAATGGCAACAGAAACTACCCAAATTACCCTGATCGAATGTTTACATACCCCAGTTCTTAATACCGTGTATTGCCCCCTTTAACATCAATGACAGCTTGAAGTCTTTTGTGGTATTTGTGGATGAGGCTCTTTATCTTCTCAGATGGTAAAGCTGCTCATTCCTCTTGGCAAAAAGCCTCAAATTCCTGTAAATTCTTGGGTTGAACTGCACGTTTGAGATCTCCCCAGAATGGCTCAATGATAGAGGTCAGGAGACTGAGATTGCCACTCCATAACTTTCACTTTATTCTGCTGTAGCCAATGACAGGACTTGGCCTTGTGGTTTGGCTCATTGTCATGTTGGAATGTCCAAGTACATCCCATGTGTAGCTTCCTGGCTAATGAATGCAAATGTTCCTCCAGTATTTTTTGATAACATACTGCATTCATCTTGCCAACAATTTTGACCAAATTTCCTGTGCCTTTTGTAGTTCACACATCCCCAAAACATCAGCGATCCACCTCCGTACCTTTCATCATAGACCTTGTTGGCTCCAAATGTAGCATTTATGGTTGTGGCCAAAACGCAAAACTTTGGTCTCATCACTCCAAATGACTTTGTGCCAGAAGCATTGAGGCTTGTCTCTGTGCTGTTTGGCCTATTGTAAATAGCTAATGTATGTCTAATGGCTTTCTTCTGGTGACTCGACCATGCAGCCCATATTTCTTCAAGTACCTCCTTATTGTGCATCTTGAAACAGCCACACCACATGTTTTCAGAGAGTCCTGTATTTCACCTGAAGTTATTTGTGGGTTTTTCTTTAATTATACAAAGCAAGAGATAGCGCACGCCAGCCCTAGTGTGTTATCGTTTATTAAAAAGTTCAATATGTAAAAAACGATGGTTGCACTCACAAAATTCTGATGTTAACCAGCATAAACAGCTCCATGAAAGCCTCCCCTCCTAGTTTGTAATGATCAGTTGGCCCACACAGGGACTTGCAGCGAGGTACAGGGTAACTGCAGGCTCAAGCCGCCTGCTTCCTGTTAACACACGCCGCTCGAAGCACACACACTGACCAGCCGGCGCTGCGTGACATCACCCGCGGCCGGGGGAGGGAATGCACAATTATAGAGCTGACTCCTCTAGTATGCTACATAGAGTTGCTAGGACAACATGTTTCGGAGACGTGGCCTCCTTCAGGTAACGCCCTCATCTCCTCTAGTGACCTTATATACTTAAGCCCTCCCGCCCCTCCTCATCATGAGCCAATGGCATCATACAGACCAGGAGCGAGAAGTACACAGCAGGAAATGTCTACAAAGGGGAGGGGGTCAAATAGCAACAGCTTACTAAGCTAACACATATATATATATATATATATATATATATATATATATATATATATATATATATATATATATATATACAGCTCAATATAGATTAATTAAACTAATTTTAATATAAATCTTAATATCAAAAAATATGTTCTATTCATATATTATATAGATCTATAGAGACACTTAGTTGAAAAGTACTTAAAATAAAACGTACTATATAAAATATACTATATATAAATTAGTATCATAAACAACAGAAAAACACGCTGCAAGCAGAGTAATACATATCAATGAATTATGGTCGGAGCCCTCGGTCCTTAACGATGTGAAGGAGCAAACATAAACACGCCACAAGACAGACAACAAACTAGACCTGAAGTGTGCCCTGGTCTACCGTAAGGTAAGCCCTGGTGAGCTGCGCCGTGAGGCCCTTTCTGCTAGTAGAGTAGTTAAGAAAAAGGGCGCTTACCTGAGGAGTAATGGCTGTTTCTGTAGAGAAACGTTTTGGAGTTTTCTGAGAAGGGGATTGGGTGGGCGGGTACGGCGCGCTGGAACCGACACCGGCCTCTTGGAGAGGTCTGGTGTATATACCCTCCGGGCTCCTCCCATAATTGCAGGCCACCATACTGGCCTTCCTATTTATGGTCGGAGCCCTCGGTCCTTAACGATGTGAAGGAGCAAACATAAACACGCCACAAGACAGACAACAAACTAGACCTGAAGTGTGCCCTGGTCTACCGTAAGGTAAGCCCTGGTGAGCTGCGCCGTGAGGCCCTTTCTGCTAGTAGAGTAGTTAAGAAAAAGGGCGCAAAGACTTGTTTTTAGGGAGGTAATGATTTATTGTTTGGCAAAAGATTGTAAGACTGGTTGTGCCGTGAAGGTGGTGACTCAGCCTAGGGTTAGTTGAGACCAGTGAGGGATGGCAGCCATGGTCGAATCGGCTCCAGGTTCCTGGGAAAAGAACAACGGGAAATTGAATCGGGACAGCGCGTCAGCTGAGGTGTTACACTTGCCCGGGATGTGGATGCAGAGGACCTTGAACTGGTTTAGCAGGGATAATTGTACCAGCCTGCGCAGGAAGGCCATAATGGTCAAGGACCTGGACCGGCCTTTGTTTATGATGTCAGCTGTGGCCTGATTGTCAGTGGAGAAAACCACCGTCTGGCCTGCCCAACTGCTTCCCCAGGTTTGTGCTGCTGCCACTATTGGGTATAGTTCGAATAGGGAGGAGGACTGGCTGAAACCGGGGATTGCCAAGATTTCTGGCGGCCATGGACCGGCAAAACAGTGGGGGCCAAAAATAGCTGCGAAGCCCGTGGAGGCAGCGGCGTCAGTGACAATCCGGGGAGAAGAGGGAGATGCTGCCGGAATGAACATGGAAATGCCATTCCAGTCAGCCAGGAAGTGGTCCCACATGGAAAGGTCGGCTATAGCTGCCTGATCAAGTCTGAAGATCTGGTCTGGGTCTTGACATCCTGTGAGGAAAACTAGGAGGCGGGAGACAAAGGATCGTCCCTGAGGGATGACTCTCACTGCGAAATTTAACATCCCGAGTAAGGACTGAAGTTGCCTCCTGGAGCACCCCTGGGTGGCCGTGAAGGAATGAATGACTTCCCTGATGCGAGTCAACTTGTCTGGTGGTAGGCTGGCCTGCATGGCCTGAGTGTCGAGTATGACGCCTAAGAAGGTGATGCGATGTGCTGGGCCTTCTATCTTCTTCTCCGCTATGGGGACATTGAGGTTGGAGAAGACCTCCCTTAGACTCGTGAGGTCTACCGGGGGACGGTTGGGGTCTTCGATAAGCAGAAAGTCGTCCAAGTAATGGATCACTTTCTGACAGGATGCGTGGTGCGAGAGAATCCAGGACAGGGACTGTGCAAACGTGTCAAAGAGCCATGGGCTGCTTTTGGATCCAAAGGTCAGTTTCGTGGCGAAGTAGTACTGACCTTTCCACCTGACTCCGTGCCAGCGCCACAGACACGGCTGGATTGGTAGCAGCTTGAAGGCGTCTGCGACGTCTGCTTTGGAGAGCCAGGCGCCCTCGCCTGTGTCTAGGATGGCCTGGATAGCAAGGTCGACAGAAGAATATTTGAGTGAAAATTCTTGTGAGGGTATAAGGGAATTTAAGCTAGGTGTGTGAGAAGAATAAGGCGCGGACAAATCATAAATTAACCGGAGTTTATTTGAAAATTTCCCTTTTACAAGCCCGATAGGGCTAACTCTCCAAACGGAAAACGGTGGGTGAGAGAAGGGGCCGATCATGTACCCTCGGTCAAGTTCGTTTTGTAGTAGGGTACTGATGGCTTCCTCGTCGGTGGCTGCTGACAGCAGGTTTTTGCACTCGTGGGTGGTGTCGGGGAGTGTGATAAGCCCCGTGTGGAAGCCTGTGGTGAAGCCTTGTACCAGAAAGGCTGCTAGTGAGGGTGATGGGTGTGAGGTGAGGTAGGACTGCAGCCATCCGATATCAATACGGCTTAGTCAGGCTGAGCTGAGCTTATTGATCCCGCAGGTGATCCTGGGGTGGGCTTTGCGGCAAATGAGGCAGACGTGGAGGAGTCTGCAACGTGAGAAGTTGCAGATCCCCAAATTGAAATTGTTGCATATCGGCGCCCCTCCTAATGTTCGGACGGGCCGTCCGAGTCTGTCCTCCTGGGGGTGTGGTGGGGTTGCGTCTGAATGCTGGGATGTGTGCGGGGCAGAGGGGAAGTTGGGGAGGCGTCTACCATCGGGTTCTGAACACCAATTGGCGGTGTGGGTGGAGGATTGGCAGTTAGCGCACAGCGGGGAGCGGAGGCCGGCGAAATGGCGACAGAAGAGTTCGGTGTCGATGGCGCTCCAGTCCGTGGTTGCCTGAAACTGACTGAGCTTGGCTGCTGCCTTTGCTGAAAAGGAGCGATGGTAGTCGTAGAAGGCGCTGCCTCCGTACTTGTACCCTAAATCTGTGACAGCATGAAGGTAGAGGTCTAGTTCTTCCCTCCTGTCGGGTTTGATGGAACAGATGACATCCCGAAACATGCCGAAAGCAAGTACGAATTCCGTCACCGTGAGCTTTCGTGTAAGCCTGTGGTCTTTTGCCTTCAAGATAACGGAAACGTCGCCCCAAGCGTAGGCCTTGTTCTCTGTGACATCGTGTACCGAGATCAGAAGGGATGCCAGGTTGACGTCGCGGCCATCTAGTATTTCCTTCCTGATGTTTGCCGGGATAAGATGTGCGGGGTAAACAGAAAAACCGGCGTGGGGCGTAGCTGTAACGCATGATGCGGGGGTGGCGGGGGCGGCAGCTGGTGGAGTGGGGGTTCCTTGCTGGAACTCCAAGGTCCCCACTCTGGCCTGGACATCAGAGATGGTAGTAGATAGAGAGGAGACCAGCGTGTGAAGTTGGGACACTGCCGAGGCAATTGTCTGTAGTGATGCCTGAGTGTCTGGTGGGGTTGGTGGGGATGGGATGGGGAACAGTAGTCTGTACAGTTCGGCTTTCCTGGCCGTGATGGGGTAGGGGATGTTCCTGCGCCTCAGCTCAGCTGAGAGTCTGGGGATGGTCCAAGCTCTGAAGGCTTGAGAGGAGTTGTCTGCCGGACCCGCTTCGGGGGGTGATGGGGCGGGGGTGAAATCGTTGCTGCTGGCCAGAGACATGGCGTCTGCTAGAATAAAAGAGGGGGGGGGAAGGGAGGGGGGGGGGGATGCATGTTTGTCTCGGGTTTCTCTTTTTTTTTTTTTTTTGATTTGAAGGGCAGGAGAGCATATATATATGTATGTGGCTGTGGCAAAAGGGGGGGGGGGGGGAGGGGGGGGCAGGGTGGGAAACCTGTGTGACAGGTCTTTGCGCGCGTGCGCTGAGTGGGATGTTCCATGGGCCTATATGTAAAACTCGGGGGAGGGGGTGCGTGACACCCGAGGTGAGCCAGGAGGTGACTGGCCGGATGGTTGATGCTCGGGTGTCCGTCTGTGCTCGGCACGGACTGGTTAACCAGAGCCCCCCCAGGGCGGAACTGGGGGGAGTGGCTACTGGTTGATTTGCTAAGTAGGAATGTTTCGATCTGTAGCATTTGACGTAGGTTTGGTCAGCTAATACTTGCACTGCCAGCAAGTCATGAGACTAGGTGACCGTGTCTGCGTGGTGAAGGCTTGTGCTTCGAAAAATAGAGTGATATGCATAGAAGTATGTGACAGTTACTAACGCCTGGAGATTTAATCAAAACTATGGTGTTCTGCTTGGGTGGGGAGGGGAGATGTGTGAACGAAGCAAGATACCGTTCGACGGTATGGTAACAATTGGGGGTGCGCGTGAGCGCTGGGTGAGTTTGTTTCTTTGGCCTGTGGAACTCAGAGAATGCGTGACAACCGAGGTAAGCCAGGAGGTGACTGACCAGGTAATCGGTGCTCGGGTGTCCGTCTGTGCTCGGCACGGACTAGTTCAACCAGAGCCCCACCAGGGCGGTACTGGGGGGAGTGGCTGCTGGTTGGTTGCTAAGTAGGGATGTTTCGATCTGTAGTAGTTTGACGTGGGTTCGGTCAGCTAATACTTGCACTGCCAGCAAGTCATGAGACTAGGTGACCTTGTCTGCGTAGTGAAGACTTGTGCTTCGAAAACAGAGTGACATGCATAGAAGTATGTGACAGTTTCTAACGCCAGGGTGCTGAGCCAAATAAGTATGTGGGAGGGGGATATGTGGTGAAAAAGGTGTGAAGAGAATGGAAACTGAAACCAACAATAATTTACGCACCTGCTTGCTGCCCTAGTGATGGAGTCATTGTTGGGGTCAAAACCTGGTGGACCTGGTACCTACGGTAGGGTGACGTAAAATTATTAGTGAGAGGTGGGTTGCAAGAGCTGATTTGGGGCCGTAGTTGACCCCCTGGTGAAGAGATGCAAGCCCTCAAGAAAAAAAGGGGGGGGGGTTATTACACATTTTTTTTTTTTTTTTTACCTGAAAAGGAACGGGATGGTCTGGTCCTGTTGTGTAGGAGACCAGGGGCGATTACTGACCTAAGGAAAAGGTGAAAAGGGATAGAGAAAGGCGTGAGTAGCTGAAGTTTGCTACTGGGGAGGTTGTGGCTGCGAGGCCAATGGAGGTCGAGCTGCAACGATTGCAGAGGTATGTGGGAGGGTGGATGTGGGAGCCGTGACACAAACCTGCGGTGAGGCAAGATGTGCGGGGGGGCGGCTGTGCCTCACATTGGCTGGGTTGCCGTGGAAGGCAAGGAGTGGACTGTCTTGCTGAGGTTTGCAAGGTGTGGGGGCCCGTTTACACGAACTTGCGGTGCCTGCAAGAAGTGCGTGGGGAGTGCGGTGACAGATGCTCTGGTGAGTGTGTGTGCGTTTTTTTTTTTTTTTTTTTTTTTTTTTTTTGGGGGGGGGGGGGGGGGCGTTGTGGTGGACGTGTGAGTGAGGGGATGCTTGCACTGGGTAGCGGGCGTAACAGCCAGTGGAAGTGGGGTAATTGTGGGGTAGAAAATGACAGACAATAGCAGTTGAAATGACTCAGTGAAAAAAACAGGGGTTTCGACGTAGCGACGAAAAAGCATAAATCCTACCTGCGACGCTGAAGCGGAACGAACTGGGGGTGCGATCGGGAATCGAATCCGTAGTCTGGAACGAGGAGCGTCGGACAACTCAGGAACATGTACTGAGTTGTTTGTCGGCCTGGTGACGTGTAGTACGGCGCGCTGGAACCGACACCGGCCTCTTGGAGAGGTCTGGTGTATATACCCTCCGGGCTCCTCCCATAATTGCAGGCCACCATACTGGCCTTCCTATTTATCATATATAATACAACATAATATCAGTAAATCCAATATAGAAATTGATATATTTTGTACTTATTATACGTGAAATATGTTATATGGTTTTATGGTTAATTTGAATTTTCTTTGCATCCTGAACAATTTTTCTGTCAGTTGTGACTGAAATTTTATTTGGTCTACCTGACCGTGGTTTGGTTTCAACAGAACCTCTAATTTTCCACTTCTTGATTATAGTTTGAACACTGCTGATTGGCATTCTCAATTCCTTGGATATTTTTTTTTATATCCTTTTCCTGTTTTATACAGTTCAACTACCTTTTCCTGCAGATCCTTTGACAATTGCTTGAAAAAAAACTCCTAACAGAGGTAGTGAGGCATTTAACAGTAAATGGCTTCATGCTTAGGACAAACAGATCTATACTCACAAAAAAGTTAACAAAAAAAAAACAGGCAGACTCGACTTGTTTCTGCTGTCACTATTCTAAGTTTCCATGTTCGCCTCTCCGTGTGCAAGCATATGGGAATGGGACGCTTTAAAAAAATGTATTATTTATTTTTTTTAAATTATTTTTACACTGTCCCTTTTCTTTTTCTTTTGTTTAACCACTGCAGTCCCGCATGGTTTTCCCCCTTAATAACCAGGCCATTTTTTGCGATACCGCACTGCATCGCTTTAACAGAAAATTGCGCGGTCATGCAACACTTTACCCAAACAAAATTGACTTCCTTTCTTTCCCACAAATAGAGCTTTCTTTTGGTTGTATAAAAGAGAAGCCGCGCTCAAACCCAAATATAGTATCTGAGCCTAACTAAATAAAAATTATGTGAACCTCAAAATTTATCAAAGTCCTATACAAATATTATTTGTTGACTCCATTGAAAAAGTATAACAAAACAATTAAGTGTACCTCAAAAATTCCTAAGTGATAAAAATATTTAAAAAAATATATATACCCTAGTGAAAAGTACATTTAAGAAAAAAACAAACATATATTTACGTGGTGAAAATTATATATACCGAACAGGAAACCAATATCTTTCCATGTATATAAATTGTGCATAAAAAATATGTGCATAAAAAATATTGGGAAATACAGTCCAAAGGAAGAGAATAAATAATCAAACCTCAGTGATGATATAATAATTGTCAGTAGTGTCACACCAAGAAACCTTCTGAATGGGACGCTTACCAGAAAAGTAAGCCAATTGCGCAGTTGGCTCAAACCCAGCGTAGGCCTTTACCTGGGGACATCTTAAATGGGACCAGCAAACGATTTGATGAAATCCTTATTTTACTCATCTACATATTTTTGGTAAAAAAAAAAAAAATCTGCAATAAGTGTATATTGATTGGTTTGCACAAAAGTTATAGCGTCTACAAAATAGGGGATATATCTATGGCATTTTTGTTATTCATTGTTTTTTACTAGTAATGGCGGTGATCAGGGCTTTTTTGTGGGAAAGCGACATTGCAACGGACAGATCGGACACCTTGACACTTGTTTTGGAACCAGTGACATTTATACAGCGATCAGTGCTATAAAAATGCACCGATTACTGTGTAAATGACACTGGCAGGGAAGGGGTTAACACTAGGGGGCGATCAAGGGGTTAAGTGTTCCCTAGTGAGTTGTTTCTAACTGTGGGGGGGGGGGGGTGGACTGACTGGGAGTAGAGAGAGATCGGTGTTCCTGATCACTAGGAACAGCAGATCTCTCTCTACTCTCCTGTCAGAACGGGGATCTGTTTGTTTACATTGACAGATCCCCATTCTGGCTCTCTGTGAAGTGATCGCACCCACCGGCCCACCGGCCACGTGCATCAGCTCCCCTGCCATGCAGCGCGTGCACCGCCAGCTGTTAAAGGGACCGACGTCCAGCTTCGGCAATTTTCGGAAACGTGCCGCCTTGCTGCAGTATAATGACGGCGGCTGGTCGGGAAGCGGTTAATCACTTTTTCTTTTCTTGCTATCACAAGTATTGTAAACATCCCTTCTGATAGCAATAAAGCAGGACAGGTCCTCATCTACCCTTGAAAGCATGAGATAAAAATAAAAACCCTGTTCTCATGCTTTTTAAAAAAAAAAAAAAATGTTTACATTTTCCCTAACCGGAAGTGACTAAATGCTCATCGCTTCCACTCTCCTAGAACAATTGAGAGGGTGAAGATCTGCACCAAAAGAAGACAAATTAAAAAAGGCACAGATGTTATCAGAAGAGGAAGTGAGGTGAAACTTTCTATTGGGGACATTTGTTTTGTAACAGCCGTCAGAAGTGGGATTTCCCTTATTTTATGGAGAGTTCTGATGAATTCCTGCTACATCTTTGAAACAGAAAGTAAAAAAATCACCCAGACTGTATTTTCTTCATTGTCTATGACAGGACAGAGGTGCACAAACTTTTGAAAAGCGTGGGCCACTGTGGAATCACGCACACAGTTGGGTCACACAATGGAGCTGTGGTTTGTATGCCACATATCTTCCTTTCTGCTATCTAAATGCATATGCCTTTTAATTGAATTGGGGTTTTATTATATTGCACCATGAGGCTTTTCTGTTTTGTTTTGAATGGCAATTACCAAATGCAGCTCAGGGTGACATTTAAACAGTATCTGTTTGGGATTTCCTCTTAGGCCCCTTTTACACGGACGGGCCGTTCAGATCCGCCTGTCAGTTTTGACGGCGGATCTGAACGGGCGCTCCATGTTACTCTATGGAGCGTCGGATGTCAGCGGAGACATGTCCGCTGACATCCGACCCGGTCCGATCCGCCAAAAGCAGACGGATGGCCACACGTCCAGATCCGTCGCTGGCGGATCGGATCGGGTGAGATACTCACACACTTACACACTGTCCGTTTTCATCTGATCTCTCCATAGAGATCAGCGGCGCTCGCAAGCCCCTCCCCGCTCAGTGAGCGGAGAGGGACTTGTCATCCGCCGGCTCAGCGGAGATCAACGGAGAGATCTCCCGCTGAGCCGGCGGACAGAGGCGGACTCTGTGCAAGCGGAGTCCGCCTCGTCTGAAAGGGGCCTTAAAGACATAGCTGTGGAGCCGGCCAAGGTAACCATCAACTGGGTTACAGCTAAGTGCAATTAGATCTCCTTGTGTTGAGAGATCTTGCTGTCTGGTAAGAGGCTCTGCATGTGGGAACATCACTTGAACACTGAAACACTTTTTTTGCATAAATTTATTGGCACTGAAAGCACTTTACATCACAATGTGGAAAATCATTGAAGAAGTTGGGAATTTTAGGAAATAAGGTCATATGATTTTCGGGCTGTTTACTAGTCCAGTCACTTCCACTGGGTATATGTAAGGTGGGTATCCTCAACCTAAAACCAGGTGTATCAAATGTGGACAATATAATGTAACCAATTACCGCTGGCCAGGGATTTTATTGAGAAAGAGCAATGAGATCTTACAGTTAAAAATTGATGGTTATACAGTGCCTTGCAAAAGTATTCTCACCCCCCCCCCCCCGGCTTTTTACCTATTTTGTTACATTACAGCCTTTAGTTCAATGTTTTTTTTTTTTTAATCTAAAGTATATGTGATGGATCAGAACACAATAGTCTAAATTGGTGAAGTAAATTAGCAAAATATATACAAAAAACTGATAATTGGCACGTGCGTATGTATTCACCCCCTTTGTTATGAAGACCATAAAAAGCTCTGGTGCAACCAATTATCTTCAGAAGTCTCATAATTAGTGAAATGATGTCCACCTGTGTGCAATCTAAGTGTCACATGATCTGTCATTACGTATACACACCTTTTTAATCTTTAAGTCTGTGGTCAGACTTAAAGATTGCTGTTTACAAGCGCAAACCATCCAACTTGAAGGAGCTGGAGCAGTTTTGCAAGGAGGAATGGGCAAAAATCCCAGTGGTAAGATGTGGCAAGCTCATAGAGGCTAATCCTAAAGCGACTTGGAGCTGTGATAGCCGCAAAAGGTGGCTCTACAAAGTATTGACTTTAGGGGGGGTGAATAGTTATGCACATTGACCTTTTCTGTTATTTTGTCCTATTTATTGTTTGCTTCACAATAAAAAAAAAAAAAATCTTCAAAGTTGTGGGCATGTTCTGTAAATTGACAAACAATCCATGTTAATTCCAGATTGTGAGACAACAAAACACGAAAGATGCCAAGGGGGTGATTACTTTTGCAAGGCACTGTAGATGGGGCTAATCGCAATAAGAGAGGTGGTAATTGTGACTTACTTTTAAGAATGAAAGAAGTGCAGTGGATACATTTTCTTTTGGATACACTGCACCCTAAAGGATTGAATTCTGAGATAGATTTATATCTCTTTGTGTAAATTGGTCTCTTTTTAGATACTTATGATGAATTATTTCCCTGTAATTTATCAATGAGGGTTTTATAAACAAATTCTGACATATATATTGAGGCAATATATACTACTATATTGGGTGGAAATTGTTTATATCATTGTTATCAGCATTGGTTTTTTTTTATTAGGTTGTCACTAAGATGTGTAGAAAGTGAAGCCGGGGATTGTATCCAGTTTTCAGTAATTTCCTTGCTTTTGATTGATTAACCACTACCGGCCATTGTCATATGACGCCCACAAGGTGGATCTCCCATCCTGGGTGGGCGTCGTATGACGTCCTCGCATTCCCGGCCGCCTGGGGGGCGCGCGCGTGCCGCCGCCGGCGCGCGCGCCCACGGCATCGCTCGGGACCCGGTGCAAGTGCCCGGCGGCCGCGATGTCCGCCGGGCACCCGCGATTGCCCGGTAAAACAACGGGACCGTGGAGCTGTGTGTGTAAACACACAGCTCCACGTCCTGTCAGCGGAGAGGAGACCGATCATGTGATCCCAGTACGGAGGAACACATGATCGGTCTTCCCCCCTTGAGTCCCCTCCCCCCACAGTTAGAATCACTTCTATAGGGAACACATTAACCCCTACAGCGCCCCCTAGTGTTAACCCCTTCCCTGCCAGTCACATTTACACAGTAATCAATGCAATTTTATAGCAACGATCGCTGTGTAAATGTGAATGGTTCCAAAAATGTGTCAAAAGTGTCCGAAGTGTCCACCGCAATGTCGCAGTCACGAAAAAAAAAAAAAAAATCGCAGATCGCCGCCATTACTAGTAAAAAAAATAAAATAAAAAATTCAATAAATCTATCCCCTATTTTGTAGACGCTATAACTTTTGCGCAAACCGATCAATATACGCTTATTGCGATTTTTTTTTACCAAAAATATGTAGAAGAATACGTATCGGCCTAAACTGAAAAAAAAATTGTTTTTTTTTTTTTAAAAATGGGATATTTATTATAGCAAAAAGTAAAAAATATTGTTTTTTTTCAAAATTGTCGCTCTTCTTTTGTTTATAGCGCAAAAAATAAAAACCGCAGAGGTGATCAAATACCACCAAAAGAAAGCTCTATTTGTGGGAAAAAAAGGACGTCAATTTTGTTTGGGTGTAACATCGCACGACCACACAATTGTTAGTTAAAGCGACGCAGTGCCGAATCGCAAAAAGTGCTCTGGTAAGGAAGGGTAAAAAATGGCCCGGTGCTGAAGTGGTTAAAGACATTCTTTTCAGATGTAATTCTGGATGGTTATCTAATTATCTAATTAACTTAAATTGATTCAAAGTGTTCATGATATAAATACTGATATGTGTTTTCAAATGTTGATGTGTTCCTGTCTGAGGAAGGGCGCTAACTAAATAGCCTGAAAATGTAATGATGAATACCTCTAATTGGTTCTTGAATGTTTTTGATTTTATTTAAATAAATGTTTGTGCAGCAATCCTATGAATTGGACTCTGCCCTACAGATACGACGCCTGTGTATGAGTGTCAGGAGGACACCCATGTTCCCTAGGAGAGGGAGGCTGCAGCTGGCAGCATGAGCATACGATCTGAGGAGCAACCCAAAGGCCTAGGCTTGAGGTCTGCAAGTGAGTAAGCCAGGAGGCTAAAGGTTTGCACAATATAGTAATGGTGGAACCCCCTACAAGGGAAATTGCTGTTATTTTCTTTGAACTTTGTTCCGTTTAAATAAAAGTGGTCTGCCAAGCCTTTAAAATACAGTCTGGATTGACACCTGTTCCTGAAATCGCAACCACTAGAGCTTAATCACCCCGGAATCTTACAGTGTGTGTGTGTGTGTGTATGTATATATATATAATTTTTTAACTCTTAAAATATCCGTAAAAAATGACACAGAATACTAAAATGTATGATGCTGTTTTTTACTGTCAGAGATGCAGTGCATGTAGAAAGTATTCTCTCCTACATGACATGCGTAAAATGCGTGTACAAGCCTTGGGTTGATTAGTTACTCACAAATGTTTGTGCAAGCAAGAAAGAAGAATGATCAATGATTTTTAATTAAGAAAGGCACAAGCCACGTCCTCCGCATTTAATACTTTATTACTACTCCGAAACGCATTGGATCATGTTCTGCAAAACAAAAACACACAAAATGTTTAGGTCACACAGTTTGTAAATGTGACAATACAGTAAGGCCTCATTCACACAATTTAGAGCAAACAGTGCAGTGACTGCATCCCCATACACTTCCATTGGCTGCCTGCATGCAGCACCTGGTGGCAAATGGCTCATTCACAGTCCATGGGCCTCAGCGCCCATAAGAAATAGGCCTAAAAGAGGCATTTTCATAGCACATCCTTCTTATTAATACCAACACAAACTGATCCTTACTTAAGGCCCAGTTCACACCTATGCGAATTGGATGCGGCTTACACCACATCCAATTTCGCATGACATTTTAAAATACGTTCATTTAAATGAGGCTGGTTCACATATGTGCGTTGCATTCACATTCCGCTTTGCCAAAAAAAGTGTGCTTTTTCTGGGCAATGCGGTGCTAATTGCAAGCACATTATCTTCTATGGGAACGCATCTGATTCGCAGATGCATTCCGGTGTAAACAGGATAAAATCCTAACCTGATCCTGATGTAAACCTGACCTGATACTGATGCAATCCTGACCAGATCCTAATCAATAACTGACGTGAAACTCTGAACAACTACTTTGTCAATTAGCTGTGAAAACGGAGCTTCAATTCGCAGCACACATTGCTAATAAATAACATTTCTAATCATGTTATTTATCCAAGTCCGAGTCCACAGAGTTCCTCTTTTACATCTGAATTCGAAGAGTTCCCTTTCACTGTAAGGGGGATGCTGCAGACTCTGATGTAAGGGAGAACTCTAGGGACTCTAAAATAAGGGATGCTCTGGGAACCCTGATTTAAGAGGGAACACTGAGAACTCTGATGTATGGAGAGGACTCTGATGTAAGGGGGAACACTGTGGCCTCTGGTGTAAAGGTGAACTCTGATGTAAGGGGTGCTCTGAGAACCCCGATTTACCTTAGTGTACTCACTCAGAGGCAGGATAGAGAAGGGGGGGGGGGGAGACTTCAGTCACAGACAGGGATGGATGGTGAGCTCACTCACCCCTTGGCAGTCAGCACCTCTCATCCAGATGTATCTGAGGCTGCTGGACTTCACATTTCTGGCCCCCACTTTCCTTTTCTGAGGCACAGCCCTGGGATTTAGAGTGTGAACAGACACAGAGGGGTAGGGGTGGGGGAAAGCGGTGCAGATTGAGCCCTCTCCCCTCTCCCGTCTGTGTGGGTTTGTGGGGTATTGTTAGAGCTGGCTTTGGGCAGCATGAAAGAGTGTAACAGACACTCTCAGCTTAGACAACTGCAGCCAGCAATCCTGCTGGGAAGCCATAGTCCAGTCTGAATAATGTGTCCAGGATTCAGGCAGTCTGAAACCCGAAAAAATGATTCCAAACCCGAACTGTCCGGGTGAATCCGGACAGGTGGCAACCCTACCCAAAACCCCATACAGCATGTGTTTATGTGACAGATGTTACATGCAGCAGTCTGGTAATCAATGATCGGCAGACAGTCAGTCAGATCTTCCAGCACATCTGAGAGTTTACATATGTAAAGGGATGGATGACCAGCCCTGGCTGCCGTCTCTCTGCGTCCACTCGGGTGTGCGGGAAGATCCATACAGCCACTCCTGAAGTACAACTGTCTCTCGCCTCTGTACCCAGTAAAGAATGTAACATGAAGCTTGGAACATATTCCAGAGGGTAGTATTGGGGGTATTAGTGGTAGGTTGACCAAAGCACATAAACCCAAGGTAAGTATAGTAGCAAGTCCTAGTTGCAATCTTGGAACACCCAATAAGAGGATAATATGCGACCGGTCTAAACTATGTGGCATGTTCACCAATACCAGGAGTCTGGCGGACAAGATGGGTGAACTAGAGATACTATTGTACGAGGAGGATTTGGATTTTGTGGGAATTTCAGGGACCTGGTTCAACAGCTCTCATGATTGGCTGGCAAACTTTCAAGGTTATACCCTTTATCGCAAGGATAGAGAGGGTAAAAAAGGGGGAGGGGTATGCCTATATATCAAGAGTAATGTACAAGTGAATGTGAGAGATGACATCACTAAGGGAGGAGGTGGAATCCCTATGGATAGAGCTCCAAAGGGATGAAGCTAAGGGCAAAATAATACTGGGAGTATGCTATAGGCCCCCTAACCTGAGGGAGGAAGGGGAGACAGATCTCCTATCACAATTTGGATTAGCAGCAAGGATGGGAAGTGTTATCATAATGGGGGATTTTAATTATCCAGACAGACTGGGCGGAGGGAACCGCGCATTCATCTAAGGCTCGCCAGTTCCTAAATGTCTTGCAGGACAATTTTATGGGTCAGATGGTAGATGCACCAACTAGAAAAAAAGCGTTACTGGATCTACTGATTACCAACAATACAGACCTGATCACGGATGTGGAAATACGGGGCAATTTAGGGAACAGCGATCACAGGTCAATTGGCTTCCGTATAAATCACACAAATAGTAAACATAAGGGAAATACAAAGACACTGAATTTCAAAAGTGCCAACTTCCCTAAACTACGAACCTTGCTAGGAGGCATAAATTGGGATAAAATCTTAGGAACAAAGAACGCGGAGGAGAGATGGGTTTGCTTTAAGAGCATATTAAATAAGGGCATTAGCCAATGCATCCCATTGGGTAATACATTTAAAAGAGAGAACAAAAGTCCTGGATGGCTTAACTCCAATGTAAAAATGCATATAAAAGCAAAGGAGAAGGCCTTCAAAAAATACAAGGTTGAGGGATCATCATCAGCATTCAGACTTTATAAAGAATGCAACAAGAAATGTAAGGGTGCAATAAGGACGGCTAAGATAGAGCATGAAAGACACATGGAGGAGAGCAAAAAAAATCCCAAGAAATTCTTTAAGTTTGTAAACTGTAAAAAAGGGAGGACAGACCATATTGGCCCTATAAAGATTGAGGAAGGACATCTGGTTACAAGGGATGGGGAGATGGCGAATGTATTGAATTTATGCTTCTTCTCAGTCTTCACAAAGGAATCGGGGGGCTTCAGTAACCAAAACTGCAGTGTTTATCCTCCAGACACATCACAGGAAGCACCTCCATGGTTAACAGAGGACAGAATTAAAATTAGACTTGGGAAACTTAGCATTAATAAATCCCGGGACCAGATGGATTTCACCCGAGGGTACTTAGGGAACTCAATCAAGTATTTGCCAGACCATTGTTCCTAATTTTTACTGACAGTCTACTGACTGGAATGGTGCCAGCGGATTGGAGAAAAGCCAATGTAGCACCAGTATTTAAAAAGGGCCCAAAATACATCCCTGGGCATTACAGACCAGTTAGCCTAACATCAATAGTATGTAAACTCTTGGAGGGGATGATAAGGGACTATATACAAGATTTTAGCAATGAGAACGGTATCATTAGCAGTAATCAGTATGGATTCATGAAGAATCGTTCTTGCCAAACCAATCTATTAATTCTATGAGGAGGTGAGTTGCCATCTAGATAAAGGAAGGCCCGTAGACGTGGTGTATCTGGATTTTGCAAAAGCATTTGACACAGTTCCCCATAAATGTTTACTGTACAAAATAAGGTCCGTTGGCATGGACCATAGGGTGAGTACATGGATTGAAAACTGGCTACAAGGGGCAAGTTCAGAGGGTGGTGATAAATGGGGAGTACTCGGTATGGTAATGGGTGGATAGTGTGGTCCCCCAGGGTTCTGTGCTGGGACCAATCCTATTTAATTAGTTCATAAACGACCTGGAGAATAGGGTAAACAGTTCAATCTCTGTAATTGCGGACGACACTAAGCTAGGCAGGGCAATAACTTCTCCGCAGGATGTGGAAAACTTGCAAAAAGATCTGAACAAATAATGGGGTGGGCAACTACATGGCAAATGAGGTTCAATGTAGAAAAATGTAACATAATGCATTTGGGTGGCAAAAATAGGAATGCAATCTATACACTGGGGGGAATCTAATCTATAAATCTAGGATGGAAAAGGACCTGGGGGTTCTAGTAGATGATAGCCTCAGCAATGGCATGTAATGCCAAGCTGCTGCTAACAAAGCAAACAGAATATTGGCATGCATTAAAAAGGGGATCAACTCCAGAGATAAAGCGATAATTCTCCCGCTCTACAAGATTCTGATCCGGTCGCACCTGGAGTATGCTGTCCAGTTCTGGGCACCAGTCCTTAGGAAGGATGTACTGGAAATGGAGCGAGTACAAAGAAGGACAACAAAGCTAATAAAGGGTCTGGAGGATATTAGTTATGAGGAAAGGTTGCGAGCACTGAACTCATTCTCTCTAGACGCCTGAGAGGGGATATGATTTCAATATACAAATACCACACTGGTGAATCACAATAGGGATAAAACTTTTTTGCAGAAGGGAGTTTAACAAGACTCGTGGCCACTCATTAAAGTTAGAATAAAAAGAGGTTTAACCTTAAACTATGTAGAGGGTTCTTTACTGCGGCAAGGATGTGGAATTCCCTTCCACAGGTGGTGGTCTCAGCGAGGGGCATTGATAGTTTCAAGAAACTATTAGATAAGCACCTGAACGACCACAACATACAGGGATATACAATGTAATACTGACATATAATCACACACATAGGTTGGACTTGATGGACTTGGTGTCTTTTTTCAACCTCACCATCACTCCACCACAAGGAGGAGCAACCTTGAAAGGGGAAACTTCTACTTGCCTACATGTTTGCTAGGTGTTCAGCTCTAAGGCCCCTTTCACACGAGGCAGACTCCGGTTGCACAGAGTCCGCCTCTGTCCGCCGGCTCAGCGGGAGATCTCTCCGTTGATCTCCGCTGAACCGGCGGATGACAAGTCCCTCTCTGCTCACTGAGCGGGGAGGGGCTTGCGAGCGCCGCTGGTCACAATGGAGAGATCGGATGAAAAAGGACAGTGTGTCCGTTTTCATCAGATCTCACCCGATCCGATCCGCCAGCGACGGATCTGGACGTAGAGCCATACGTCTGCTTTTGGCGGATCGGACCGGGTCGGATGTCAGCGGACATGTCTCCGCTGACATCCGACGCTCCATAGACTAACATGGAGCGCCCGTTCAGATCCGCCGTCAAAACTGACAGGCGGATCTGAACGGTCCGATCGTGTGAAAGGGGCCTTAAAGTACACAAATTCTTCAATACAATTGCGGATATACCCAAACCTGTCTTGATATCATCCTCCTGAAATCTTTTGCACTGAAAGGGGGAGGGGCAGCCCATAAAGTAATATCACTTTACAAAATGTGGTCAGTGCCCAATTCTAAACTTGCTGAGAATAAGGGAGAGCAGAGTGATGACTTCACCAGTGAACTGCTGCTTCTTCAATGTCCAATCACAGTGGTTCCTGGATTAAGCTTGACTAGCGGTGCATTCTGCAAGGAGGTTTAGTGCTTATTTATTATGTCTTGCATGGCAGTCTGGATTAGAAGAGTGGCTGAACAGAATGACTTTGGCAGGTAAATGGTGAAGGTTTAGTTTGAACACTTAAATTTAAAAAGTAAAATAAATACTTACGTCTTCTTCTGAAGGTGAACATGTTGAATTAGATGGCATAGATGGGGTGATTGCATTAACGTTTTCAATTCCCATATTTACTCCAGCTGCAGAGAAACACAATGTATAAACTATTAGGATTAAAACAGCCAAGAAATACTGCATATAGACAAAAGATTATATTATATTATATATATATATATATATATATATATATATATATATATATATATATATATATATATAATTAGGGCTGTTACTGATTAAAATTTTCGTGTTCGATTAATCGATTTTTTTTTTAATCGATTAATCAACTAATTTCGATTAATTATAACGCACATACAGATCCAACTACTTTTAGCTGATCTCCTTGCATTGCAACTCTGCATTAGTCAGTGGTAAATGTGGTATACACTATATACAATCACCCGACACTAGTTAGTTTCCACAATCCATGACATAACTTCACAGTTCACACAAATGAGTTTTAAATTCAAACTGTAGCACTGACGTAAGTAATTTTTTTTTTCACAGTAGCGTAAAAATCCCTCCACCTCCGGTCTAACTAATCACTTTCACCTTATGGCATGGACCCCTGTGGAAATAGGTGGTCATGCAAGCGGGTATCAAAAGGGTTAACACGGACCATAAACTTCTCTCACGTCTCCTTAGATCTCAGCAAGGACGCCAGGTCATGGGTAGAAAGAAAAGATCTAAATGCTCACCGCTTAAGTATAAGATATAATTTTTGTGTTCAAACACAAACTACTCACATAAAGAAGATAAAAACACAGCATGTAAAGCCGACAATCGTGTTAGTTCCATAGGGCAGCAGTGGGTGACATCATGCATAGCTACTCCCGCGTACGCGTTATGTTCAATCAGATTTTAAAGTCACCGGACTCCTCCCCCCTTCCCTTTGTTAGCAGACGGGGGCACTTGGGGATCACCGGATCTCCGACGGAACTCCCCGAAGACCCGGAAGCCAGCGGAGAGGTGAGTACCAACCAAAAGAATTTTGATCGAAAAAATGTTGATCGATCAAAAAAAATTCGAGGAATTAATCATTAATATTCACAGCCCTAATACTTGTTTGTTGATTTGTTTATCTAAAAGATGTACTGGACAGCAGTGGCGGCCCATTCATTAGAGGCGCATGGGTGCCTCCCCCCATTTATGCGTCCAGCCCCCTGATCAACATATAGGGCCCAGACCATGGATTCCAATGGGAGGAGGGGGGGGGTTTAGGCACATGATTAGAGCTAGAGGCTCTCATAGGCTTCAAGAAAAGGTGGGCTCGGGGTGCAGAGCACTGTGCCCTGAGCCCATCCAGTTATGTGACAATAACGAATGATAATTTGCTATTATCACACCGATTCTCCTCACGGCCAATCAGGAAGTGGGTCGTGATTGTCCGAAAGAAGACATCCTATTGGCCCATGAGGACATGCAGAGTTGATGTACAGCCGAGGAGATGCATGGGAAGCCCGGAATACAGAGGAGTCTGAGGCGGGGAAGCCGGCGCCACCGCCTCCATGGGCCTCCATGGGAAGACCGGGACACGGAGGAGTCTGAGGGGGAATCCGGCGCCATCTCCACCTGTCAGCCCAGGGTGAGTGAGCTGGCGACGGGGGTATAGTGTGGGGGGGGGGTATTCAGGTCGATCTGGAGCACCAGCCACCACTGGACAGATAAAAATGGTTAAAGCCCAAATGAGCTTTCAGTTTAACTGCTTGCCGACCAGCCGCTGCAGTTATACTGCGGAAATCTGTCTCGGCCGCACGAATCGACGTAGCTGTACGTCGGGCTCGTTCACGACCCTATGTGGGTGTGCGCCGATTGGCCAGCGGGGGAGCCAGTCAGCACATCTGCCGAAGTAAACAAGGCAGATGTCTGTTCTGACAGGGGATGACACACAGATCCTGTCTTTCTGCTATGCAGGACGACGGATCTGTGTGTTATCCCAGGTAGCCCATCCCCCTTACAGTTAGTAAACACACCCAACACACATGCCATAAATCTATCCCTATTTTGTAGATGCTATAACTTTTGCAAACCAATCAATATACCCTTATTGGGGGGGGGGGGGGGGGGGGTTACCAAAAATATGTAGCAGAATACATATTGGCCTAAACTGATGAAGAAATTCGATTTTTTTTTCATTGGATATGTATTGTAGCAGAAAATAAAAATATATATTTTTTTCAAAATTGTCTCTTTTTTTGTTTATAGTGCAAAAAATAAAAATAGCAGAGGTGATCAAATACCACCAAAAGAAAGCTCTATTTTTGGGGAAAAAAATGACATGTTTTTTTTTTTTGATACAATATCACATGAGCGCGCAATTGTCAGCTAAAATAACGAAGTGCTGTATCGCAAAAAAATGGCCTGGTCATTAACCACTTGCCGACCGCCTCCTGTACATATACGTCGGCACTTTGAAGAGGGATATCTCGGTAACGGCAGCAGCTGCTGCCACAACCGAGATATCCTTCTTTACAGGAGGCGTTGTGTTTACGATTCGCCGCAAGATCACCGTTATCGGTGGCGGGAGAGGTGCCACCCCCCTTCCCGCGCCTTCCGCCGCTTACCGGAGCTGTCGGTAGCGGCGGAGGCGATCGGGTCATGCTGCGTGATGGGTATGGAGACGAGTGAGGCTAAGATGGCCCCCACTCGTCTCTATACCATAGGAGGGCGGAAGCGACATCAAAACGTCACTTCCGCCCATACGTCTTAAAGGAAAATTTTTTTCAATGTCATTTTTAAAAATTACTTTTTTTTTTTTTGCATTTAAGTCCAAATATGAGATCTGAGGACTTTTTGCCCCCAGATCTCATATTTAAGTGGACCTGTCATGCTTTTTTCTATTACAAGGGATGTTTACATTCCTTGTAATAGGAATAAAAGTGATCCATTTTTTTTTTAAACAGTGTAAAAATTAATAAATTCAAGTAAAAAATAAATAAAAAAAAAATTATAATTTTTAAAAACACCCCGTCCCGACGAGCTCGCGCGCAGAAGTGAACGCATACGTGAGTAGCGCCCGCATATGAAAACGGTAGTAAAACCACACATGTGAGGTATCGCCGCGATCGGTAGAGCGAGAACAATAATTATAGCCCTAGACCTCCTCTGTAACTCAAAAGATGCAACCTGTAGTGTTTTTTAAATGTCGCTTATGTAGATTTTTGAGGATAAAAGTTTGACGCCATTCCACGAGCGGGCGCAATTACATGTTGAAGCATTACATGTTGGGTATCAATTTACTCGGTGTAACATTATCTTTCACAATATAAAAAATTGGGCTTATTTTACTGTTGTCTTATTTTTTTATTCAAAAAAGTGATTTTTTTCCATATACGGTGTGAAAAAAAGTATTGCAATGACTGCCATTTTATTCTCTAGGGTGTTAAAAAAAAAAACAATATATAATGTTTGGTGGTTCTAAGTAATTTTCTAGCAAAAAAAAAATGTTTTAAACATGAAAACACAGAGTCTGAAAAACAGGCTTGGTCCTTAAGTGGTTAAGGGGGTAAATCCTTCTGGTGCCGAGTGCCGAATCGCAAAAAGGGGCCTGGTCCTTTGGCTGCAAATTGGTCTGGGGCTGAAGTGGTTAAGTGGTTAAAGTAGCTAAATACATTAGAGGTGCATCAAAACAGACAGTGTGCAAAATCTTACATTTCTAGGTCTCCTGACAGCAGCATGTGGTCCCTTGCTCCCTATGGAGAAACAGTGACCTCTTTGCTATGCTCCAACATGCCCCTGGTGAGTCAGAGCCAGAGCTCAACAATCAGCAGGGTGTATGTGTTTTGCTGATTGCAGGGTAAAAAATTGAAGAACGTTTGTTGCAGTTGAATATATTGCGCACTTTCACGGTAGTATTGGTTCTCTGGTTCACTTTATGGGCTTACAGAGAACCAGACACGATCCTTTTTAAAAATTGTTCTGAGTCCAGCCTTAAATCTAAAGGATTAATTATTTACTTGTAGTCTTTCCCTGTATGAGCAGAAGTATCAGACTACAAGGCCATCTTCTCTCACACTTAAAGTAGTAAAGTTTTTTTTTTCCTAAAATAAAAAACATGTCATACATACCTGTTTAATTAAGTGTCAAACTGTAAAAATTAAGATTGAATAAAAAAAAAATATATAAAAATATGATGATGTCAAAAATGTGCTTGTGTCACAATATGAAACTGTGCAAAAACAATAATCCATATAAACGTGTTCTAATCTCAAGTGAACAAAAATTTTACTGTGCTATATAGACAAATCCAAGTGAACAATGATCACAACGTGAAAACTCCAGAGAACTTATTATAGACCAATAGCAACTGTGCTGTATAAAAGAAAGTCCATATAGAGGATGATAATGTGAAACCTCATGAGAACGTCCAACATTCGGAAACTATGATATTTCTGCAGCCACAAAATGTAACAATAATGCCGCTTACCGGATCAGTTGGACCTCAGATTATAGAGATCATAAGAGCCTGGTGCATCAGCCTGCCGGCAATGATACAATCCACCTGTTCCTTTAATCTAGGGAAAGAGCTCTCATCCAGCCGCAGCAAGCGAAGGTAAGGATTTTTCACCCGGGTTCTTTGATATAAGGATCCAAGGGGAACCACGAGCAGGGATCAGTTTACTTCCAAATATAGTCCTGAGAGTTATCACCAGAGAATCAGCAGCACCTCCTCTTTGCTAAAGAGGGACCTTGCCATGTCCACCTAGATGGAGATCCTGACCAGAACAGGAACTTCCGGGTTCCTTATATCAAAGAACCCGGCTGGAAAATCCTTACCTTCGCTTGCTGCGGCTGGATGAGAGCTCTTTCCCTGAATTAAAGGAACAGGCGGATTGTATCGTTGCCGGCAGGCTGATGCACCAGGCTCTTATGATTTCTATAATCTGAGGTCCAACTGATCCGTTAAGCGGCATTATTGTTACATTTTGTGGCTGCAGAAACATCATAGTTTCCGAATGTTGGAAGTTCTCCAGAGGTTTCACATTATCATTATCTATATGGACTTTTGCTTTTATAAAGCACGGTTGATATTGGTTTATAATAAGTTCTCTGGAGTTTTCACGTTGTGATCATTATTCACTTGGACTTTTGTTTCTATATAGCACAGTTAAATTTTTGTTCACTTGAGAACACGTTTATATGGAATATTGTTTTTGCACAGTTTCATATTGTGACACACGCACATTTTTGACATCATCATATTTTTATGTATTTTTTTTTTCATTTTTCATTTTCACTGTTTGACACTTAATTAATCAATTAGTGGATGTGTGCTTGTTTCTTTTTGTATTACATGTTTTTGAGCTTTTTGTATTTAGGCTATACACAGGCAGCAGCACCTTTTTCTTTGAATCACTTGGCTAGCGCAGAATTTTTCCCTTTTAGATACATACCTGTTCTCTGCAAAGGTATTGCACAGAGAGGCCCTAAATCCTCTCTTCTGGGGTCCCCTGCTGGCACTCTGGGCACCTCTTCTTCTCGGTGTGCCACCATAAGAAGCCGTGTTATATGGGGGTACATGTGGGGGCTCACTCCTGAGCCAGGCTATGTGCATCTATAGACACACAAAGGCAGCGCAGCACCTCTCCCTGCTCACAGGATTTGATTAACAGCAATGGCTCCCAGCGCTGGATTGAAATAGGACTCAGGTAAGTATACAGGGGGTGAGGGGGTGATACAAATACTGTCAATTTTTACCTTAACCCAGGAAACGTTAAGGTAAAAAATGTCTAGTCTTTAGAAACACTTTAAACTCAGTGTTAATGAGAACACTGAAAACTGTCATAACAAAAGGTGCTGTCTGGATGAAATATAAATGATTTGCTAATTGACAATTTTGCCTTTCTTCAGCAGAGTGTTCATTATCAGCTTGTGCCCAGGCAGGACATGATGGGGCAGCCTCTGGGAGGGCCTTAAGCCAGCTGTACATGGATGGAAATTCAGCAGCTTCAGCAGGGACCAGCCAAATTTCCATCCATGTACAAGCAGGGTAGTTGTACAGGAGTCAATCTACCAATTAACCAATTACCAATCAACTAGTGTGGTAGCTGCTGATCAGTGCATTCTGATGGCAGGAAAGTTGCCCTACTCTCAGAATACAAAAAGGCACATCAGGAGGATTCCCCCATACACTTTGAATGTGTGTATGGGGGAATCAGGTTATTTTTTTTCTCAATCAATCTGCTGGTTGAACAAAAAAAACATTATTCATCTATGTGCTGCCTTAGAGCCTGGCCCTTGGCTGGCATTTCCATTCTGACGGAGGGAGAATACAGCTAAATAGCAGCACACACACCAATCCCTGAGATGTAAAGCTGAAATATTGTTAGGACTGGAAAATTTACAAGTGGCTATTCTTGACAAGCTCTTTGCGTTATACTCCTGAAATTATTTTTAAAAGATAGCAACTATAACTTGTGAGCTTGGCAGGGGGATGAATAGGAGGTCCGATGAGGTTATTGAGAGGGGCTGCTTCTGCACTGGCTGCCAGCACTAGTGCTTTACGAATAGAAAATATGTCAATTTTCCCTGTATTTTATTCTACTTCATATAGACAAGGTCATCTAGAGTCTAGTGCGAACATGCCATAGCCCCCAAGATGTATGAGCATTATGTGTCAACAAAATTCCCCCAACAAAAACACGGAACTTTGATCTGCATGCTTAGCTCCTAAGCATACATTCCCCCTCCCCCCAGCTCAAATCCCCTCCCCCAAATAAAAAATCCATTCCTCCTAGTACAAATCCTCTATCTTTAAAATCCCCCCCCAGTACACATCTTCTCCCCCCACAAATCCCTCCCCCTCAGAACAAATCTTTCCCCCATCCCAACACAAATACCCCAAGATCAACACTCTTACCACCCCCAGCCCAAATTGGCCCTGCTAGAACAATACTTACAACTTGCTGCCCCCCAAATTCCCCCTTCCAACACAAATCCCCTCCCCCTAATCCCCTTGTGGTGCCCCCAACTCACATGATACCATAGCGCCCCTCCTGCCCATGCTTTGTCATGGCCCTGTATCTACAGTAAATGTTTTTAAAACCCAAGGTAAAAAAGGATGTGGCTTATGATACTATCTCAGCTTTCACTGATGAGCTGTGCAAAGGAGACTTGAAGGCAGGTGATTGGGATTTGGGCAGTCCTCTTTTTTTAAATGTAATTTTTAAGGTGTTATCACTACCCTTTGTGTAAAAGTAGTTGCAATTCTTCTCAACAAATGTAAGGACATTTTCACAAAGTAGATTTGTGTAATTTGCTTAATTATACCATCTGTTTCATATTACGTAGTCCCCAGTTATACTTACAATTTACATCATCGAATGCGCTCTGGAGGAAACCTCCAGTTACACTATTAAGTCCGTTAAGAACCTAAAAATGACAAAATATATAATAATTTTAGAAGAGTATTATCTAGTGTTCAAATTTTTAACAATCACATTGAGAATCATAGTATAGATAAAGAGATCAGTGATATTGTCATAAAGGCAACCCTCAAGACTGAAATGTCTTGGAGCTTGACTTCCATGTAGGGCCCTATTGTAGCCCTATTATGGATGATAAATAGGCATTTCTGTTGGCATCCCTAGATATCCTCCTAGAGTTTAAGCTTAGTGCCCTAAGAAGAGTTTTGCCTAAAGGGTTGCCATAGACATGTGCACAACAAAAAAATTTGTTTATTTTCGTTCGTTTTTTTCGTTTCCGAAAAAAATGTGTTTATTTTCGTTTTTTTCGTTTCCTTTGATTCGTAACGATTCGTACATTCGTAAGTCGTCGTTGTTCGTATTCGTAACGATTCGTACATTCGTAAGAGTTATTTTTTCGTTGATTCGTTTTTTCGTTAGTTTAGCAATCGTATTTATTCGTACATTCGTAACATTCGTAGATTCGTAATCGGAGCATAATTCATAATTTTATGTAATGTGTATGCTATTATTACATTTTAATAATTTACGAATCGAAAAAAAAAAGTTACGAATCGAAAAAAAAAGTTACGAATTGAAAAAAAAAGTTACGAATGTATGGATTTTTTCGTTCAATCTATTCGAAGCACGTTAAGCAGCACCATTGTAAGGGACACAGAAAATTACCAATTCAACAAAAAAAAAGTTACGAATGTACGAATTTTTTCATTCATTTTCGTTGTTCCTGTTTTCGTTTTTCGGATTCGTTGTTTCTAATTTGTTTTTTTTCGGATTTTTGTTGTTTTTCGGATTCATTCGATTCGTTAATCGGATTCGTACGATTCGAACGATTCGCTTTATTCGGATTCGTTCGATTCGTTCATTTGTACGAAAACGAACGAACGAAAAAAAAAACCGAAAAACTGAAAAAAACTAAACGAATTGCACATGTCTAGTTGCCAGACACCTCTGCCTGCCACTCTGATTTGCTTATGGGTATAAAAAAGGGAGGGAAACTTGTAGTGTTGTTTAGAGTCAACAGAGAAATGAGAGAGTGAAACTATCCTTGTGTTGAGAGTGCACCAAGGGCCTTGTGAGAGGTCCAGGACCCCACAGAACTGACAAATATAGGCAGTCAATGGAGCAGACTTCTGCTTTGGGGAAATGCCATCTGTTCCTTCTCCATAGTGGGCCATACCAGGAAGCTGGAGCACTCTGTTGAGGGCATACTCAGGTGTGGGCAGGGAGATCTGAACTAGAATTATCTAAAACTCTAAACCACGCAGTATGGATTGATAAATAGACTGTTATGCCGTAATGCATTGTTAGGACTATATTGAAATAAACTATTTTGTTGCTGAAGTAATAGAAAAGTTCCAGCAAGAAGCAGACATAGTCTCAATCATCTGCTGGTGCGAATGGTGCGAATAGCAGCCTATTCCCGAAGAACAAAAAGTAAGTATATGGAATGGCTCAGTCAGGATACTGATGGAAGTTGGATGAAGGTGGATTGTCCTGGTGACAGGTCCCCTGCCTGGACCACCCACCAGGAAAATCTGTATCCCCCATGTATTTAGGCCAGGAGGGTGGTGAACCACAAGAATGGGACCCCCTACAACCTGGCTGTGTAGAATCCAAGACCATCCGATGCCAAAGAGCTGAAGCCAGATCTCAGGGTAAAGGTTTCCACTCCCATGCAAGCATTAATTCCCATAGGCTCCTAACATGGAAACTGACTTATCAAAAACCACTAGGGGGCACTACACTGAGGTTAGAGTACTCTTGTGAATTCTTGAATAAATATCACACATTATTTAGGTGACTGCAGTCACAAGCTGCTTAATATCTCTCAGGAGAATCAAAACAAACGGACACTACATCCCTTAGACAAGTAAAAAAGAGGAATACAGAAATTGGTACCCCTATATCTAGGATTCCAGTACTAGAATTGATCTGTGGCTCCTTTCACACTGGGGCATTTTTCAGGCGCTACAGCCCTAAAAATAGCGCCTGTACAGCGCCTGAAAAAATCCGGCCCCTTTCAGGCTAGTGTGACCGTTCTGCTAGCAGCATCTTTGGAGCGGTGAAGGAGCGGTGTATTCACCGCTCCTACCCATTGAAATCAATGGGACACTGCGGCAATACCCCTGGCAAAGCGCCGCTGCGGGCGGTTTTAACCCTTTTTCGTCCGCTAGCGGGGGGTTAAAACCACACCGCTAGCGCCCGAATACCGACGCTAAAACGATGGCAAAGCAGCGCTAAATATAGCGCTGCTTTACCGCCGACGCCGCTCCCGCCCCAGTGTGAAAGGGGCCTTAAGGTTGCTGTGTTTTTGCAATAACATAAGCATATTGTCCACCGATTTTCAGACTCCTACAGAGAAATCTGAGGTGATATGGGGCCAACCAGAAGCAATAGTGATTGCAGTAAGAACAGAGACTTCACTCTAATTACACTGATTATTGTTTCTTTCTGTCTTGGGGGAAGATGTGAAAACAAGATAGCAGGATTGACAGGGTTATCCTCCATGACAGCATAAAGAGAGCAGTAGGGATGGGCCGAACAACCCCCAGTTTGGTTCGTACCAGAACACCTCGAACAGGCAAAAAGTTCTAGCCAACATGCAAACACTATTAACATCTATGGGACACGAACATGAAAAATGTCCTAATTTTAAAGGCTTATATGTAAGTTATTGCCATAAAAAGTGTATGGGGACCTGGGTACTGCCCCAGGGGACATGTATCAATGCAAAAAAAAGTTTTTAAAACAATCATTTTTGAAGAAGCAGTGATTTTAATAATGATGTAACCGAGTGACCCCGCCCATTCTGACATCATGTGACATCACATGATGTCAGAAGGGGGTGGGGTCACCCAGTTACCTCACTGGGTGGCCCCGCTCTTGCCTATTTAAAGAAATGTCAAAACGAAGAGAGAGCAGTCGGCGAGAGGCCTCCTATTGAGGCGGAGCGTTTCATTTTTGCTATTTTTGGGTCCATCGGGTGGTGTGATTGACAGTGGATGTACATCGCGGGACACTTATTATTTTTTTTTTTTAATAAAGGATTTGTCAAAAATGGTCTGTTGTGGTTTTTACTTTTTTGACACATTTTTGGTGAATGGGTAGTGGTACAATGTACCCAATACCCATTCATATAGAGGGGGGCCGGGAACTGGGGACCCCCTTGTTAGAGGGGGCTTCCAGATTCAGATAAGTCCCCCGCACGCAGACCCCAAAATCATTGGCCAGGGTTGTCGGGAAGAGGCCCTTGACCCCAACAACACTTGTCCCCCGTGTTGAGGGCAAGCGGCCTGGTATGGTTCAGAAGGTGGGGCACTCGCTCGTCCCCCCCCCTTTCCTGGCCTGCCAGGCCGCTTTCTTGGATAAGGGTCTGGTATGGATTTTGGGGAGGACCCCATGCCAATTTTTTTAAATATTTTGGCATTGAGTTCCCCTTAAAAATCTATACCAGACCTGAAGGGCCTGGTATGGATTTTGGGGGGACCCCATGCCATTTTTTTCTTAATTCTGTCATAGGGTTTCCCTTAACCACTTCAACACACTGTATTATATACTCTGCACTGCATTATATACATTACACTGACGGCACTATATACTCTGTACTACATTATATACACTACACTGACTGCACTATATACTCTGCACTGCGTTATATACAATACACTTACTGCACTATATAATCTGTACTGCGTTATATACACTACACTGACTGCACTATATACTCTGCACTGCATTTTATACACTACACTGACTGCACTATATTATATACACTACACTGACTGCACTATATACTCTGCACATGCGCAGAACGGCATTAGACGGAACATCGGAAATGTCCATACGACTTACGACTGACTGCACTATATACTTTGCACAGTATTATATACACTACACTGACTGCACTGTATTATATATTCTACACTGACTGCACTATATACTCTACACTGTATGATTATATACACTACACTGACTGCATGCTTAATCTACTAACTAACCTGTCTAATCTCTCTCCATTCATAAACACTATACACAGCCACATTGTAAGCAGCCTGATATAGTGTTGGGCATGGGCTTAGCCCCTGAACCATGATTGGCCAAAGGCACCCTGCCTTTGGCCAATCATGGCTCTCACAGCACATTGCGCTGTGATTGGCCAAAGCATGCAGGTCAGGTACATGCTTTGGCCAATCAGCAGCCTTCAATGCACTGCGATCTCGCAGTGCATTATGCGGCGCATCGTGGCGGGCGAACTTCCCACGAGCGCCCCATATCTTTGAGTCGAACTTACTTTTGACAGTCCTCCTTAAAGAGGAAGTAAATCCTGATGGGTTTTACTCCCTCTTTTGCTTGCTGCTGCAGCCTGCTAAAGAAAAGCATAATGGGCTAGTATGCATCGCATACTAGCCCATTATGTGCCACTTACCTGCAAAAGAATCCAGCGATGTCCCCTGTGTGGGCAGCGTCCATCTTCTGGCCCTCTTCTTTCCGGGCCGCAGACTTCGGCTCTGTGATTCGCCGGAGCTGCGTGACGTCACTCCCGCGAATGCGCATGGGAGCAGCGACTAAGTGCACAGGCTAGGGAAGAAACGGCACTTAGTTTTGTTTCTTCCACACGCATGCGCCGTTGGAATCTTCGGTGGACTACAAGTGAAATATCTCCTAAACGCCACACGTTTAGGAGATATTTCCACTACCTATAGTTAAGCCTTATTCTAGGCTTACCTATAGGTAGAAGTCAAAAAAGTGGGTTTACAACCACTTTAAATCATAGCCAAGTGCTTGTTTGTGAGGAGTCAAGGACATTCATTCAACATCAGATGTCCTACGATCTAGACAGGACAGAGACAGAGCCCATGGTAGAATCAGCTTCAGAAGTAAGGAGCATTTTTAGAAACGGAGGACAAACCGAGTCTATTTATAAGATACCATTCATACAAGTTGAATGAAATGTCCCGCAGTTCTACTAAGAGATTAATGCCCGTATCGTCAGCCCCATCTAGTGGCCAAGATGCAGTATAGTTTACGCATTGATGTTTTTAAGAATGAACTTGCATGCATTCTTCTGACATTTGGGCAACCAATGTTTTGAAACAGACCCTTAAAATTGTACTACATATAGATCTTTTTCTTTAATGTAATTATAGGATTTTTTTGAAAAATCTTCCTTATGTTTATATTTATAATGAAATATGTAGACATCGTTTGCTAACTACATTCTGTATTTCCTGCAAATCTCAGCATGCTGAGTTAATGGAGATTTGTTTCAAACCACATTCAGTTAGTATGAGTTTTGTCTGATGTTATGTTCTCTGTTGGTAAGAAAAATCTAATTAAAAGAAGTGTGAGTACTTACTGGATTACTGCTGACATTCAATAATCTCGCACTTCTGCTGAATAATGCCTCACCTTTGCTGTTTGTTTGTTTGTTAGTAATTGATCTATAAATAAAAATAATAAAAAGCACACAAATGATTATATCTTCAAACCAATGTATTCTGCTTTGTACCAATGGAAAAGAATAGACATTACAATGGAAGGGCCTTGATCCTTCAGTCACTTCTTTGTACATCTTGACTCTTGAGCTTTTCAAATTACCAAGAAGGGGTGTGGTTTATTTAAAATATGGGTGTGGCTGCACTGATCTGGTTAGTTTGGCTCTAAAGTGTAAGTCCACCTATAATAACTGTTTTGCAAAAATCCCCCTACGCGACCAGATCCTGTAAGTAGTGCATACCAGCGGCACTTTAAAATGCTGCTCCTGCTTTCCATTACATAAGAAGCTGTGCCACTATTCTGCCATTGCTGGTTGCTTCAAGCATGTGCCCCCTAGTGGCTGTTCTGGCCACGCAGTGCCAACTCTCTTTCTCTAGATCTGAATACTATCTCGGTCACAATTATTTTCTCTACTTCCTGTAGTTTATAATAAATGAAAAGAAAATCATATATTTGCCATAGTGGGGATTGGTGGACAGTATACTTATAATAGGGATACTTTCTTTACAAAATTCTGAAGATAAATGTATAATGTTGGTAGATAAATTAACCCCAAAGCATCAATACATCCAAATCTATAATATTCCTTAACCTGTCAGAATATAAATATTTCCAACCCAATCCCAAACGGTATACAATCTGATTTTACTATCTCCATTAGATCTACCATCAACAGTGTAGTTTAAGTACCTGTCTGGTTTGTTATAAATGCAATGGATTGTTTTGGTGTGTCATTCTACTATTATATAGTTTTGGTAAATCTAAAGGAAATTACACAGAGATTGCACAATCACATTGTATAGTGTATAGCCAGCTTGCTTATACTTACTTTTACCACCAATCTCCCACTGTTTAGGTCCCCATCACCACTTCTAAATGGTCACTAGCAATGATCAGCAATTGCATTTGAAGTACAACTTTTACTAAACTAAACCATTTTATATAGTCTGTAGCTTGCCATCATGTATGACATTGCACAGTGTTTTTCTCTATTCATCTTCTGCAATATCCTACAAATACCTGGTGATCCTCCCAGCAGAGCTATTGCTCACTCATATTTCCTTTAATAAGGGGACAATACTCTACTTGTGGCAGTGTTGTCAAGTTAGAAATATAGGTACCCGGCTGTGTCTAGGAAAAGGGGTATGAAATTTTTTTCTTTTCATTGTAACCACTTGCCACCCGCCATATAGCAGAATGACGGCGGCAAAGTGGATTCAATATCCTGACTGGGCGTCATATGACGTCCTCAGGATATTAAGCCGCTGCGCGCATCGTGGCGATCGTTGTCAGTCTGACACCCCGCAACACCGATCTAGGTAAAGAGACTCTGACGGAGACTCTTTGCCATGTGATCAGCTGTGTCCAATCACGGCTGATCACAATGTAAATGCGAAGAGCCGGTGATCGGCTTTTCCTCACTTGCGTCTGACAGACGCGAGTAGAGGAGAGCCGATCGGTGGCTCTCCTGACAGGGGGGGGGGGGTCTGCGCTGATTGTGAATCAGCGCAGCCCCCCCTCGGATCCCGCCCAGGACCACCATAATGCCGCCCAGGACCACCAGGAACGCCACCACACTGGACCACCAGGTATGACCCCCCCTAGGTCCCCAGGGAAATGCTCATCTGTGCCAAGGCAGCTGCCAATCAATGCCCAGGCAGCTGCCAATCAGTGCCCACTGACAATGCCTACCACTGCCAGTGCCACCAGGGATGCCCATCAGTGCCTCATATTGGTGCCGTGTATCAGTACCCATCAGTGCCATGTATCAATGCCCAGCAGTGCCCAGCAGTGCTGCGTATCAGTGCCCAGCAGTGCCGCCTATCAGTGCCACCCATAAGTACCATCTTTTTATCCTTTCAGTGCCCAGTGTCGCCTATCAGTGCCCATAAATGCCCACCTCTGCCACCCATTAGTGCCCACCAGTGCTGCCTGTTAATGCCCATCAGTGCTGCCTACCAGTGCCTATCATTACCCATCATTGTTGCCCGTCAGTGCCCACTCATTGGTGCCACCTCATCGGTGCCGCCTTATCAGTGCATGTCAGTGCCGCCTTATCAGAGCTCATCAGTGAAAGAGAAAACGTACTTATTTACAAAATGTTATAACCGAAACAAAGCCAAAACTTTTATTTTTTTCAAAATTTTCATTTTTTTTTTTTTTATTGTTTAGCAAAAAATAAAAAACCGCAGAGGTGATCAAATACCACCAAAATAAAGCTCTATTTGTGGGAACAAAATGATAAAAATTTAATTTGGGTACAGTGTAGCATGACCACGCAATTGTCATTCAAAATGCGACAGCGCAGAAAGCTCCCAATTGTCCTGGGCAGGAAGATGTATAAGTGCCCTGTATTGAAGGGGTTAAAGTATATTTGCTTTAAAGGCTAAGTTCACCTTTGGAACATGTTACACCCGTATTGAGAGTGGAACATGTAATATATTCCAGCTCCTGCCTCCTCTCCCCCCCGAACCCCCCTCCCCATGACATCGGGAGGGGGATCCTCTCCCGTACCCACTGTCAGAATTTAAAAACAGCGTGGCTGTGCAGGGCTCCATTTACACGGCTATATCATTAATTCACATAATTCTATGAATCAATGAACTAGGCCACCATGGCCGAGGGCTTGTAGTTCTCAATGAACTGAGAGGGTGCTGGTGAGCGCTCTCATAGTTCACTGATTCTTCCTACAATTCAGTAACTGCCTGCCCGTACAGGTGGTAGACAGTGTACTGAGAGTCTGCACGAGTCTGGCATTGCACTTGCGATCTGCTGATAAATAAAAACATTTTTTTTTTTTTTTTATCTGCAAAAAGATGTACTTTTTTTTTTTTATAACTTGTGCTTTTTTTTTTTTTTGATAACCACTTCAGCCCCGGAAGATTTTACCCCCTTCCTGACCAGAGCACTTTTTTGCGATTCGGCACTGCGTCGCTTTAACTGACAATTGCGCGGTCGTGCGACATTGCACCCAAACAAAAATAATGCCCTTTTTTTCCCACAAATAGAGCTTTCTTTTGGTGGTATTTGATCATCTCTCCGTTTTTTACGCTATAAACAAAAAAAGACTTTTTTTTATTTTATTAAATATTTTAAAAAACATTTTTTTTTCCTCAGTTTAGGTCGATATGTATTCTTCAACATATTTTTGGTAAAAAAAAATAAAAATCGCAATAAGCGCATATTGATTGGTTTGCGCAAAAGTTATCGTGTCTACAAAATAGGGGATAGTTTTATGGCATTTTTATTATTATTATTTTTTTTTACTAGTAATGGTGGCGATCTGCAATTTTTATCGGGACTGCAACATTATGGCGGACACGTCAGACAATTTTGACACATTTTTGGGACCATTGGCATTTTTACAGGGATCAGTGCTATAAAAATGCATTGATTACTGTAAACATGTCACCGGCAGTGAAGGGGTTAACCACTAAGGGGCAATCAAGGGGTTAATGTGTTCCCTATTGTGTGTTCTAACTGAAGGGGGGAGGGGACTGTGCAGGGGAGATGACAGATCACTGTTCATACTCTGTATGAACAGACGATCTGTCTGTTCTCCCCTCAGAGAACCATAAACTGTGTGTTTACACACACAGATCCCGGTGTGTCCCGAGCGTTCGCGTCCGCTCCGTGGGCGAGCAGGGGGCGCGCGCCTCTGGCGGCACGCATGCGCCCCCCTAGTGGGCGAATAGGTTACCGACGTAACATGGCAGCGATTCACGCAGTCGAGCCATGTTGTTGCAGTACAACTGCGGCGGCTGGTCGGCAAGCGGTTAAGGGGGTGTGACAAGGGGTAAGTCCTATGCCTACATACATTTACTAGTAGGTGTCCCTCATTCCCAGCTCAAAATGTTGGGAGGTATGATAATGCAAAACAAACAAGGGTGAATAAATAAACAATAAAATGATGAAAGTCCCAAAGGAGACAATAAAAACTGAAACCAACCGAGGTGCTCCAAAGCCACCCCACCAAAGTGTTAAACATGCTCCTTACCACAAGGACTGATCCCACAAAGAGATCATACAGCGCCTTGCTGGCTCACCGCATCAATCAATCTGGCTGTAATAAACCAGCAAAGGCTCGTAGATAATGTGCTCAACAGGTGGAGTAAACCTAAAGGAGTCACAGTGTAGTAGAATAAAAGCCACTTTGGTTTATTAAAAATCGCACTTACAGTGGCCGTAAATTATATCCGCATATGGCACACAGTATGCATTGCCGTCACCAATGGCATGCCTGATGATGTCACCACTGGCATGTGTGATGTCGTCACGCAACATCTCCCTGAATTTTGCATATCTTTATTTTCCTATGAAATTCAACCCCTACATACCGACATTATGGCCACTAGATGGAGTTGACAATCATTGAAAATAAACATATTATTGATGATGGCTGAGAATGTTTGTGACTAAATTCATTCAGCTAAAGCCAAGCATAAAACAGGAGGTGAGAGGTTTACGCTTGTTAATCAAGAGGGCACTACAGAGAGGATCTACAATAAGGGATCACATTTTACTGTGTATAAGAACTGTGAATTCATACTACAGAATTTGTGTGTTTTTGTTTTCTTAAACTTTGGCATAACACTCATTTTTATATACAGCAATTCATTCCTAGTTTAATATACAAAGAAAAAACTAAAGAAAAAAACTTACATTTCTTTAAAGGAGAACTTAAGTTTGTTATTGCTTCTAGTGACTTCTATGTTCATCTGGATATCCTGCAACAGGAACAGAAGCTTTGATTGGCATAAGAACACCATGCAGACATTTATTATTCAGGGTGATGTGAAGGATGTAAATATGACATGCCGACATTGCAGTAAAGATTGTTGTGAAACAGCTAAACGAAAAGCAACATGACGAGAAGGCTTGAAATGAGAAAGAAAGGGGGTGTTGTTTATGGATAGGAAGGTTAGGTGAGTGAGGAGAGCGTGGGCCACCGACCTGGTAAGTTAAAGAGGAGGTTCACTCAAAAATTGAACCTCCGCTTTTCGGAACCCTCCCCCCCTCCGGTGTCACATTTGGCACCTTTTGGGGGGATGGGGGTGCAGATACCTGTCTAAGACAGATATTTGAACCTACTTCTGGGCATAGACTCCCACGGGAGTCTACACCTTTTCCCGTCCCCCCGCGCTGTCTGCTGGGACATACATGGGTCCCAGAGACAGCAGGGACCATTCGGATTGCGCAGCGCGACCCGCGCATGCGCAGTAGGGAACCGGGAAGTGAAGCCGAAGATGGACGGTTTGGCCTCGGTTGCCGACCTCGCTGGACACTGGGACAGGTAAGTGTCCTTATTTTAAAAGTCAGCAGCTGCAGTATTTGTAACTGCTGACTTTTAAAAAAAAAAAAATTTGTGGGACTCCCGCTTTAAGTTAGCCTCTCCCACCCTTTGAGCCTGGGTCTGAAGTTTGGAGATGAGTGATAGACAGCTAGAAGGTAAATAAGCTTAATAGATTATTCTTCCTAATGGGCGGTGGTGGGTTCTTGGCAGCGCAAAAAATGTAGCCTGTTAATAATATTGTGTTTAGATGATTTTTTTTAATATGTTTTTATTGAAAAAAATAGTTGTAACAAATATGACTTAGTACAAGACAATATTTCAAACATACTGCACAGTCAGTAGGAATAGCAGGATTAATTTTCCAGGTGTCTAGGCAGTACGGGACAAGTCTGTAAGCTAGTATCCGAACAGTATGTATGAGGAATAGGGATGAGCCCCTTGTTTGAGTTGAACGTAAGTTCAGGTCTGGTATGGATATCAAGGGAAACCCTGCACCAAAATAAAAAAAATAATAATGTTGATGGGGACAAGGGCCTCATCCCCACAACCCTTTCCCGGTGGCTGTGGGGGTCTGCAGGTGGGGGGCTTATCGGAATCTGGAAGCTCCCTTTAACAAGGGGACCCCCAGATCACAGCCTCCCCCCTGTGTGAAATAGTAACAGGGTAAAAATGTACCCCTACCATTTCACAAAAAAAGTGTCAAAATGGTAAAAATGACAAGACACAGCTTGGGACAAGTCCTTAATTAAAAAATAAAAATGTCCCACAAAGTCTTCTTCTTCTCTTGCTCCGCTGATGGACCGAAAAAAAAAAAGAAAAACGCGACCGATGGGAGGCTCCATGGGAGGCTCCTGCCGTATGACGTGTTTTCGCTTTGATAGTTCTTTTATAACTGAACCTGAAGGGTCTGGTATGGATTTTGAGGGGGACCCCCGCGCCATTTTTTTTTATTTTGACGCGGGGTTCCCCTTAATATCCATACCAGACCCAAAGGGATTGGTAATGGACTGGGGGATCCCATGCCATTTTTTTTTCAATGACTTCTTTTATCTGTATTGCCGGGACCGACAATTCATTATAGCCACGAGTAGTTTTAAATTACTTTTTTCCTTTTTAGAAATGTAATTTTGTGCAGGGACTGTTGTAAACACCGGAAACATGCGCCACTTTACAGGCATACAATAGACACCCCCCAGGTACGAAATTTAAAGGAATATTTCACTTTTATTGTTTCACTAAGCATTATTAAAATCACCGCCCCTGAAAAAAACGTCCGTTTTTAAAACTTTTTTTGCATTGTCACATGTCCCCTGGGGCAGCACCGGGTCCCCAAACACTTTTTATGACAATAACTTGCATATAAGCCTTTAAAATGAGCACTTTTGATTATTCATGTTCGTGTCCCATAGACTTTAACTGTGTTCGAATATATTTTTTGCCTGTTTGCATGTTCTGCTGCAAACCGAACCGGGGGGCGTTTGGCTCATTCCTAATGAGGAATTACATAAATTGCAACTGTATAATAACTTTTCTCCAAGACAGAAGAAAAAGTGTAGGAAAAAAAAGGGTGGGGGGAAGAGAGAGGGGGGCAAGGTATGGGGTGCTCCTGGGGGCCAGATAGTTGTTTTGAGACATCATTTCAGAGTATTCTGGAGAGAAAGTGAAGGCAAACCACCAGCAGGTCCATATCTTATGTACAATAGGTGCTAGATCCCTGTGTTCAAGTGTAAGGTCTTCCATATGGTAAATTTTGTCAACTATTTGTAACCAATGTTGGATGGTAGGAATAGTGGATTGTTTCCAGTGGTGAGGGATACGTGATTTTGCAGCATTTAGAAGATGTGGAGTGATGGAGCGCCTATATGAGCCCACTGGTTCTAAATTATGGGTTTTTCATTATAATGATTAAACTTTCCATCACCATTTGCTTCCCATCCCCTTTCATAACTAACCGCTAATGCTCAGGACCCCTTTTACTTACCTAAATCAATGGTCACATGATGCACCAGGTCCCAAGTCTGCCATCCTCTTTGCTGCAGAGGGTCCTTTTTGGGTGTCCACATCTCTGCCTGGGTGATGAGGATGCTTCCTATTGGCTGTTAACTAACGCTACGGCATCATGAAGTCACAAATAGGTGACCAGTTGGAAAAGGTACAGGCTAAAGTTCTAAAGCACCATTCACCACACCCAGGGAACGGGAAAATTAGGTTGGGGGAAAAAAAAAAAAATCAAGCTTCAGATGAGATGTGAGTTTAAAGCGGAGTTCCCGCGACCATTCAATTTTTTTTTTGTAGTCATTCAGACACTTTCACAGTCATAAAGTAATACTCACTGTTTCGGTTTTTTGAAATCAGCTGCTGTCCATTTTCATTTGTAATAAGTATTTATAAAAAGTGATCCTGGCCGTTCCCATCTTGCTTGTGGGCATGTGCCCACAAGCATTGATTTCCGGAATCAGGGGAATTCTGAGCTCCCAGCATTCACTGCTCATTCCCGCGCATGCTCAGTGTTTACGGCGAGCAGCGACGTAAACTTCCGGGTTGCGATCACAACGGGCAGTGTCGTCGGAAGTTCCCGCCCCGTTGTGATGGCAACCAAACCAATACAAAGAAAATCGCGTCACTTCCCCTTTCGAAATTCCGCAGGCCTCTGCAATGACTCCTGGGAACAATGACACAAGCTCCCAGGAGACAGCGCAGCACACAGGAAATGACGGAATACCCACAAAATACCCGCCCATATCCACAGTGGACACAGGAACAGAGATGGACATGACAAAACCACAGTACACTAGAAAAAAAAAGTTCAGTTTATAACTGAATACATTACTGAAATGTGATTGAGCAAAAGTTGTAAAATAGGGTGGAGCTCCGTTTTAAGAAAGTACGACTCCCACAGTTATAATTCTTATTTACATTATTTTTTATTCAGTTTGTCAATATAATGTGCAACTACTGGCCTGTTGAAGAGTGGCCGTAATGGGTGATCAGAGTGTGACCTCGGAGGCGCTGTTCAGGACCGGTTTAATTTAATATGGATTTACTGATGCAGTACTGAAATTGTGTATAATGTCTAAAGTTATTGTTATAGTTAATAATGGGGATTTTGCTTTTATTCTGTGATTCTAAAGTGTTTTGGTGTTTGCAAAAATGTCCCTGCTTAAGAAGTCTTTCTTCAGGGCTCAGCTTTGCCAGGTCATAAGATAAATAGAGCTGGCTTACAGTTTTTTACCTGTTTCCACTCATATATTTTTGATAATAGTCTTTACACAGGTATTAAAATGGTTTCTTCTGGGGTGTGGTCTCGGCGCGGAGGGATGAGGAGGTGAGCTAGCTGAGCTCCCGGTCTGAGGTGACCTACCAGCTATACGATTCAGCGTTAACCCCGCATTCACGGCTCTTCCAGCCCCGGTGGTAACTGGGAACACAGCGGGCTGCTCATTGCCAACAGTTCCCAACATGGAACGGTACCTGCGGGCGAATCCACAGACGGCCTCTACCCCGGCCGGGGACAAGATGGTGCCGGCCACCTGTAGCCACGCTGCTCCAGATCCCACGGCACCACAAAAAAGGAGAACACCGCAAGGACAATGACATGCCGCCGTCTCCTCTCCTAGTGACCTCTCTCCATGTATGCCTCGCTCCTTTATTATGTCCCCTGAGGCAGGGACATTCCACGTGGACCCATGTAACTCACTGGCAGTGGATGCAGCCCTCTGCTAAAACAAGGTGGGTGGCAGAGATGAGGGGGTGTCACTAATGCTGGAGAGGTGCGAGGGCCACATGAAGGGAGACTTTTGGAGGTAAATAACAAACATAAAATACGTTAAATGCACATGTGATCCATGGAAAGATTGATGTTGAAATGAATGATACGGCGCCAGGGTCTCTTTAAATTATAACATTTTAGTCACCTTCCTTTAGATGAATCTCTATTTGTTGTGTTGTACTCTATAGTTTGTTAGTCAGTTTAAACACTGCTTGTTCCACACATGATGGTTCAGTAGAAATACATGTTATCTTTGCTAAAAAGTATTCCTTATTACTGTATTATACATGTAGCAAGCCCTAGTGTGTGCTATTAGTAGTGAGAGTAGGTAAAAGCATACTGTATCTGTTCCAGGGATAGACCCGAGTCACTGAATCTGGGTCAGGGTTATTAGAGGCCAGGGTTGAATGACACCTGGCAGCTCTCTGGTGCCTCTCTCTGTTTCTGGAGTGTTAAAGAACATTCTAGATGATAGTGGGTGCAAGCTAGGAGGGGTTGTCTTGAATATTTATGGGTTCTCAGCTAATCCCTGGGAGTGGGCCTGCAGGGGACTGAGAAGCCCATAAGTAGACATGAGCCATGTCAGCAGGGGAGTCGGGTGGAAGATGGAGAAGCAGTGCTGAGGGGAGGCTGTCAGTGGTCCTTGAGGGACCCCTGATAGGGAGGGGTTTTGCCTCGGGCTAGAGCTTGGGAGGCTGGCCTGGAGGGATCCCTCCACAGGAGGCAGTTGGAGAGATTCAAGCCAGTGAGGCAGCAGAAGAGAGGGTGAGTAGATCAGCATGGTGCAGGGACAAGACAAGACAAGGGGAGAGACTGTCAGTGGTAACAGGCCTCTTTTGAAGACCGCTGTGTGCCAAGTCTTCATCTAACCTTGGGGAATCTTCATGTGTGTGCCAGTTGGGAGGACTGGGGGAAGCAAGCAGCCAGGTGGGCTGGTAGCAGACAGGCGGAGTAGCATTTTATGAAGTGGTAGAAATGGATCAGTGTCTACAGGGAAGCAGAAGAAGATGCTGTTCACTCTGCCATGTGCTACTTTATCCAAAAGGGATGGGGAGTTCCTAGCCTGTGATGTACTGTTGCAGAATTAACAAAGAGAGATCAGCAGGTGCTGTACATAGTGAACCAAGTTTGTGCAGGAGGAAGGAAGAAGGGATTTTTTGTAAATGGGGAGGAAATTGTCCCTTGTTTTGTGTTCTGGACGTTTTCAAGTTGGGCATCCCATAATTCCCTACCCCATCCAGGTTATCATCCCCTAATAAAAAAAAAAGCCAAGGACTGCTTACTGTGTATGGATGAAGGAAATGTTGTGTGACTGGGTGTGCAGCAGTGGGGAACCCAGACATAAGCAACCCCTACTAGGGTAGTGCTGCATACAATATATTCAAGTAAATAAAATTTAAGGCGCATTTTATATTAAATGATAACGAATATTTTGGCCTTACTTTCTACGTAGATCAAAGATTTAGAGGATAAAAGGTACCATCATCCGTGTAATATGAGGAAAGTTTTTTAGGGGAACCTGGTCCCCAAACCAAGTCCCTCTAAGGGGGGAGCTGTCGGACTATCGCGGTACCTATAATTCGTAGCAACTGTTTTCACTTTAACAATGGTTACATAGTCATTACTAGGTAACTTACAACTTCAAATTCCAGTAATACAAAACCTGTATCGTTACTGAATTGTAGTCCAAGTGATATCGATACTGAACTTCCAGAAGATTTTATGCTACACGATACGGCTGAAGATCTTTTAGCAGAGACCGAAACATCACTTCCATTCTGTAAAATAATTTATATTGTCTAACACATTCCAGGGGGTTAAACAATCTACAATATCTAAAATATAATTTGGAATTATAAGAGCTGAATGTCATCTAAAGCTTTTTTACAAACCGAAGACTAGGGACACCCGAGACGGGTTCCCTATGCAAGTGGATGTATGCAAAGTAATGACCAACGTGTAATACCCAAAGAATTGTTGAGAACTGTTTGATTTTTATTTTGTAAAAAACCTTAATAAAAATCTTTGAAACATAAAGCTTTTTTACGATCCAACCTGGACAAGGTAAAAAAAAAAATGGTGGCGCAAACCCCGTTTTCAGTGGAAAATGTATAGACCAGACAGATCCACCTAAATACGCTGATCCCAATTTTCTATAGGACTCACCAGAGGTACACAGCACCATCTGTAATAACAAGTGTCTTCTTCTGTCTTCCATACCTTCATTCTGACCTTGCTGGTCTACAGGGGATACTCGAAAAATTAGAATAGCGTGCAAAAGTTCATTTATTTCACTAATGCAACTTAAAAGGTGAAACTAATATATGATATAGACTCATGACATGCAAAGCAAGATAGTACAAGCCGTGATTTGTCATAATTGTGATGATTATGGCTTACAGCTCATGAAAACCCCAAATCCACAATCTCAGAAAATTAGAATATTGTGAAAAGGTGCAATATTCTAGGCTCAAAGTGTCCCACTCTAATCAGCTAATTAAGCCATAACACCTGCAAAGGGTTCGTGAACCTTTAAATGGTCTCTCAGTCTGGTTCAGTAGGAATCACAATCATGGGAAAGACTGCTGACCTGACAGTTGTGCAGAAAACCATCATTGACACCCTCCATAAGGAGGGAAGACCTCAAAAGGTAGTTGCAAAATAAGTTGGATGTTCCCAAAGTGCTGTATCAAAGCACATTATTAGAAAGTTATGTGGAAGGGAAAAGTGTGGAAGAAAAAAGGTGCACAAGCAGCAGGGATGACCGCAGCCTGGAGAGGATTGTCAGGAAAGGGCCATTCAAAAGTGTTGGGGACTTTCACAAGGAGTGGACTGAGGCTGGAGTCAGTGCATCAAGAGCCACCACACACAGACGGATCCTGGACATGGGTTTCAAATGTCGTATTCCTCTTGTCAAGCCACTCCTGTACAACAAACAGAAGCCTCTTACCTGGGCTAAAGAAAAACAGACGTGGTCTGTTGCTCAGTGGTCCAAAGTCCTCTTTTCTTTTCTTTGCATCTCACTTGGAAACCAAGGACCCAGAGTATGGAGGAAGAGTGGACAGGCACACACTGCAAGATGCTTGAAGTCCAGTGTGAAGTTTCCACAGTCTGTGTTGAATTGGGGAGCCATGTCATCTGCTGGAGTTGGTCCACTGTGCTTCATCAAGTCCAGGGTCAATGCAGCCGCCTACCAGTAGATTTTGGAGCACTTCATGCTTCCTTCCACAGACGAGCTCTATGGGGATGCTGACTTCATTTTCCAGCAGGACTTGGCACCTGCCCACACTGCCAAAAGCACCAAAACCTGGTTCAATGACCGTGAGATTACTGTGCTTGATAGGCGAGTTTGCTGGCCAGACCTGAACCCCATAGAGAATCTATGGGGCATTGCCAAGAGAAAGATGAGAGACATGAGACCGAACAATGCAGAAGAGCTGAAGGCCGCTATTGAAGCATCCTGGTCTTCCATAACACCTCAGCAGTGCCACAGGCTGATAGCTTCCATGCCACGCCGCATTGAGGCAGTAATTGCTGCAAAAGGGGCCCAAACCAGGTACTGAGTACATATGCATGCTTACACTTTTCAGAGGTCCGATAGTGTTCTATGTAAAATCCTTGTTTTATTGATTGCATGTAATATTCAAATTTTCTGAGATTGTGGATTTGGGGTTTTCATGAGCTGTAAGCCATAATCATCACAATTTTATGACAAATCACAGCTTGAACGATCTTGCTTTGCATGTAATGAGAATCTCATTTATTAGTTTCACCTTTTAAGTTGCATTAGTGAAATAAATGAACTTTTGCACGATATTTTAATTCACCTAGCGCAGATATCTTTTTTTATTTTTATTTTTATACATTTACAATGGCACATACCATTTTTTTTTTCAATGCTTGTTATGATAAATACACAAGGAGATAGTCTGGGGGCAGAGCTAATTCCATGTTGGGTGTGGCAAAGGAAGTAGCTCTGGACAGTAAATATGGCCCCAGAATCTGTTTGAAATTTCAGAAGCTAGAGAAAAATTCATCCCAGAAGATTTTAGTTTTAGATTGTTAGATCCTTTAGTAAAAATATTGAGCATGCAATTTGCCATTCAAAACAAAATGAATTACTACAAGTTGAAATGCAGAAAGTTTGTTGTTTAATTACTCTTTACCGGCTAACTTAAACACCTGTCGCCTGCTGAGGCTAGGTTCACATCTATGCAGTTGCAGTCTATGCGGTTTTCAGGTTTTGCTTTTTTTGAGCACACGTTTTTGTTGCATTTTGCATTTTTTCATGCATTTTGCACTTGCATTTTTTTTCCTTAGGCACCTTTCACACTTGTGCGACCTAAAAATCATGTGATTTTCAGCGCTTTTGACGTGACTTGAAGCAATGCCTGTGTCTATGGACCTCAAGACGCATCAAAGTCAGACCAAAGTAGTGCAGGGACTACTTTGAAGTCGCTGTGACTTGAGTCGTACTCATTGGAAGTCATGGGATACAACTTGTCATGCGACTTTGTAGTACCAAGTCACACAAGTGTGAAAGGAGCATTATAGGAAAGGTTCCTTAAACTGTGAATAACTTGAAACGATGTGGGGTAGACAAGCAAGCAGCCCCTCCTCCAGAACCATATCATGCCACATGCCCTCAACATGGAGGGGGTGCTTTGGGGTAGGGGGGCTTCCCCCCCAAAGCACCTTGTTCCCATGTTGATGAGGACAAGGACCTCTTTGCCACAACCCTGGCCCAGGTGGTTGTGGGGATGTGGGGGGGGGTGACTTATCGGAATCCTGGAAGCCCCCCCCCCTCAAAAGTTTTGGTCTTTAGTTTTATTTATATGGCTAAACATAAAAAAACAAATGGTGATCAAATACCACCAAAAAAAAGCCCCCCTTTTTTGTGAAAAAAATAATTTGCATACAGTGTTGCATGACTGCGCAACTGACATTTATAGTAGCACAGTGCTGAATACCAAAAAATGTTCTGCTCATGAAGGAGGTATAACCTCCTAGAGGTCAAGTGGTTAAGTTATAAAAGTTGCAAGCTTTTGGGATGCTTTGATCCCTTCAGCAGGCTTTTTGCATTTGTATAAAGATTGAAAAAGGGATCTAACACATCCTGATTGAAAGCTTGCATCTTTATTAACTTAAGTTAGTCAATAAAGGGTATTAATTGAACTCCAAACTTTCTGCATTAATCAATGGCCTACCTAGGAATCAACGCAGGTCGGATCAAGCGCCTCGAGGCGATTCAGTTCGCAGTTGCAGCGCTATACAAATCATTCATTCATTCATTCATTCACCTACATGGTACGACTACAACTAAAAAAAAATTTATGAAAAAAACTTACTGTGTAATTTACGTTATATTGTTTCAATATCAAACTAGTTGCGTTTTTCTGTAAAAAGAGTAAAGCATTGCATTAGAAAAATGCTAAGGCAGTTATATTAATATCTATCTATCTATTTATGTTGCTCTTGTAGGTTGAAATCCTACTACAGGTAAACTAATTAAACATTACCAGTTCATTGCATTGTAACTGCCAGACCATAACAAAATAAATGAGAAGGATCATCTAGTCTACAAAGGAAGCCCCTTCTGAAGCAACAGCTGGTCCCTTGACTTGCTTCCCTTTACAATTGCTGGTGTAGCGCACCCCCTTAAGGGCCACAAGTATTGTTGCCACCTCATTCCTTTAAACCCAAACACATATTAATTACACAGGTTCTGTGTCTGATTAAGGTGGTAATTAAACTCACTTGGTGCCTTATCTGCATTGAATTAGCCTCAGAACCTGTGTAATTCAAAGGTGTTCGGGTTTAAAGGGATGAGGTGGCAACTCTAGCCACAAGATAGAGGTATAGTATTCCCGCGCTGGTATGGAGAAATGGATGTGGAAGTGTGTGAGGTGCAGCGATCACCGAGAGGGTCAAAACAATGCCCACAAGGAGAAATGGAAAAAATCAATGGATGGTGCCGTGCTCCTGAGCTGATGTCAGTACAGAAATCGCATAAAATCGTTGTTGTGAAGAAACAGCGGAAGGCTAAAAGTATGCAAATTAAAGTGACTGTGTGCAACAATGGCTAAAACATCAGTGTAAACAAATAAATAGACAAAATACAGTGACTGAAATCAAACTGTAGCGCATCAATAAATTATTATGCAAGAGGTGAGCATAAATATATAAAGTGACTATTGTGCAAAATACAGTGACTGAAAACAAACTGTAGCGCATCAATAATTATGCAAAAGATGAGCATAAATATATAAAGTGACTATTGTGCATAAATCACTGAATCGCTGAGTCGCTACAAGCAGCTACAGACCAGCAAAATAAAATAGTAATATGGTGGCGACCAGTGACTCAAATTATAACAGCAACCATGAGGTAATAAATAAAGGGAATGGTAGCAGCAAATACAGGTGATAGTGAAATAAAATTATTAAAATAATAGAATCGGCACTTAAATGATCAAAAGCAATACATATAGCAGTTCATATAGCATGTAGCTTTATGTGAAGCGTAGTGCAGGTGGGTGCCGATGTGTTCCGGTCCAGGAATCAAAGTGATGCAAAGTGCCATGTGGGGGTAAATAGTGATGATTTGGCTTGCACAGGGTGATCAAAGTGCTGTGATTCTTGGGTGCTAGCGACACCCGTGGGTGTCCTAACTTCTTACCTTACTGCTGTAAGGTAAGCAGCATGTATGCAGATACCAGGGAGGTGGTCTCTCAGGGGGTTGGTACTCTGGGGTCTCTCAGGGGTATGGTGCTCTGGGGTCTCCTATCTGGTATTCCTCTGTTTTCCAGGGTATATGGAGCCTATGAGGTGGTGAGTCTGGATGCTTCCTTACAGTTTAGAACCAGGTACCGCTCAGCACATACCATATGCAGTGTGTGTGGAAAAGGGAGAGAGCAACAACAAGGGACCCATATAGTGTAGTATGTTTGGAATAAATCAGTAAGCTTTATTAGTACAATATCAAACTAGTTACGTTTGTCTGGAATGGGTACTCACATAACAATAGAGAACAAAGTATGCATTCAAAAACGAGCGCCGAGCTCGCAACCAGTGCGTCACTTCCGGGGTCCGTATCCTACGCGTGTCGTCACCGTCATGTGACTTCATCGGGGACAACACACTTGGATACGGACCCCGGAAGTACCCATTTTATGTACTAAGAAAGCTTACTGATTTATTCCAAACATACTACACTATATGGGTCCCTTTTTGTTGCTCTCTCCCTTTTCCACACACACTGCATTTGGTATATGCTGAGCGGTACCTGGTTCTAAACTGTAAGGAAGCATCCAGACTCACCACCTCATAGGCTCCATATACCCTGGAAAACAGAGGAATACCGGATAGGAGACCCCAGAGCACCATACCCCTGAGAGACCCAAGAGTACCAACCCCCTGAGAGACCATGCTATATGTATTGCTTTTGATCATTTAAGTGCTGATTCTATTATTTTAATAATTTTATTCACTATCACCTGTATTTGCTGTTACCATAATAATTTTATTTCACGATCACCTGTATTTTCTGCTACCATTCCCTTTATTTATTACGTATTTACCTCATGGTTGCTGTTATAATTTGAGCCACTGGTCACCACCATATCACTATTTTATTTTGCTGGCCTGTAGCTGCTTGTAGCGATTCAGCGATTCAGTGATTTATGCACAATAGTCACTTTATATATTTATGCTCATCTTTTGCATAATTATTTATTGATGCGCTACAGTTTGTTTTCAGTCACTGTGTTTTGTCTATTTATTTGTTTACACTGATGTTTTAGCCATTGTTGCACACAGTCACTTTAATTTGCATACTTTTAGCCTTCCGCTGTTTCTTCACAACAGCGATTTTATGCGATTTCTGTACTGACATCAGCTCAGGAGCGCGGCACCATCCATTGATTTTTTCCAACTCTAGCCACAAGTAACTGGGATCCCCCACCCTGCACGCACACACATTTTCACAGGTACTCCAAAGACAGAGAATAGTCCAGTGCTTTGGGGGGTGTTTTTGTTTTTTTATTGAGGGATTATAACTTGGATAGGAATTGGGAATTATGGGATACCCACTTGACTTCAGAACAACTTCAAGGACAACTCTTCCTATATACAGTACAGTCTATTCACACTCCTCTGCTTCCTCCAGCACTAGTGTGCAGAACTCCAGTTGGCACACTGATAGTGGATCTGACAAGGCACTCAGGTCAGAGCAAAAGCCTGTTATAGGCAGGAACCCAAGGCCCCTTTAGGTGTGTACAAAAAATCAGTGTCCAGCATACATCCCTGTGGTTACTGATCCCAGCCAGCACCACCTCTTCAGGCACTGCCAACCCTCTCTGCTTGCTTCCGTGCCTCCAGGAAAGGGTTCCTCCATGTCTTGCGGGGGATCCTTTCAGCACCCGAGCTCCAGGCCTGAGGTAACCCCCCAGACTAGGTTGCGCCCTGAAAGGGCCTCCTACATCCTTCTCAGCACTCCATCTGCATCTTCCACCCAACTACCCCTGCTGGCATGACTCATGTCTATGTATGAGGTAAGCTGCCCCTTGCCAGCCCATCTTGAATCCCTTGAAAAATCCCTTGAAAACTAGAAACTACCTGCGTCTACAGGAGAATGCATGCAAAACCCCCAGGTATAACACATGTAATCAGGAACAATTTGAATGTCGTACTGTGAATATAGCACATATCATTCATTAGGTCACTGACTGCAGGTCCATTAACACCAGTGTTTTGTACGTTACCCACTTAAGGACCGGGCCTCGTTTTGAGATTTGGTATTTACAAGTTAAAATCAGTTTATTTTTTTTTGCTAGAAAATAATTTAGAACCCCCAAACATTATATATTTATATATTTTTCAGACACCCTAGAGAATAAAATGGCGGTCGTTGAAATACTGCTTGTCACACCGTATTTGCGCAACGGTCTCACAAGTTAAATTTTTTTTGAAAAAAAATACACTTTTTTGAATTTTTTTATATTGTGAAAGGATAATGTTACACGTAAATTGATACACAACATGTCATGCTTCAAAAGTGCACGCGCTCGTAATGGCGTCAAACTTCGACCCTTAAAAATCTCCATAGGCAAAGTTTACATTTTTTACAGGTTACCAGTTTGAAGTTACAGAGAAGGTCTAGTGCTAGAATTATTGCTCTCGCTCTAACGATCGCGGTGATACCTCACATGTGTAGTTTGAACACTGTTTTCATATGCGGGAGCGACTTATGTATGTGTTCCCTTCTGTGTGCAGGGTGCTTTAAAAAAAAAAAAAAATTCTTATCTATTTTACTTTTTATTTTTAACTGTTTTTAAAAAAAAAAAAAAAAAAATTCAAATTACAAGGAATGTAAACATCCCTTGTAATAGAAAAAGCATGACAGGACCGCTTAAATATGAGATCTGGGGTCAAAAAGATCTCAGATCTTATATTTACACTAAAATGCAATAAAAAAAATTAAATTCCCCTTTAAGAGCATTGGGTGATGTTTGACGTCTCTTTTGCCCTCCAATGCTATAGAGCTCCGTTAAAGGGGTTGTAAACCCTCATGTTTAATGCATCCTATGCATGAAGACGGGGTGAAAAAACTTCTGACACTGACCGGCCCAGCCCCCCCTCCCCACCTGTTTTACTCACCTGAGCCCTTTAATCCCTCGGCGGAGACGCCTCTCTGCCTGGGGTTCTCAGCTCTTGATTGGATAGATTGATAGCAGCCATTGGCTCCCGCTGCTGTCAATCAAATCCAATGACGGGGGCGGGGTCGAGTCTTGCATTCTGTGTCTATAGACGTAAATGCTGGACTCGGGAGCGCGCCTGCAAGGTAAACCCCGGGAGAGCGATTCTCCCAGGGGGTTTACCGATGCGAGAAGGAGCCACCGGGGGACCATAGAAGTCGATGATCGGGGCCACACTGTGCAAAACGAACTGCACAGTGGATGTAGGTATGACATGTTTGTTATTTAAAAAAAACACGAGGGGGTCTACAAACCCTTTAAGCGGCGGAGACATCCGGAGAGCAGCGGGAGGGGGCCCCTCTCCTGCCCCCGATAAAAGTGATCTCATGGCGATTCTGCCACGGAGACCACTTTTATCTGAAAGCTGACCGCCCGCTGAAGAAGAGGATACCGGAGTTATGGCAGCTATCTGTTGCCAGAACAATGGAACTCCTCTTCAAACAGCCACCGTATAATGACGGCGGGCGGTCGGCAAGTGGCTAACAGAACTTTCAAATTGAATAACACACATTAATATATGCTATATTGCATGTCAACGCTAATGCACGGCAACAGTGCTTTCACCATCCTCTAGAATAAGCGATTGTAAAGTCCTGTTTTTTTTTTTCTATAAAAATAACAAACATGTTATACTTACTGTTGCAGTGGTTTTGCAGACTTTGATTGACAGCAGTGGGAGCCACTGCTGTGTCTCAGCCAATCAGGAGGAAGAGTCCCGGACGGCCGAGGCACTAGTGCACATCGCTGGATAGAGATGGGCTCAGGTAAGTATGAGGGGGGCTGCTGCACACAGAAGGCTTTTTATTTTAATGCATAGAATGCATTAAGATAAAAAAAAACCTTCTGCCTTTCCAGTCACTTTAACATCTCTGTCAGGTTCAAATGTATGTCTGTGACCCCACTAGGGAGATTTTCCCTCACCTCCTGTCCATGTGACACCCAAACAAGAAATGGAGGGATATTGGCATTAACAAGACAAAAAGGTACAGACAATAATAAACACATTGTTTAGAAGTTCTAACCCTTAAGGCCCCTTTCACACGCTTCCACGGAGTCCGCCTCTGTCTGCCGGCTCAGTGGGAGATCTCTCCGTTGATCTCCGCTGAACCGGCGGATGACAAGTCCATCTCTGCTCACTGAGCGGGGAGGGGCTTGCGAGCGCCGCTGGTCTCTATGGAGAGATCGGATGAAAACGGACAGTGTGTCCGTTTTCATCAGATCTCACCCGATCCGATCCACCAGCGACGGATCTGGACGTAGAGCCATACGTCTGCTTTTGGCGGATCGGACCGGGTCGGATGTCAGCGGACATGTCTCCGCTGACATCCGACGCTCCATAGACTAACATGGAGCGCCCGTTCAGATCCGCCATCAAAACTGACAGGCGGATCTGAACGGTCCGACCGTGTGAAAGGGGCCTAAGAGGTGATAACTCATCCCACTCTATCCAAAGCAAGATAAAAAGATCTGCCTGGAGTAGGGCTTTAAGTCTGACCATCTGAATAACTAAACAGTGGTGTTCACACAACATACATCTGGTGGATCCTCAATTGGATATATATTATGTTTATACAACAGAAAACAGGAAATTAACAACTGGGAACCAAGAACTTGACAGGCATTGGGGTCCACCTAATAGATATTCTTTGAGGTCTATTCCCAGTAGGGTTTGGAAGAGGGATGAAGGTGCTACATAAAGGTCTAATCCTCACATTTGTGTTGTGTTACAGCATGCACATTATCATGTGTTAACATGCGTTGTGTTTACCAAACTCCAATGCAATACTCCCAATGCACACGTTCCCGCACAAATGGCTGTATCCTAGATTGGGTGCTGAAACGACCAACGGCTGAAACCGTCTGCAATCATGAGACGGAAGTGTCACATGCCTGATGAAGGGGTCTTGCGTGTCTCCGAAACGACGCTTTTATTTTTTGATACTATGTGGTTAAAGTTTTGGACCCAATTTGGGAGATCCTGGTGTGCTGGTGTCACTTCCTTCTCGTGTTTACCAAACTCTCACCTTTTTATTTTTCTAAGCCATCACATCACACAAATGGTTTATATCCAGCCTCCTCCAAATTTCTATTTTTTTGCTGCTCCACTTAGAGGGTGGCTACATTCGTTCTCCATGGTCCCATTGTATGTAGGAATGTAGCCACCCTCTCTTGCTCGCTCCCAATATGGACTAGGGACTATAGTTAAGGTGCCCAGCGGGGAGAAGGGGAGGCACGCTATCCGACTCAGTGTCCCTTTATCCACAGTCAGGTGCAGGTCCCTTTAATTCAAACTCCCACAACCCTCTGGGTTCCCAGCATCCCCTGAGCTCTTTGGACATGCCCAGGGGATATACATTTTGTCTCCTACCTGCTTTCTGTGCTCAAAGAGAGACCCTGCCTGGTGGGAAAGCAGTAACTGGGCAAGTGAGCTGTCACCAGGAGCTGGGTTCTCCCCCATTAAGTCTGGTGCGCGGGCCACCAGCAGTGAGTACAAGAGCACGCAGCATCTATCTAAGCCCCAGTCACTGGAGAGGACATTGCTATCGTCCGTGTGGAGAGGCTGTCCATGCTGTGGGGTGGCCCTATCTTCAGCCACCAGAACCTCCTCACCGAAGACAACAGCAGCAGTGCCAGTGTGAAGATTGTGCCAGCCGCCGATGCACCCAGCCATTAGCTTTCCAGAACCTTCCTTCATAAGGTGGACATGTGAGAACTAAGGATGAGCTCAGGTGTGTTCGCAACCTGCACGTGCAGAGCCTGCAATGAAGTCGGCACTGCACAGCGCTAATCACAGGCAGTAAGACATTTCCCAATCGGTGCAGCTGCGGATCAGGATATGTCTCACTGCCTGCGATTAGCGCTGTGCAGTGCCAACTTCCTGGTGAGCTCTGCACGTGCAGGTTTCAAACACGCCTGAGCTCATCCTTAGTGAGAACTATTGCCTCTTTTCTCTTTCACAAGCTGAACTGAACACGGGAACTCTACTGCCATCTAGTGGCCATTTGTAGAATTGTTCTGATTTCTGCTGTTCCTGTTTTCTTTACGGTTATAATTAAAGCGGAGTTCCACCCAAAAATGGAACTTCCACTTTCCTGAATCCCCCCCCCCCTTCCGGTGTCACGTTTGGCACCTTTCAGGGGGGAGGGGAGAGCAGATACCTGTATAATCCAGGTGTTTGTTCCCAAATCCGGGCATAGATAGCCGCAGTATCCGTGGATATCTATGCCATATCCGGTGACCTCCTCCACCCCCCCCCAGCTGTCTTCTGGGAGACACACAAGTCCCAGAAGACAACAGGGACCAGTGGGATCGCGCAGAGCGACTGGCGCATACGAAGTAGGGAACCAGGCTGTGAAGCCGCAAGGCTTCACTTCCTGATTCCCTTACCAAAGATGGCAGCGCCTCCACCCAAGAGCCGAGGGACAGATCGGCTTCGGGTGCCGACATCGCAGGCGCCCTGGACAGGTAAGTGTCCATATTTTAAAAGTCAGCAGCTGTAGTATTTGTAGTTGCTGACTTTTAAAAAAAATACAATTTGGCGGAACTCCGCTTTAATGTTCTATACTGCACCCCCCAGCTCAAATGATATCCCCTATGCAATGTTATGTTGACCTCCATTGTTTAGTAAAGTAAAAAATGCATATCACCACTGGTCTGATCATTTGGCTGACCATTACACAACACTGCTAGCTCATCAGTATAGTAAAATAGACTTGCCTCCTGAGAAGTGAGTATTCATTTTCTTTTATTACAGGGTAAAGTGGCCTTTTTTCAGAGTCACGCTCAAGTTATAAGAGGAAGTTTTCTTAACAATATTTAAATATTCATACACTACCAATGATATTCGGAATCAGCAATCATTGTTTTACCTTAAAGGTTTGAAATACACTGTCAAATACAGACTCCAAGTACCCGCTGATGAAATTTCCTGATATAAACATTACAGAGACGGCTCCATCTGGCACATCGGTAACTTTATCATTCCCTAAGTGGAGTGTTCTAGATTTAGTTCTAGTTTTAGTAGATATAGTTTTACTAGCTTCATCTTTAATATCCATCTACAACAAAATATGAAAATGAAAATTGTTACTTTTCTTTAAATACAATATTCAAGCTGTAATTAAACACATTAAATATTATCCTTTGTTAAAACACATTTTTTTTCTATGCAAATGTGTACATAAACTGCTGCTAAATGTATTCTAAGGAGGTCACTGAAAGCTGAATGAAGATTTAGCGATCCACTTTTTTTGAAACATCAGAATTAACATGTCAATAAGGGCAGATTCTGAAGATACCACAGTGTGTGTGTGTATATACCGTATATATTTATATGATACGCAATGACATAGTGGAGGATGGGTGACATGCAATGACAGGGTGGGGGATGGGTTACACGCAATGACGAGGTGGGAGGTGGGTGACACGCAATGATGGAGTGGGGGATGGGTGACACGCAGTGACGGGGTGGGGGATGGGTGACACACAATGATGGGTGACACGCAGTGACGGGGTGGGAGATGGGTGACACGCGATGACATGGTGGTGGATGGGTGACACGCAATGACATGGTGGGGGTTGGGTGACACACAATGATGGGGTGGAGGATGGGTGGCACACAGTGACCGGGTGGCGGATGGGTGACACACAATGATGGGGTGGGGGATAGGTGACACACAATGATGGGTGACACGCAATGACATAATGGGGATGGGTGACACACAATGATAGGGTGGGGGATGGGTGACACGCAATGACCTGGTGGGGGATGGGTGACACGCAATGATAGGGTGGGGGATGGGTGACACGCAATGACGGGGTGGGAGATGGGTGACACGCAATAATGGGGTGGAGGATGGGTGACACACAGTGACCGGGTGGCGGATGGGTGACACACAATGATGGGTGACACGCAATGACATGATGGGGATGGGTGACACACAATGATGGGTGACATGCAATGACATGATGGGGATGGGTGACACACAATGATGGGTGACACACAATGATAGGGTGGGGGATGGGTGACACACAATGACCTGGTGGGGGATGGGTGACACGCAATGACGGGGTGGGAGATGGGTGACACGCAATAATGGGGTGGAGGATGGGTGACACACAGTGACCGGGTGGCGGATGGGTGACACACAGTGATGAGTGACACGCAATGACATAGTGGGGGCTGGGTGACACGCAATGACATGGTGGGGGTTGGGTGACACACAATGATGGGGTGGAGGATGGGTGACACACAGTGACTGGGTGGCGGATGGGTGACACACAATGATGGGTGACACACAATGATGGGGTGGGGGGATGGGTGACACACAATGATGGGTGACACGCAATGACATGATGGGGATGGGTGACACACAATGATGGGGTGGGGGATGGGTGACACACAATGGTGGGTGAAACACAATGATAGGGTGGGGGATGGGTGACACGCAATGACGGGGTGGGATATGGGTGACACGTAATGACCTGGTGGGGGATAGGTGACACGCAATGTTGGATGACACGCAATGACAGGGTGGGAGATGGGTGACACGCAATGACGAGGTGGGGGATGGGTGACACGTAATGATGGGTGAAATCAGTGTTGCCAACCGCCTGTTAATTCATGGGCAGTCCACAAATTTCAGGCCATTTTCGGGCTGCCCGTAAATGCCTGTTACGGGCAGCGTTGCCTGTAAAGATAATAGCTGCGGGCCGACAGTGCTACTGCGCATGCGCCACCCCGAAGCCTGCCAGGCTCGGAAAAGCTTGTCTTTTTTCGGCCGGGCGGGCGCATGCGCAGTGATGCAGCACCAATGTTTTGAATGGAAGTCTCTCGGCGGAGGCGCCGCCAGTTGCCAGTGCCTCAGCACACTGACTCACTGACTCGTCATGTTAAGAAGATGGTAATGTAAAGGGGGTACGGGCAGGCAGAGGAGGACACACACTACTGTGGGGGGGGGGTGAAGGGGGAGCAGAGGATACTGTAACCGATGTGGCGATGGAAGGGGGCAGAGGAGGACACTGATGTAGGTCACAGTGGATAAATAGAGAAAACGAGGACACTACTGTGATTGGGCGGAAGGGAGGCAGATGTGAACACTGATGTGAAAGAGCAAGATGAAGGGGAGCAGAGGAGGACACTGCTGTGGGGCAGTATATGAAGATGTACCATGTCTCTGCAGCCTCTAGTGACCTCCTGTACCATGTGTCTGCAGCCTCTAGTCACCTCCTGTACCATGTCTCTGCAGCCTCTAGTCACCTCCTGTACCATGTCTCTGCAGCCTCTAGTCACCTCCTGTACCATGTCTCTGCAGCCTCTAGTCACCTCCTGTACCATGTCTCCGCAGCCTCTAGTCACCTCCTTTACCATTTCTCTGCAGCCTCTAGTAACCTCCTGTACCATGTCTCCGCAGCCTCTAGTCACCTCCTGTACCATGTCTCCGCAGCCTCCAGTCACCTCCTGTACCATGTCTCTGCAGCCTCTAATCACCTCTTCTCTTGTATCATGGCTGACATCTCTGACCATCTTTTGTCTTTTATCATGTCTGCAGTCTCTGAGGGGGTCTGGAGAGGAGTCAAGAGTGGGAGCGCAGCCAGGATGGGGGGTCATCGGAGAGGTCAGACATGTGTGGACCAGAGTCGTTAAGCTGGAGCCGTCTGACTGAGCCCTGCATGGTGCACCTGAGAAGAAGTCAGTGACAGCGCCGCCAGGCCAGTCTGAGGGGGGTCACTGATGTAAGGGGGGAGTGAATACAATAATGTAAGGGGGGACTGATATAAAAGTTACCGCTTATAGCAGGGAACTCCCCCCCCCCCTACACTCTGTATTCACTCTGCGGAAGGTGGTTTCTGGTGACCAGAGTCCCTCCCCCACATCAGATTTCCTGGCGTTCCTCTTTACATCAGAGTCTGCAGGATTCCCCCTTAGGCCCCTTTCACACGGGGCGGATCCGTAATGTTCCCCCGCCCGTGAAGATCCGCTGCTCAGCGGGGATCGCTCTGCTGATCCCCGCTGAGCCGGCGGATGACAGGGCGGTCCCTGTACACTGTGCAGGGACCGCCCTGTCAGATCTCCGCTCTCCTCTACGGGGGATCGGATGAACACGGACCGCCTGTCCGTGTTCATCCGATCTGCTCTGCAGACGGATGGAAAAATAGGGTTTTCCTCCGTCTGCAGAATCAGACCTTAGCGGAGGCGGACGATATCGGGTGTCAGCGGATGAATCCGCTGACACCCGCTATCCCATACGGATGTATGTATGTCCGTATTTCACCCGAAAACGGATGGATGAAATACGGACATACGGTCCGCTCATGTGAAAGAGCCCTAAGGCTGCATTCACACCTGAGCGTAGCATTTTCAGGCAGAAAATCGCCTGAATTGCAGCATTTTTTGCGGCGTTTTTTACCGCAATTTTGCTGCGTTTTTTACCGCGATTTTGTGCAGAGCAAAAGGTCACCAATGTAAAAAGAAGAAAAACGCCCAAATCTGCCCGATTCGAGTGACAAAAAAGGGGCCGGAACTTGTTTGATTTTCAGGCGTAGGGCTTCAGGCGTTTTGGAGTGGAGATGTGAACCATCTCCATAGAGAATAATGTATTTTTTCCCCTCTAGCATTTTGTAGCTTCAGGCTTCAGGTGACAAAACCCTCAGGTGTGAATGCAGCCTTACAGTCCAAGGGCAACGCAGTGGAATTTGAGGCCCCTTTCACACTGGGGGGGGAGCCGCGGTGACGGTAAAGCAGCGCTATATTTAGCACTGCTTTACCGTAGTTTTAACCGCGGTATTCGGCCGCTCGCGGTGCGGTTTTACCCCCCCCCCCGCGAGCGGCCGAAAAAGGGTTAAACACCCCCGCAGAGCGCTGCCGTAGCGGCGCTTTGCGGCGGTATTGCCGCGGTTTTACCGCGGTTTCCCATTCAAATCAATGGGAAGGAGCGGTATAGGAGCGGTGAATACACCGCTCCTATACCGCTCCAAAGATGCTGCTAGCAGGACTTTTTTTGCCTTCCTGCTAGCGCACCGCTCCAGTGTGAAAGCCCGCCGGCTTTCACACTGGAGTTAAAGGGGCCGGATTTTTTCAGGTGGTGAACAGGCGCTATTTTTAGCGCTGTACCGCCTGAAAAACGCCCCAGTGTGAAAGGGGCCCAATATATAGATAGATAGATAGATAGACTTTATTGTCCTTGTATACATACAACAAAATTTTTCCTGCCCCCCCCCCTTACATTAGCGTTCCCCCTTAGATCATGATCTGCAGCGTTCCCCTTTAAATAAGAGTTCCATTTCACTATAAGAGGGAACTCTGTGCTGGCTGGGTTATAGTAATCTGACCTTCATGTAAATAGAGAAATATGTTTTTTGACTTTTGTTTAACTTAAACACATTGCTAATAGCACTAGCTTTATGTTTAGAGTTTAAATATTGATATTTGCAATGTTCAGCGCTGAAAAGTGTAATTTTAGGTACTTTTTTTGCAGTGTCAGTAAAAAATGCAGCTCTGTCAGTAAATGTAATGTTTTTCGCTAGAAAAAAAAACTGGTGCCGTTTGTAAATTTTGGCGTCCTGCCAGTAAATATCACTTTGGGGGTTGGAAACACTGGATGACACACAATGACGGGGTGGGGGATGGGTGACACGCAATGATGGGGTGGGGGATGGGTAACACGCAATGACATAGTGAGGGATGGGTGACACGCAATGACATAGTGAGGGATGGGTGACACGCAATGACATGGTGGGGGATGGGTGACACGCAATGATGGGGTGAGGGATGGGTGACACGCAATGACATGGTGGGGGATGGGTGACACGCAATGACATGGTGGGGGATGGGTGACACGCAATGACATGGTGGGGATGGGTGACACGCAATGACATGGTTAGGGATGGGTGACACGCAATGACATGGTGAGGGATGGGTGACACGCAATGACATGGTGGGGGATGGGTGACACGCAATGACATGGTGGGGGATGGGTGACACCCAATGACATGGTGGGGGATGGGTGACACGCAATGACATGGTGGGGGATGGGTGACACGCAATGACATGGTGAGGGATGGGTGACACGCAATGACATGGTGGGGGATGGGTGACACGCAATGACATGGTGGGGGATGGGTGACACGCAATGACATGGTGGGGGATGGGTGACACGCAATGACATGGTGGGGATGGGTGACACGCAATGACATGGTGGGGGATGGGTGACACGCAATGACATGGTGAGGGATGGGTGACACGCAATGACATGGTGGGGGATGGGTGACACGCAATGACATGGTGGGGGATGGGTGACACGCAATGACATGGTGGGGGATGGGTGAGACGCAATGACATGGTGAGGGATGGGAGACACGCAATGACATGGTGAGGGATGGGTGACACGCAATGGCATGGTGAGGGATGGGTGACACAAAGCTCTGGGAGTTGGAGGAGGGGACACACAATGCTGGGTTGGGAAGGTTGAAAAATAGCATTGAATTTAAATAAAAATAAGTGAAATAAAATCTATAATTTTTTTTTACAGTTAGTATATATATTTAAAAATAACTTTTTTGAAAAATGATATTATTTGAGAATAATTGTGTTTTTGTTGTGCTTCTTGTGCCACTGTCCCAGGTCAGCCTGGAGCGGCTGAATAGAAGAATCTGAATGACAGAGGCCGCATCAGATAAGACATGGGGCGGAGCAGAGGCGGGGCTGCGGTCCAGATTCTCATGCCAGTCAAAGGACATGGGAGGCGGAGCTACAGCGTACTGCTTGTCCGGGGGTCCCGTGCGTGGGAACGCAGCCAGCGTCGTGCAGTAGGAATGTAGTCCCAGTGGTGGGAACGTTCACACAGGAGTGCCCCCTTGAGAGTGGCGCTGCAGAGGGGGCACCTATCTGGGAGAAGAAGTGGGGAAAATGGACCCCCCAAAAAACTAATTTTAAAAGGAAAACAAAGAAAAGGTTAGTGTATCCATATTATACTGATGTAAAGGAGCATACTTTTTGAGAAAAAAACAGGAAGGTTTAATATCACTTCGTAATCAATGAGAAATCTAAGTAACACCTTCCAATCTATAGGAAATTCAGTTATATTCAAGACAAGTGTCGGGATTGTAAAAACAACAAAAAATATTACTCATCTATATGGATACTTACACCTACAGACAGAGCAAGCGAATCTTTATTAAACACGATTTGATTAACTTCAAAAACACCCCAGTAACCATTACCTTTTACAGGTGCTGCAAAATAAATTGAGGCGGTTAGTAAAAAGATTTCAAAACAGTACAGACCTGCAGAAAACAAGGAACATCATATTCAATTCTCAGAGAACTCGGTAGAACGCCCGGTGTAATATCTGTGTTGTTCTGTGACCTTCCTGACCTCCTCCATGTGAAGTACTTGTGGCTGGTGACTGGCCAATCAGGCAGTGAGCAGCCAGAAACAATAGACCGCCTTCCTCAACAGTAGATTTCCAGCAACAATTGACCACCCAGCAACATAATCTCCCCCAGCAACAATGGGCCACCACACAAAAACAGACCCCCTCCAGCAACAATAGATCCGCCAGCAGCCAGTATAGATTTCGGCCAGTAGGGGGCCCTTGAGAAGCTCCTGTGTGAACCAGTGTGCCGCGGGATCAGGGCTGTCAGATGAGCTGATCCCCTGCCGAACTGTACATCGGCAGCCTCAAAAGTGAAAGTAAAGTGCAGGGGTGTGTGCTGTGCTCTCTGCTTCCCCCTACAGTCCAGTACCCGGCTGAATGAGGAAGCTGGAAATGTACTGTGCTAAAAGCTATATTATTTTTAAAAGGGCTTTATTCATGTGTCTGTGTATGTGTATGTCTGTATGTATGTGTGTGTGCATGTGTCTGTATGTATGTGTATATGTCTGTATGTATATGTGTGTGCATGTGTCTGTATGTATGTCTGTATGTATGTGTGTGTGTGTGTATGCATGTGTCTATATGTGTGTGTGTGCATGTGTCTGTATGTATGTGCATGTATGTATGTATGTGTGTATGTGTGTGCATGTGTGTGTGCGCATGTGCCTGTATGTATGTCTGTATGTGTGTGTGTGTGTGTGTGCATGTGTCTGTATGTATGTCTGTATGTATGTATGTATGTATGTGTGTGCATGTGTATGTATGTCTGTATGTATATGCATGAGTCTGTATGTGTGTGTATGTATGTCTGTATGTATATGCATGTGTCTGTATGTGTGCATGTGTCTGTATGCATGTGTCTGTATGTGTGTGTGTGGGCATGTGTCTGTGTGTGCATGTGTCTGTATGTATGTCTGTATGTATGTATGTATGTGTATGCATGTGTCTGTATGTGTGTGCATGTGTCTGTATGTATGTGTGTGCATGTGTCTGTATGTATGTCTGTATGTATGTGTATGCATGTGTCTATATGTGTGTGCATGTGTCTGTATGTATGTGTGTGTGCATGTGTATGTATGTATGTGTGTGCATGTGTCTGTATGTATGTCTGTATGTATGTGTATGCATGTGTGTGCATGTGTGTGCATGTGTCTGTATGTATGTGTATGCATGTGTCTGTATGTGTGTGTGTGTGCATGTGTCTGTATGTATGTCTGTATGTGTATGCATGTTTATGGGGGGGGGCTCTCTGGGGACCCTGATGTATGGGGGGGGGCTTTCTGGGGACCCTGATGGAGGGGGGGCTCTCTGGGGACCCTGTTGTATGGGGGGGCTCTCTGGGGACCCTGTTGTATGGGGGGGCTCTCTGGGGACCCTGATGTATGGGGGGTTTCTCTGGGGACCCTGATGTATGGGGGGGGGGCTCTCTGGGGACCCTGATGTATATGGGGGGGGGGGGCTCTCTGGGGACCCTGATGTATGGGGGATCTCTGGGGACCCTGATGTATGGAGGGATCTCTTGGGATCCTGATGTATGGGGGGCTTTCTGGGGACCCTGATGTATGGGGGGATCTCTGGGGATCCTGATGTATGGGGGGGGCTTTCTGGGGACCCTGATGTATGGGGGGGGGGGCTCTCTGGGGACCCTGATGTATGGGGGGCTCTCTGGGGACCCTGATGTATGGGGGGCTCTCTGGGGACCCTGGTGTATGGGGAGGCTCTCTGGGGACCCTGATGTATGGGGAGGCTCTCTGGGGATCCTGATGTAAGGAGGGTCGGGGCTCTCTGGGGACCCTGATATAAGGGGAGGCTCTCTGGGGACCCTGATGTAAGGGGGCTCTCTGGTGACCCTGATGTATGGGGGGGGCTCTCTGGTGACCCTGATGTAGGGGGGGGGGGCTCTCTGGGGACCCTGATGTAAGGAGGGGGCTTTCTGGGGACCCTGATGTATGGGGGGCTCTCTGGGGACCCTGATGTAAGGGGGGGCTCTCTGGGGACCCTGATGTAAGGGGGGGGGGGGGGGCTCTCTCTGGGGACCCTGATGTAAGAGGAGGTTCTCTGGGGACCCTGATGTAAGGGGGGGGCTCTCTGGGGACCCTGATGTATGGGGGGGCTCTCTGGAGACCCTGATGTAAGGGGGGGGTCGGGGGCTCTCTGGGGACCCTGATGTAAGAGGAGGTTCTCTGGGGACCCTGATGTATGGGGGGGCTCTCTGGGGACCCTGATGTAAGGAGGTTCGGGCTCTCTGGGGACCCTGATGTAATGGGGGAGGCTCTCTGGGGACTTGTTTACATTGGCAGACCACCGTTCTGCCTCTGTTGGAAACGATCGACAGGATCCGCCAGACCTGCTGATTAGCTCTCGGTGTGTCCATGCATGTGTCTGTATGTATGTGTGTGCATGTGTCTGTATGTATGTCTGTATGTATGTGTATGCATGTGTCTGTATGTGTGCATGTGTCTTTATGTATGTCTGTATGCATGTGTCTGTATGTGTGTGCGTGTGCATGTGTCTGTATGTATGTGTATGCATGTGTGTGCATGTGTCTGTATGTATGTGTATGCATGTGTGTGCATGTGTCTGTATGTATGGATGTCTGTATGTATGTGTCTGTATGTGTGTGCATGTGTCTGTATGTATGTCTGTACGTATGTGTCTGTATGTGTGTGCATGTGTCTGTATATGTGTCTGTATGTGTGTGCGTGTGCATGGGTCTGTATGTATGTGTATGCATGTGTCTGTATGTATGTATGTATGTATGTATGTGTCTGCATGTGTGTGCATGTGTCTGTGTGTATGTTACTTTTTTATCCCGACCCCCCCCCCCCCCCCCCGCCAATTCCTGTACCATCAGAACTGCTTTTGAAGGGCTTGTGTGTGATAGCAGCCAGGACTGCTGCTCCTCTGAAAAGCAATCCATGCACAGATTGCTTTTCAGAGGCATTTGAAAGGCAGTAAAGAGGTATTATGTTGCCTCCTCACCACCTGTTTTAAGCCCATAAATGCAGCATCACTATACCGCAACTGTGCAATCCACACAGTTGCGGGGTAGTTGCAGTGCAGGCCCATTTACCCTGGGTATACCTCTAGCTGCAGCCACAGCATGTGTACACCCCCAGCTGCTCCCTCTGCAGCTAAAGGGGGAGAAGTTTGGGGTGGTAAAAACAGCTTAACCATGTGGTTTTACTGCCCCTCCAACCTGACATGTGAACAAGCCCTTGGTTCACATCTGTGTGGCTGCATACTGCGTGTAGAGCAGCCCATTCATTTCAATGAGCTTCCCTACCCACAAAAATACAGGCACCATAGAGCTGCCGATCACCACCTCCCCCTGTGCTGGGGGTTGGGGGTGCACAGACAGCCAGGTACAGGGGAACCTCTGGGGGGGGGTTAAGTCTGGAAACCCTGATGTATGGGGGGCTCTCTGGGGGGGGGGGGCTCTCTGGGGACCCTGATATATGGGGGGATCTCAGGGGACCCTAATGTAAGAGGGGCCTCTGGGGAAACTGATGTAGGGGGGACCCTGTTGTACCGGGGGGCTCTCTGGGGATCCTGATGTATGGGGGGATCGCTGGGGATCCTGATGTATGGGGGGATCTCTGGGGATCCTGATGTATGGGGGGGGGTCTTTCTGGGGAGCCTGATGTATGGGGGTTCTCTGGGGACCCTGATGTATAGGGGGGGCTCTCTGAGGACCCTGATGTATGGGGGGGTTATCTGGGGACCCTGATGTATGGGGGGTTCTCTGGGGACCCTGATGTATGGGGGGGCTCTCTGGGGACCCTGTTGTATGGGGGGGCTCTCTGGGGACCCTGTTGTATGGGGGGGCTCTCTGGGGACCCTGTTGTATGGGGGGGCTCTCTGGGGATCCTGATGTATGGGGGGGGGGGGGCTTTCTGGGGACCCTGATGTATGGGGGGCTCTCTGGGGACCCTGATGTATGGGGGGGGGCTCTCTGGGGACCCTGATGTATGGGGGGGCTCTCTGGGGACCCTGATGTATGGGGGGATCTCTGGGGACCCTGATGTATGGGGGGATCTCTTGGGATCCTGGTGTATGGGGGGGCTTTCTGGGGACCCTGATGTAAGGGGGGGCTCTCTGGGGATCCTGATGTATGGGGGGATCTCTGGGGATCCTGATGTATGGGGGGGGGCTCTCTGGGGACCCTGATGTATGGGGATCTCTGGGGACCCTGATGTATGGGGATCTCTGGGGATCCTGATGTATGGGGGGGCTTTCTGGGGACCCTGATGTATGGGGGGGGCTCTCTGGGGACCCTGATGTATGGGGGGCTCTCTGGGGACCCTGATGTAAAGAGGGTCAGGGCTCTCTGGGGACCCTGATGTAAGGGGAGGCTCTCTGGGGACCCTGATGTAAGGGGGGCTCTCTGGGGACCCTGATGTAAGGGGGGGTCGGGGGCTCTCTGGGGACCCTGATGTAAGGAGGGGGCTCTCTGGGGTCCCTGATGTAGGGAGGGGGCTCTCTGGGGACCCTGATGTAAGGGGGGGGGGGGGGCTCTCTGGGGACCCTGATGTAAGGGGGGGTCAGGGGCTCTCTGGGGACCCTGATATAAGAGTAGGTTCTTTGGGGACCCTGATGTAAGGGGGGCTCTCTGGGGACCCTGATGTAAGGAGGGTCGGGCTCTCTGGGGACTTGTTAGCATCGGCAGACCACCGTTCTGCCTCTGTTGGAAACGATCGTTGGGGTCCGCCAGACCTGCTGATTAGCTTTCGGTGTGTCCAATCACAGCGGCAGCAAGTCAAACAGCGCGCAGACCCGCAAGTGCAGAATCAAGTACCTGTGCGCAATTCTGCTCACAGGAGACGCAGTTCTCTGAGGGGAGAACAGATTGCCTTGTCATACAGAGTATGAACACCGATCTGTCATCTCCCCTGCACAGTCCCCACCTCCCCTTCAGTTAGAACACACACTAGGACACACTTAACCCCTTCACGGCCCCCTAGTGGTTAACCCCTTCACTGCCAGTGACATTTTTATAGTGATCAATGCATTTTTATAGTATTGATCACTGTATAATTCTCAATGGTCCCAAAAATGTGTCAAAAGTGTCTGATGTGTTCGCTGCAATATCGTAGTCCCGATAAAAATTGCAGAGCGCCGCCATTACTAGTAAAAAAAATTAAAATAATAAAAATGCCATAAATCTACCCTCTATTTTGTAGGCGCTATAACTTTTGTGCAACCCAATCAATATACGCTTATTGCGATTTTATTTTTTTACCAAAAATATGTAGAAGAATACATATCGGCCTAAACTGAGGAAAAAAATATATATATTTTTTAAATTGGGATATTTATTATAGCAAAAAGTAAAAGATAATGTTTTTTTTTTTTCAAAATTGTCGCTTTTTTTTGTTTATAGCTCAAAAAATAAAAACCGCAGAGATGATACCACCAAAAGAAAGCTCTATTTGTGGGGGAAAAAGGATGTCAATTTGCTATGGGGGTACCCGAGCCGAGTCACAGTTCCCTGTATCCATTCAGACATGGAGCCCTGGTTTCGCCCTGTCCTCTCTCTCTCCTGATTGGCTAACTGACTTTAAATGACAGCAGCGAGAGCCAATGACGCCGCTGCTGTGTCTCAGCCAATCAGGAAGGAGATTCCCAGACGAACGAGGCACTCCCGAACATCGCTGGGTAGAGATGGGGCACAGGTATTAAGTATTAGGGGGTGCTGGAGCGGCAGCTGCACACAGAAGGCTTTTTATCTTATGCATAGAATGAAGATAGAAGATAAAAAACCTTCTGCCTTTACAATCACTTTAACCACTTGCCGACCGGCGCACACAGATATACGTCGACAGAATGGCACGTACAGGCAGGAGGGCGTATATATAAGTCCCACCTTTCTGCCTGTCCGTGCCATCGGGAGTGCGCCGGGAGCGGCGCGCTCCCGCGCCGGTCGGGACCCCCGTGAGTCCGATCGCGGTCCCCGCGGACTCGATCGCCGCGGGGACACCCGCGATCGTCTCACGAGACGGCTGAACGGGGAGATGCCGAGATAAACAGCATCTCCCCGTTCTGCCTAGCAACTAGTGACGCCGATCTCTGCTCCCTGTGATTGGAGCAGAGATCAGCATTCACTAGCTGACAGCCACGCACCCCCACAGTAAGAAACACACCCCTAGGCCTACTTAACCCCTACACTGCCCCCTTGTGGTTAACCCATTCACTGCCAGTGTCATTTTTACAGGAATCAATGCATTTAAATAGCATTAATTGCTGTAAAAATGACAATGGTCCCAAAAATGTGTCAAAAATGTCCGATGTTTCCGCCATAATGTCGCAGTCCCAAAAAAAAAAAACGCAGATCTCCGCCATTACTAATAAAAAAAAAAATGATTAATAAAAATGCTATAAAACTATCCCCTATCTTGTAAACGCTATAACTTCTGCACAAACCGATCAATAATCGCTTATTGCGATTTTTTTTACCAAAAATATGTAGAAGAATACGTATCGGCCTAAACTGAGGAAAAAAAAATGATTTTTTAATATATTTTTTGGGGATATTTATTATAGCAAAAAGTAAAAAATAATGCATTTTTTTCAAAATTGTCGCTCTATTTTTGTTTATAGCGCAAAAAATAAAAACCGCAGGGGCGATCAAATACCACCAAAAGAAAGCTCTATTTGTGGGAAAAAAAGGACGTAAATTTTGTTTGGGAGCCACGTTGCACGACCGCGCAATTGTCAGTTAAAGCGACGCAGTGCCGAATCGCAAAAAGGGGCCTGGTCCTTTGGCTGCAAATTGGTCCGGTCTGAAAGTGGTTAAAGAAAAGCACCCAATCAGAATCTTAATTTTTAAAAACAACCTGCTTTGGAAAAAAAATTACATTTGGAATCTAAATTTACTAGTGGCAAAAGGAACCCTTTCCTTTACAACATTAGATGCATTAAGACCATTATAGTCACATAGATTAATCTTCTTACTTGTCAAGCGTCGGGATTTAGCGTTAATGGAATTTAGGCCAGTTTGAACCATTTGTTCCATCTAGTAGGAGAAATAATTGTATTAATGACAACACAAAAATACAGGTGAATAATTATAGTCATAAAAATGTGAAAATCATAAAGGGTCCATCCCACCAGAACTGCTGTTCCTATTTTATGTTGATGTTGGAGTATTAAACTACTTGGAGTATAGTTTTTAGATTGTTTTGGGGAAGCGCCTAAATTCCAAGGTCAGCGCAATTGTCAAAGTCTATAGACACTCACCGGCCACTTTATTAGGTACACCTCGCTAGTACTGGCTAGGCCCCTTTTTTGCCTTCAGAACTGCCTTAATTCTTCGTGGCATAGATTCAACAAGGTGGTGGAAACATTCCTCAGATATTTTGCTCCATAGTGACATGATAGAATCACGCAGTTGCTGCAGATTTGTCGGCTGCACATCCATGATGCGGATCTCCCACATCCCAAAGGTGCTCTATTGTATTGAGATCTGGTGACTATGGAGGCCATTGGAGTCCAGTGACCTCATTGTTATGTTCAAGAAACCAGTGGTGAGATGATTGGATCTTTGTGACATGGAGCATTATCCTGCTGGAAGGAGCCATCAGAAGATGGGGACACTGTAGTCATAAAGGGATGGACATGGTCAGCAACAATACTCAGGTAGGACGCGCCATTTAAATGATGCTCAGTTGGTACTGAGGGGCCCAAAGTGTGCCAAGAAAATATCCCACACACCATTACACCACCACCAGCCTGAACCATTGATACAAGGCAGGATGGATCCATGCTTTCATGTTGTTTATGCCAAATTCTGACCCTACCATGTTAATGTCACAGCTGAAATCAAGACTCATCAGACCAGGCAATGTTTTTCCAGTCTTCAATTGTCCAATTTTGGTGAGCCTATGTGAATTGTAGCCTCAGTTTCCTGTTCTTAGCTTACACCCAGTGTGGTCTTCTGCTGCTGTAGCCCATCTGCTTCAAGGTTTGATGTGTGGTGCGTTCAGAGATGATATTCTGCATACCTTGATTGTAACAAGTGCTTATTTAAAGTTTAAGTTCACTTTTACAGAAAAAAAGGTGAACTTACACTGGACCCCCTTCCCATCGCACCCGGTCCGCTAACCTGGAGTCCGGCAATCACTTGTTCGGACACATCGGGTAGCCGCTTTACCAGTCCAGGGCTCTGAAATCCACCCAGTGTTCTCTCCTCTTCGCCAGTCACAGGACAAGCTATGCGGGTTCTGATCGGTCGGCACCGCCCATGTTTTGGGCCGACCAATTAGAATGCTCCTAAATGTACCTCCTGGCGTGGTATGTTTAGGAAATTAAGCAGAGGGGATTTTTAAACTCCAGACTGGTGAGGCGGGTATACGAGGTCTCATAGCAGGAGATTGCCGGGTTCCAGGTCAGCCGGACCGGTGGGGGTGGGGAGGGGGTCCAGTGTAAATTCACCATAAAGATTTTTCTGTAAAGGTGAACTTACCCTTTAAGTTACTGCTGCTATGATAGGGATGGGAGGTTATGGGATGCCCACTTTAATTTCAAGAATATTCTTCCTATATTCAGTCTCTATATACAGCTTCCACTTCTTCCTTCAACACACTCTTGCCACTGTGTGATCATTTGACAGCCTCCAGTCAAATGTAGCAACAGCCCATTACAGGCAGGGACTCACAGCTCCTATGAGCAGTGGACAGTAGAGTGACACAGCTTGTACTTTCACATCACTTCCTCTCTGTGGTCACTGATCCCAGCACCACCACTTCAGGCACTGCCAACCCACTTGGCTGCAGCTGTCCCTTTCACTAGCCCTCCAGGCTAACTCTTCACCAGTCCACCCGGCTGACTCTCTCACCAGCATACCTGGCTGACTCTCAGGAGATCTCCTGGGGGAGGATGAAGACTTAAGCACACCACTGTCTTCAGGGAGAACTGCCTACAAGTGACAGTCTTCTCCCTTGTAAATCCCCAGTAGTGCTGACCTTCTCCCATTGTCATTTCTCTTGCTCCTGTGCCTCCGCGAAGGGCTTCCTCTGCTTGTGGTAGGATTCTTCCAGGACCCAAGCCCCGGCCCAAGACATGACACCTTCCCAGACTAGGGGGTACCCCTATAGGCCATTGACAGCCTCCTCAGCACTATATCTCCATCTTCCACCCAACTGCCCCTGTTGGCATGCTTCATGCCCATTTCTGAGGTTAGCTTTGCCCCCTGCCAGCCCACTCCTAGGGATTGGCCGAGGCCTCAAATATTCCAGGCATTGCCTCCTACCCTTCTGCCCACTAACACTAACTAAAGCAAACAAGGGGAGGTACCAGAGGAGCTGTCAGGATGAGTCATCCAGCCCCGAGTCACTGAACCCTGACTCAGATTTACAGCTCAAGCTTAGCCCTAAGCCAAATAAACTAACTTACACTAACAAAACCTACTCTACTTCTAGCACACACTAGAGGGTGCTACACCAGTCTGCCCATTCTCCTCTGCCCTCTGACATCAACAAGGCATTTTGACAATTCAACTTCCACACTCTGGATATTTTCTCTTTTTTGGACCATTCGCTGTAAACCGGAGAGATGGTTGTGCACGAAAATCCCAGTAGATCAGCAATTTATGAAATACTTAGACCAGCCCATCTGCCATCAACAACCATGCCACGTTCAATGTCACCCTTTCAAGCCTATTTCTGACATTTGTTGCTTACAAGTTAAAATCCATATTTTTTGCTAGAAGATTACTTAGAACCACCAAACATTAAATATATTTTTTTAGCAGAAACCCTAGGGAATATTTCATGTCACACGGTATTTACGCAGCGGTCTTTCAAACACATTTTTTGGGGAAAAAAGACACAGTAGTCAGCCCAATTTTTTAATATAATGTGAAAGATGATGTTACACCGAGTAAATAGATACCTAACATGTGACTTAAAAGTATTCAGATCACTAAAAAATGATGATTTGGAATAATGTAATTTCTTTTAAACCAGCAACATTAGCAGCCGAGTAAACCGGAAGTGATGTTGTGATGTGGCTTCCGGGATTGTACATCGGAAATCCGATCAGAGACGAACCTGGCTTCGTACAGGTCTCCAGACTCTCCACACAGCCGGTGGACGCGTCGGCTTGTGGCTCAGGTCTCCCGGTGGGATGGAAGCTCGGGAAGAGCGGCAGGCATTCCCTCCAGCTCCTTTAGCATAACAGCCGCTTCGGTTGTTATCACTAAAGAGCCAAACGCCCGCTCTAAAAAAACGGTACTGGCGTGATGCTGTCACATGGTTTTAACGACTTCTGGACCCCCCACCGTTGTTATACGCCGGTACTTTGAAGAGGAGTATCGGTATTCTCTTCGTCAGAGGGTGGTCCGCTTCAAGATAAAAGTGGTCTCTGTGGTGGATTCGCTGCAAAATCACTTTTATCGGCGGCGGGTCTTCTCCCTTGTGTGACATGGAGACAAGTGAGGGGAAGATGGCTCCCACCCGTCTCCATATCATTGCAGGGTGGAAGCAACATCAAAACGTCACTTTCGCCCATAGCTCTTAAAGGGCCATTTATTTTTTTGTATTTTTTTAAATGACACTTTTTTATTTTTTTTTTTATTGCATTTTAGTGTAAATATAAGATCTGAGGACTTTTTGACCCCAGATCTCATATTTAAGAGGTCCTGTCATGTTTTTTTTTTTCTAATACAAGGGATGTTTACATTCCTTATAATAGGAATAAATGTGACACCAATTATTTTTAAAAGAACAGTGTAAAAATAAAAAGAATAAAAAGGTAAAATAAATAAGAAAAAAAAAATGTTTCTAAACGCGCTTCATCCCGACGAGCTTGCGTGCAGAAGCGACCACATACGTGAGTAGCGCCCGCATATGAAAACGGTGTTAAAACCACACATATGAGGTATCGCCGCGATCGGTAGAGCGAGAGCAATAATTCTAGCCCTAGACTGCCTCTGTAAACTCAAAACATGCATGTCGCCATTCCACAAGCGGGCACAATTTTGAAGCGTGACATGTTGGGCATCAATTTACTCGGCGTAACATTATCTTTCACAATATGAAAAAAAATTGTCTTATTTTTTAATTCAAAAATGTGTATTTTTTCCAAAAAGAACGCTGCTCAAATATGTTTTGACAGAAAGTATTGCAACGACTGCCATTTTATTCTCTAGGGTGATATAAAAAATGTATAATGTTTGGGGGTTCTAAGTAATTTTCTAGCAAAAAAACTTGTAAACAACAAATCTCAGAAAGAGGCTTGATCCTTAAGTGGTTAACTGGATGACTGGTTATGTTCTACAATTAACCTTTATTTAAACTACTACACTCTCACTGTCTTACTGTTGCGTCCTTGGTGAGCTTTATTTGTTCCAGATCAAGAGTTGTCTGTTGCTGTTGTCTAAGGCCCCTTTCACACGGGTGCCTCCGTTGGAGGGACTTTGCTTGCTCAGCAGGGGATCGCTCCGCTGAGCAGGCGGATGACAGGTCTGTCTCTGTTCACCATGCAGAGCGGAGACAGACCCAGTCCTGCTCTCCCCTATGGGGAAATCGGGTGAAAATTTGGTGGATCGGATAGCGACGGATGTCAGCAGACATGTCACCGCTGACATCTGCCACTCTATAGGGGAGAGTGCAAGGTCTGATCAGGTCCACCTGAAAAACTGATAGGTGGACCTGATCGGACAGCCCGTGTGAAAGGGGCCTAAAAGGAGTGATTCTGGAGTGGAAGTGCATACACCTGTGTCTGCTGTATCTGTTACAGCTTATGGTCTGGTGAGTGTGCCTTTAACCACTACGCGCTATAGCCGAAAGACGGCTGCAGCGCGGACACTCTCTGCTGGGAGGACGTCCCTGTATGTCCTCCTGTTTAATTCCCTAATGCGCGCTCCTGAGAGCGCGCATCGGGGAAGTTCTGTGCTGGCCGTGTCCGCCGGACACAGCCGGTCACAGATCGCTGTAAACGGCCAATCACAGCGGCCGTTTACAGCGAGATCTGGCTGTCCAATGAGAGATGATCTCATATGTTTGCATATGCAAACATATGAGATCATCTGTCAGCGCCGCTCTGCCTCCTCACACAGACAGCGTGTGAGGAGGGAGAGAGGAACGGCGCCGGCGCCGTAAGTAAAAAAAAAAAAAAAAAAAAATAAAGTGATCTGTCCCGCTGCCACCTGTCATCAGTACCACCTGTCCCCAGAGTGCCATCCGTGCCACCTGTCCCCAGTACCACATGTCCCCAGTACCACCTGTCCCCAGAGTGCCATCCGTGCCACCTGTCCCCAGTACCACATGTCCCCAGTACCACCTGTCCCCAGAGTGCCATCCGTGCCATCTGCCAGTGCCACCTGTCCCCAGTACCACCTTTCCCCAGTGCCATCCGTGCCATCTGTCAGTGCCACCTGTCCCCAGTGCCACCTGTCCCCAGTGCCTCGTCAGTGCCATCTGTCATCAGTGCCACGTCAGTGCCATCTGTCATCAGTGCCATGTCAGTGCCATCTGTCAGTGCCATATCAATGCCACGTGTCATCAGTGCCATCTGTCATCAGTGCCACGTATCAGTGCCATCTGTCAAAAGTGCCACCTGTCAGTGTCACGTGCCATCTGTTATCAGTGGCACGTGTCATTAATGCCACGTATCAGTGCCATCTGTCATCAGTGCCACGTATCGGTGCCATCTGTCATCGGTGCCACGTATTAGTGCCATCTCTCATCAGTGCCACATGATATCAGTGCCACGTATAAATTCCATCTGTCAGCAGTGCCACATATTAGTGCCATTTGTCAGTGTCACGTGTCATCAGTGCCCCGTATTAGTGCCATCTGTCATCAGTGCCACATCAGTGTCACGTGTCATCAGTGCCATCTGTCATCAGTGCCACCTGTCATCAGTGCCACGTCAGTGTCACATGTCATTGTCCTGGTGCTCCAGGGCCTTCAAAAGTGTACTAGGTAGTCAACAATTTAGATGTGTAATTTATGCTCATAGAACACGTGATGGCGCTCCCTGCATGTTGGCCTCTCTAAGTGGCCAGGCTGTGGAAAAGTCCCACATATGTGGTATCGTAATACTCAGGAGGAGTAGCAGAATTTATTTTGGGGTGTCATTTGTGGTATACACATGCCATGTGAGAGAAATAACCTATTACAATGACAATTTTGTGGAAAAAAAAAAAAAAAAAAAAAAATAATTCATTTTGCAAAGAATTGTGGGAAAAAAATTACAACATCAAAAAGCTCACCATGCCTCTTACTAAATACCTTGGAATATCTACTTTCAAAAAAGGGGTCATTTGGGGGGTATTTGTACTTTCCTGACTTGTTTGGGTCACAAGAAATGAGATAGGCCACCAGTACATCAGATGTGATCAATTTTGTATGATTCGCACCACAGTTTGTAGAGTCTGTAACTTTCACAAAGACCAAATAATATCCACTAATTTGGGTTATTTTTACCAAAGATATGTAGCAGTATAAATTGTGGCCAAAATTTATGAAGAAAAATTAATAATTTGCTAAATTTTATCACAGAAACAAAGAAAAATTTTTTTTTTTTCAAAATTTTCGGTCTTTTTTCATTTATAGCGCAAAAAAAAAAAACCCAGAGGTGATCAAATACCACCAAAAGAAAGCTCTATTTGTGGGAAAAAAAGGACGAAAAAATTCATTTGGGTTCAATGTTGCATGACTGAGTAATTGTCATTCAAAGTGTGAGAGCACCGAAAGCTGAAAATTGGTCTGGGCAGGAAGGGTGTTTAAGTGCCCAGTAAGCAAGTGGTTAATTAAGGTGGTGGCACTCACTGTTTTCATTACACTACTGGATGGTGGAAGATCTTTTTAATCTGAATATATATGGCTTTGATTTAAGAGAGTGTTCATGTTTGGTACATTGAACACTGCTTCCTTATTTGTTGTCTTTGTTAAATTCACTGGCACTGCATCATTTTAGAATATTGTAAGGCCGCCTACACACGAGCGGACTTTCCCACGGGATTCCTGCCAAAAGTCCGGCAAACTAAGTTTTAAAGTGGAGTTGCGACCAAAAAACAAAAAGGGGCTTAAAAATCATAAAAAAAATAAAAATAAAATAATTGGACAAAAAAAAATTTTTTTTACTCACCTCTAAATGCCTGTTGCTAGGTGGTCCCTCGTAGTCTGCCACCTTCATTGCCCGGGCTAAACGTCACTTCCTGTAGGCAACGCACAGTCATCTGGGACCTGTCATGTGTCCCAGATGAGTGAGCGGCGAATCACGGCGCCGCTCGTGCATGCGCAGTGGGTGCCCGGCTGTGAAGCCACAGCCGGGTTCCCACATTAAGAATGCCGGCGTCGCGAGCGGAGCGGGGAACGAGGGGGGGTCTCGTTCCCCCGCATCGCTGGACCCTGGGACAGGTAAGTGTCCGATTATTAAAAGTCAGCAGCTGCAGTATTTGTAGCTGCTGACTTAAAAATTTTTTTTTTTGGCCGGCCCTCCACTTTAAGTTCAGACCTAAAATTGTCCGCTGGACTCGCGAGTCCGGCGGACAATCCCGCGGTCTGTGTGCTAGTCCGCGGGACTTTTGAAATGAACGGACTTGCCGACACAAGATCGGAAAGTCCGTTCATTTAGAACGTGACTCCAGGTAGACGGGGCTAGCGAAGGCAGTGAATGCCGCCGCGCTAGCCCTGTCACCTGGCATGGATTTAAAGGGAATCCCTACGCCGAAAAAACGGCATGGGGGTCCCCCCCAAATCCATATCAGACCCTTATCCGAGCACGCAGCCCGGCCAGCCAGGAAAGGGGGTGGGGACGAGCGAGCCCCCCCCCTCCTGAGCCGTACCAGGCCGCGTGCCCTCAACATGGGGGGTGCCCTGGGGAAAGGGGAGCCCCGTGGCCCCCCACCCCAAAGCACCTTGTCCCCATGTTGATGAGGACAAGGGCCTCTTCCCGACAACCCTGGCCATTGGTTGTCGGGGTCTGCGGGGGGGGGCTTATCGGAATCCGGGAGCCCCCTTTAATAAGGGGGCCCCCAGATACCGCCCCCCACCCTATGTGAATGAGTATGGGGTACGATGTACCCCTACCCATTCACCTAAGGTGTAAAAGTGTAAATAAAAAAAAACACACAATTTTTTAAAAAATATTTTATTGCACAGCTCCGGGGGTCTTCTTCCGTCTTGGGGGGTCTTCTCGCCGGACTCCTCCGCTCTCTTCTGCTCTTTTACCTAGCTCTTTCACGAGCGGAGGAGCCCGGCTTTCTTCTTCGGCGCCGCCGTCGTCGTCTGGGGGTCTCGTTCCGCCTTCGGGGGTCTCTTCTGTTCTTGCCGCTGTCGCCGCCTTCTTCTTCTTCTTCTTCTTCTTCTTCTTTTCTTCCGATGTTGACTCGTCGCTCTCTCTGGCCGGAATGCCAGAGACACGCGGTGTTGTGACTTATATAGGGACAAGGGGCGGGGTCACCGTCTCATGTCACATGGTGACCACGCCCCCATATGATGTCACAGTCCCAGCATCCTCCGGGACTGTGACATCATATGGGGCGCGGGGTCACCATGTGACATGAGCAGGTGACCCCGCCCCTTGTCCCTATATAAGTCACAACACCGCGTGTCTCTGGCATTCCGGCCAGAGAGAGCGACGAGTCAACATTGGAAGAAGAAGAAGAAAAAGAAGAAGAAGAAGAAGGCGGCGACAGCGGCAAGAACAGAAGAGACCCCCGAAGGCGGAACGAGACCCCCAGACGACGACGGCGGTGACGAAGAAGAAAGCCGGGATCCTCCGCTCATGAAAGAGCTAGGTAAAAGAGCAGAAGAGAGCGGAGGAGTCCGGCGAGAAGACCCCCCAAGACGGAAGAAGACCCCGGAGCTGTGCATTAAAATATTTTACAAAAATTGTATGTTTTTTTTATTTACACTTTTACACCTTAGGTGAATGGGTAGTGGTACATCGTACCCCATACTCATTCACATAGGGTGGGGGCCGGTATCTGGGGGCCCCCTTATTAAAAGGGGGCTCCCAGATTCCGATAAGCACCCCGCCCGCAGACCCCGACAACCAATGGCCAGGGTTGTCGGGAAGAGGCCCTTGTCCTCATCAACATGGGGACAAGGTGCTTTGGGGTGGGGGGCCACAGGGCCCCCCTTTCCCCAGGGCACCCCCCATGTTGAGGGCACGCGGCCTGGTATGGCTCAGGAGGGGGGGGGGCGCTCGCTCGTCCCCACCCCTTTCCTGGCTGTCCGGGCTGCGTGCTCGGATAAGGGTCTGAGATGGATTTGGGGGGTACCCCCACGCCGTTTTTTCGGCGTAGGGATTCCCTTTAAATCCATGCCAGGTGACGGGGCCAGCGTGGCGGCATTCACTGCCTTCGCTAGCCCCGTTTACCTGAAGTAACGTTCTAAATGAATGGACTTTCCGATCTTGTGTTGGCAAGTCCGTTCATTTCAAAAGTCCCGCTGACTTTTTCCCGTGGATTGTCCGCCGGAAAAGTCCGGGTGTGTGTGGGCAAGTCCACACGCTTGGAAAGTCCGGCGGTTTGTCCGCTGGACTAGGTCTGGCGGACAATCCCGCCGGAAAGTCAGAGCGTGTGTACGCCGCATAAGTCTTTCGGTTTGGGTATATCAAACTTTATTTGCCAGTAGCCACAGGTGTTAACACAGCACAGATTAATTACAATACATTAATACAATTGTCAAAGCCAGTATGAAGGAACTCCCCTCCAGACTGTGCCATCACCTTCCCTCCAGACTGTGCCATCACCTCCCCACCAGACTGTGCAATCACCCCCCTCCAGACTGTGCCATCACCTCCCCTCCAATCTCACTATTAGATTTGTATTACTATACTTTTTATACTATAAAGAATACAGCAGGAAGACTGGGAACATATCATGGTGGACAGGCAGACTGTGCCACCCCCCCCCTCCTGTGCCACCAGCCCACCACCCCCCCTCCAGTACCACAGTGTGGGCTCTGCTGCACTGGGGACACACTCAGGTTGCACTGGGGACACAGGCTGCACTTGGGACATGTTGCACTGGGGACACAGGCTGCAAAAAAAAAAAGCCCTTTCGGATTTCTTGCACCGGGGCCCTGAGGTTTCTAGTTACGCCTCTGAATCTCACTATTAGATTTGTATTACTATACTTTTTATACTATAAAGAATACAGCAGGAAGACGGTAAATGTCTGCCCAAACATTTCACTGACAAAAAAAAAAAAAAAAAAATTTTTTCATTTGTTTTTTTGTTTTTTTGAATTTCCGAAATTCCAAATTTCCGAATTTTCTAATTTTCGGAAATTCAGTAATTTTGGAATTAACAAATTTGTCAGAATTCGGTAAAAAAAGAATTCAGAACTAAACTAAATGCACGTGTCTACTGCCCAGCAAAAAAAAAAAGACAGCATTAATAGTCTTAAAAAAAAAAAAAATAAACATTTGAAAAAAAAGAAAATGTTTACCTTACCAGAAACCCCTGTTGCTAGGCAGTTTTCCTAATCTGCCTCTTCCTACTCCGCTGGAATCTTCGGTCTTCTCTCCTCCTCGCGTTGTCTTCTGGGTAATGGGGCGCGCTGTGTTCTGGGAACTGTGTGTTTCCTAACACAGCTTGTCCTATTCACAAAGCACTACACGACTTGCACATGCGCAGTAGGAAACGGGCAGTGAATCCGCAAGGCTCCACTGCCTGTTTCCCTTAGTGAGGATGGCGTCGCCGGGACCTGAGAGTCGAGGGACGGGTCGGCCTCGGGTGGCCGACATCGCGGGCGCCCTGGAAAGGTAAGTGTCCTTATTAAAAGTCAGCAGCTACTTTTTTTTTTAGCTGCTGACTTAAAAAAAAAAAATTCCCGCTGGGACACCCCTTTAAGTACAATGTGATATGACTATTTAAAAATTTTTTATTTTTCCCATTCAACTCAAACAAAAGAGAAAAAAAAAGAAAATGACCTATTTGAATGTCTATAAACACTTACTTTTGCCTGAAAAAGTTGTTGAGAAGTGGATATAAAACGGTCCATTGCGCCCTGTGCTTCTTTCAGTATGTCTCCGAATAGACGGGTAATAGTTTGTCTACAAAAGAAAAAGAAAATGTGAGCGTGCGTGTGTGTATATATGTATATGTATGTGTATATATATATATATATATATATATATATATACACATACAGGGGCGTAACTAGAAATCACAGGGCCCCATAGCAAAATGTTGTTTTGCCCCCCCCCCCCCCAAAAAAAAAAAAAAAAAGATTGAACTGTGCAAAAACACAGTCTGTCTCCCACTCTCTTCCTACCTCCTGTCCAGACTCCAGAGCCTCCTCATGTGCCGAAAACGATGTCCCTTCACAGGTGCGCTCGAGCGTTCTGCTCCTGCCCACTCTGCTCTGTGCTCCTGCTGTATGCAGCTGCGTGTGTCGGGACACGGCCGGACTCGCGGGGCCCGGGAGGCTTAACAGTAAACTTACATTCCTCATCCTCACCAGGACACTTTTTTTGTCGGTGGGCAGAGTCTTATTAAAATTAGGGGGTGGACATTTGTTTGTATGTGTGGCCTAGTGAGGAAAGAAAAATGTGCCGTGCAAAGCGCGCCACGGCGAAGTATGGGCTTGGTTTCAACGTAATATTGGGCTTGGCTTAAAGGACCGTGACTCAAAGGGGTGTGGTTAGAGTCTGAAATGAACAAGGGATGGAGGGAGAAACAAAGAAAGAAAGAGAGAGAGAGGAAGGAAAAAAAAGAGGAATGAAGGGACAGCAGGCCCAGATCCTACACCACAATAGAAATATGTGTATTCTAGAAAGTTTAACAATCAGCAGATAAAGATACTCCAAACACCTGGTGTTGGCGCTTCAATCATCCCGACACCATGGTTGTTATGGTGTCAGGGTGATTGAATTATTATTACATTGTAATATAAAATGAAATACTTCAACTCACCATAATGCAGAATCAGAATCAGTGGGACCCCCGAGTGTGTCACTTGCCACGCCGCCTGCCACCAGATGCCACCAGATGCCATCAGGTGTCCCCAGCCAGCGGAGTGCTTCCTTACATCTCAGGTGTCCCCCCAGCGGAGTGCTTCCTTACATCTCAGGTGTCCCCAGCCAGCGGAGTGCTTCCTTACATCTCAGGTGTCCCCAGCCAGCGGAGTGCTTCCTTACATCTCAGGTGTCCCCAGCCAGCGGAGTGCTTCCTTACATCTCAGGTGTCCCCAGCCAGCGGAGTGCCTCCTTACATCTCAGGTGTCCCCAGCCAGCGGAGTGCCTCCTTACATCTCAGGTGTCCCCAGCCAGCGGAGTGCCTCCTTACATCTCAGTGTCCCCAGCCAGCGGAGTGCCTCCTTACATCTCAGGTGACCCCAGCCAGCGGAGTGCCTCCTTACATCTCAGGTCCCCAGCCAGCGGAGTGCCTCCTTACATCTCAGGTGTCCCCAGCCAGCGGAGTGCCTCCTTACATCTCAGGTGTCCCCAGCCAGCGGAGTGCCTCCTTACATCTCAGGTGTCCCCAGCCAGCGGAGTGCCTCCTTACATCTCAGGTGTCCCCAGCCAGCTGAGTGCCTCCTTACATCTCAGTGTCCCCAGCCAGCGGAGTGCCTCCTTACATCTCAGGTGTCCCCAGCCAGCGGAGTGCCTCCTTACATCTCAGGTCTCCCCAGCCAGAGGAGTGCCTCCTTACATCTCAGGTCCCCAGCCAGAGGAGTGCCTCCTTACATCTCAGGGTCCCCAGCCAGCGGAGTGCCTCCTTACATCTCAGGTCCCCAGCCAGCGGAGTGCCTCCTTACATCTCAGGTGTCCCCAGCCAGCGGAGTGCCTCCTTACATCTCAGGTGTCCCCAGCCAGCGGAGTGCCTCCTTACATCTCAGGTGTCCCCAGCCAGCGGAGTGCCTCCTTACATCTCAGGTGTCCCCAGCCAGCGGAGTGCCTCCTTACATCTCAGGTGTCCCCAGCCAGCGGAGTGCCTCCTTACATCTCAGTGTCCCCAGCCAGCGGAGTGCCTCCTTACATCTCAGGTGTCCCCAGCCAGCGGAGTGCCTCCTTACATCTCAGGTGTCCCCAGCCAGCGGAGTGCCTCCTTACATCTCAGGTGTCCCCCCAGCCAGCGGAGTGCCTCCTTACATCTCAGGTGTCCCCAGCCAGCGGAGTGCCTCCTTACATCTCAGGTGTCCCCAGCCAGCGGAGTGCCTCCTTACATCTCAGGTGTCCCCAGCCAGCGGAGTGCTTCCTTACATCTCAGGTGTCCCCAGCAGCGGAGTGCCTCCTTACATCTCAGGTGTCCCCAGCCAGCGGAGTGCCTCCTTACATCTCAGGTGTCCCCAGCCAGCGGAGTGCCTCCTTACATCTCAGGTCCCCAGCCAGCGGAGTGCCTCCTTACATCTCAGGTGTCCCCAGCCAGCGGAGTGCCTCCTTACATCTCAGGTGTCCCCAGCCAGCGGAGTGCCTCCTTACATCTCAGGTGTCCCCAGCCAGCGGAGTGCTTCCTTACATCTCAGGTGTCCCCAGCCAGCGGAGTGCCTCCTTACATCTCAGGTGTCCCCAGCCAGCGGAGTGCCTCCTTACATCTCAGGTGTCCCCAGCCAGCGGAGTGCCTCCTTACATCTCAGGTGTCCCCAGCCAGCGGAGTGCCTCCTTACATCTCAGGTGTCCCCAGCCAGCGGAGTGCCTCCTTACATCTCAGGTGTCCCCAGCCAGCGGAGTGCCTCCTTACATCTCAGGTGTCCCCAGCCAGCGGAGTGCCTCCTTACATCTCAGGTGTCCCCAGCCAGCGGAGTGCCTCCTTACATCTCAGGTGTCCCCAGCCAGCGGAGTGCCTCCTTACATCTCAGGTGTCCCCAGCCAGCGGAGTGCCTCCTTACATCTCAGGTGTCCCCAGCCAGCGGAGTGCCTCCTTACATCTCAGGTGTCCCCAGCCAGCGGAGTGCCTCCTTACATCTCAGGTGTCCCCAGCCAGCGGAGTGCCTCCTTACATCTCAGGTGTCCCCAGCCAGCGGAGTGCCTCCTTACATCTCAGGTGTCCCCAGCCAGCGGAGTGCCTCCTTACATCTCAGGTGTCCCCAGCCAGCGGAGTGCCTCCTTACATCTCAGGTGTCCCCAGCCAGCGGAGTGCCTCCTTACATCTCAGGTGTCCCCAGCCAGCGGAGTGCCTCCTTACATCTCAGGTGTCCCCAGCCAGCGGAGTGCTTCCTTACATCTCAGGTGTCCCCAGCCAGCGGAGTGCCTCCTTACATCTCAGGTGTCCCCAGCCAGCGGAGTGCCTCCTTACATCTCAGGTGTCCCCAGCCAGCGGAGTGCCTCCTTACATCTCAGGTGTCCCCAGCCAGCGGAGTGCCTCCTTACATCTCAGGTGTCCCCAGCCAGCGGAGTGCCTTCCTTACATCTCAGGTGTCCCCAGCCAGCGGAGTGCCTCCTTACATCTCAGGTGTCCCCAGCCAGCGGAGTGCCTCCTTACATCTCAGGTGTCCCCAGCCAGCGGAGTGCCTCCTTACATCTCAGGTGTCCCCAGCCAGCGGAGTGCCTCCTTACATCTCAGGTGTCCCCAGCCAGCGGAGTGCCTCCTTACATCTCAGGTGTCCCCAGCCAGCGGAGTGCCTCCTTACATCTCAGGTGTCCCCAGCCAGCGGAGTGCCTCCTTACATCTCAGGTGTCCCCAGCCAGCGGAGTGCCTCCTTACATCTCAGGTGTCCCCAGCCAGCGGAGTGCCTCCTTACATCTCAGGTGTCCCCAGCCAGCGGAGTGCCTCCTTACATCTCAGGTGTCCCCAGCCAGCGGAGTGCCTCCTTACATCTCAGGTGTCCCCAGCCAGCGGAGTGCCTCCTTACATCTCAGGTGTCCCCAGCCAGCGGAGTGCCTCCTTACATCTCAGGTGTCCCCAGCCAGCGGAGTGCCTCCTTACATCTCAGGTGACCCCAGCCAGCGGAGTGCCTCCTTACATCTCAGGTGACCCCAGCCAGCGGAGTGCCTCCTTACATCTCAGGTGACCCCAGCCAGCGGAGTGCCTCCTTACATCTCAGGTGACCCCAGCCAGCGGAGTGCCTCCTTACATCTCCGGTGTCCCCAGCCAGCGGAGTGCTTCCTTACATCTCAGGTGTCCCCAGCCAGCGGAGTGCCTCCTTACATCTCAGGTGTCCCCAGCCAGCGGAGTGCCTCCTTACATCTCAGGTGTCCCCAGCCAGCGGAGTGCCTCCTTACATCTCAGGTGTCCCCAGCCAGCGGAGTGCCTCCTTACATCTCAGGTGTCCCCAGCCAGCGGAGTGCCTCCTTACATCTCAGGTGTCCCCAGCCAGCGGAGTGCCTCCTTACATCTCAGTGTCCCCAGCCAGCGGAGTGCCTCCTTACATCTCAGGTGTCCCCAGCCAGCGGAGTGCCTCCTTACATCTCAGGTGTCCCCAGCCAGCGGAGTGCCTCCTTACATCTCAGGTGTCCCCAGCCAGCGGAGTGCCTCCTTACATCTCAGGTGTCCCCAGCCAGCGGAGTGCCTCCTTACATCTCAGGTGTCCCCAGCCAGCGGAGTGCCTCCTTACATCTCAGGTGTCCCCAGCCAGCGGAGTGCCTCCTTACATCTCAGGTGTCCCCAGCCAGCGGAGTGCCTCCTTACATCTCAGGTGTCCCCAGCCAGCGGAGTGCCTCCTTACATCTCAGGTGTCCCCAGCCAGCGGAGTGCTTCCTTACATCTCAGGTGTCCCCAGCCAGCGGAGTGCCTCCTTACATCTCAGGTGTCCCCAGCCAGCGGAGTGCCTCCTTACATCTCAGGTGTCCCCAGCCAGCGGAGTGCCTCCTTACATCTCAGGTGTCCAGCCAGCGGAGTGCCTCCTTACATCTCAGGACCCCAGCCAGCGGAGTGCCTCCTTACATCTCAGGTGTCCCCAGCCAGCGGAGTGCCTCCTTACATCTCAGGTCCCCAGCCAGAGGAGTGCCTCCTTACATCTCAGGTGTCCCCAGCCAGCGGAGTGCCTCCTTACATCTCAGGTGTCCCCAGCCAGCGGAGTGCCTCATTACATCTCAGGTGTCCCCAGCCAGCGGAGTGCCTCCTTACATCTCAGGTGTCCCCAGCCAGCGGAGTGCCTCCTTACATCTCAGTTGTCCCCAGCCAGCGGAGTGCCTCCTTACATCTCAGGTGTCCCCAGCCAGCGGAGTGCCTCCTTACATCTCAGGTGTCCCCAGCCAGCGGAGTGCCTCCTTACATCTCAGGTGTCCCCAGCCAGCGGAGTGCCTCCTTACATCTCAGGTGTACCCCCCCCCCCCCCATTGGAGCCCTTCTGTATCCCAACAGCAGTGTCTCCAAGGGGGGAATAAAATAGAGGAGGAGCCGGCCGGCTACAATAGAAATTGAGCTGTGGCAACACCCACCCCCCACCCTTTTCCACAGCAGGTCACAGATGACAGACAGCCCGGGGGCGGGGGGTGGGCGGCGCCACAGCTCTATTTATACTGTAGCAACTCGGGAGGCTCCCTGTCTAATTCATCTGGTCTTCTGGAAAATGGCGGCCAGCGGAGACAATATCTCCGCCGGCCGCGGACCTCTAGAGGCGGCGGCGGCGGCAGGCAACGAAAAGCAATATTTGGGAACTAGGATGGGGCCCCACTTGGCTGCAGGCCCCATAGCGAATGCGTGGGTCGCTATGGCGGTAGTTCCGCCACTGTATATATATATATATATATATGTGTATGTACCATATATACTCGCGTATAAGCCGAGTTTTTCAGCACCTTTTTGTTGTGCTGAAAATGCCCCCTCGGCTTATACTCGAGTCAAGCACTTTTCTGCAGCAGAAAATTACATTTTCCGACCCGAACTTGGGGCCCTGTATCTCGGGGCCACTTGGTGCTAGGAACCCCAAATTTGGTATGCCAACCCAGGAGTCCTAGCACTACAACATATTCAGATGGGGTTTCTAGCACAAAGTGGCCCCGAGATACGGGGCCCCAAAGTCGGTTCAGAAAATGTCATTCTCTGCTGCAGAAAAGTGCTTGACATTTTCCGACCCGACTTTGTGGCCTCGTATCTCGGGGCCACTTGGTATTCAAACCCAGTGGAACTAGCACTACAACATATCTAAAGATTGGGTTCCTAGCACCAAGTGACCCCAAGATACAGGGCCCCGAAGTCGGTCAACTGTGTCCATCTGCAGCAATGTCATTTCGGACCCTTTGGGTCCAGAGACCCCAAATTTGCTGCAGCTAGGGGGTCTTTAGGAACCCTTAACTACCAAGTTTGAAGTTTGGGGGACCTATGGCTGCAAATGGGCACAGTGAGGCTGCAAATGGGCATTGTTGACCCTCTTTTCCACTTACAGTAGCTGCGCATTTCACACCCTAGGCTTATACTCGAGTCAATACGTTTTCCCAGTTTTTTGTGGTAAAATTAGGTGCCTCGGCTTATATTCAGGTCGGCTTATACTCCAGTATATACGGTATGTATATGTGTGTGTATAATATATATATACACATATATACACACACATACTGTATCTATACAGAAAGTGGTAATTGTACAGATATACTATATATTATATATACAGTACATTATTAGACAAGCCTTGTGGATGTTTTCTCTGCCAAGTTTAGATGATTCAGAGACCTTTCATAGTGACTGCCCATACACAGGGCACAAGAGATTTTCCTGACGCATCATGGCAGCACACACTGGGTTGATTGACTCCACCCCCACAACCTGACAGGATTGGTTAACTATAAATTTGAAAGAGGGGCACCCCCCGTTTATTCTCTTTTTTTTTCCTCATCTGACAAGATTAGAACCCTTACCATATTCACCCTACTAGGTTAAGCCTCTCCTGGCTGGAAGTCTCTCCTGTACAGTCTCTAAAGGAGCCTTTATGAAGAGAGCCCCAATCTGGTGGTCTCAGGGGCAAGTATTACTGGCATATACAAGTTTACTACCGCTTTAATATCATTGGAACCCAGAAGCCTCTCATGGGGCCCCTACTGACCCGCATAGTTGTCAACATTTCAAAAATATTTTCAGGGACACTTTTTTACAAGTGCTATATTTAGAGTAGCTGGCATCCCATATGTCCCTCTATACATCACAATAGTAATTACGACTGAGATTTCCTTTAGTTGAACTAACAAAAGTGTGCCCATTATAGAGCTGGTAACATTGAGGATATTCAGTATAATTTTAAAGAACTGTTTTTGTGGGTAAGAGGCATAGGGGAGGAGAATGGATGGTATAAAAGTGGGAAGTATGTGCAGGTGAGGGAGAGGAATGTGGAGGGTCTAACAGTGGGCACTATGTACAGTGGTGTGAAAAAGTGTTTGCCCCCTTCCTCATTTCCTGTTCCTTTGCACGTTTGTCACACTTAAGTGTTTCGGAACATCAAACCAATTTAAACAATAGTCAAGGACAACACAAGTAAACACAAAATGCAATTTGTAAATGAAGGTGTTTATTATTAAAGGTGAAAAAAAATCCAAACCATCATGGCCCTGTGTGAAAAAGTGATTGCCCCCCTTGTTAAAACATACTATAACTGTGGTTGTCCACACCTGAGTTCAATTTCTCTAGCCACACCCAGGCCTGATTATTGCCACACCTGTTCACAATCAAGGCATCACTTAAATAGGAGCTGCTTGACACAGTAAGGTCCACCAGAAGATCCTTAAAAGCTACACATCATGCCGAGACCCAAAGAAATTCAGGAACAATTGAGAAAGAAAGTAATTGAGATCTATCAGTCTGGAAAGGGTTATAAAGCCATTTCCAAAGCTTTGGGAATCCAGCGAACCACAGTGAGAGCCATTATCCACAAATGGCGAAGACATGGAACAGTGGTGAACCTTCCCAGGAGTGGCCGGCCGCCCAAAATTACCCCAAGAGCGCAGCGATGACTCATCCAAGAGGTCACAAAAGACCCCACAACAACGTCCAAGGAACTGCAGGCCTCACTTGCCTCAGTTAAGGTCAGCGTTCATGCCTCCACCATCAGGAAAAGACTGGGCAAAAATGGCCTGCTTGGCAGAGTTCCAAGGAGAAAACCACTGCTGAGCAAAAAGAACATCAAAGCTTGTCTCAATTTCTCCACAACACATCTTGATGATCCCCAAGACTTTTGGGACAACATTCTGTGGACCGATGAGACAAAAGTGGAACTCTTTGGAAGGTGTGTGTCCAAGTATATCTGGCGTAGAAGGAACACTGCATTTCAGAAAAAGAACATTATACCAACAGTAAAATATGGTGGTGGTAGTGTGATGGTCTGGGGCTGTTTTGCTGCTTCAGGACCTGGAAGACTTGCCGTGATAAAAGGAACTATGAATTCTGCTGTCTACCAAGAGATCCTGAAGGAGAATGTCCGACCATCTGTTCGTGTACTCAAGCTGAAACAAACTTGGGTTCTGCAGCAGGACAATGATCCTAAACACACCAGCAAGTCCACCACCGAATGGCTGAAGAAAAACAAAATGAAGACTTTGGAGTGGCCTAGCCAAAGTCCTGACCTGAATCCTATTGAGATGTTGTGGTATGACCTTAAAAAGGCCATTCATGCTCGAAAACCCTCTAATGTAACTGAATTAGGACAATTCTGCAAAGATGAGTGGGCCAAAATTCCTCCAGGACGCTGTAAAAGCCTCATTGCACGTTATCGCAAACGCTTGGTTGCAGTTGTTGCTGCTAAGGGTGGCCCAACCAGTTATTAGGTTTAGGGGGCAATCACTTTTTCACACAGGGCCATGATGGTTTGGATTTTTTTTCACCTTTAATAATAAACACCTTCATTTACAAATTGCATTTTGTGTTTACTTGTGTTGTCCTTGACTATTGTTTAAATTGGTTTGATGTTCCGAAACACTTAAGTGTGACAAACATGCAAAGGAACAGGAAATGAGGAAGGGGGCAAACACTTTTTCACACCACTGTACATGAGAGGAGTGCAGAGGGTATGACAGGAGAGGAGTGTGAAGAGTATGACAGTGGGCAGTATGCACAGCAGAGGAGTGTGGAGGGTATGACAGTGAGCAGTATGTACAGGAGAGGAGTGTGGAGGGTACGACAGTGGGCACTATGTACAGGAGAGAAGTGTATGACAGCGGGCACTATGTACAGGAGAGGAGTGTGTAGGATATGACAGCGGGCTCTATGTATAAGAGAGAAGTGTGGAGAGTATGACAGTGAGCAGGATGTACAGGAGAGGAGTGTGGAGAGTATGACAGTGGGCACTATGTATAGGAGAGGAGGATGAAGGAATCTAGGAAGGAAACATTTAAAGGTTTGTGGAAGGATGTTTAGGGACTGTGTAGTGGTTAAGCGGGCCATACATGGATTGAAATTACACCAATTAAGCAGAGACCAGCCATAGTCGATCTATGTATGGGCTACCTGGTTTTACACAAGTCAACCTATTAACCTTGAGTACAACCAGCCTGTCAGGTTTTCCCCAAAACAATTAGTGCTGCCAGCTATAGTTAGCAACACTGATCATTGTATTCACTGGCGGAACACAATAACACTGCGGGAATGATTCCCCTATCCACAGGTCAGCAGGTGAGAGGGTGTGTGGGGACAGGCTGGGGAGAGATACTAGTCAGTGGCTGGGTAGGCACTGGTTAGTATCAGAGCCAGATACACACAGGTTACATATGCCACGATCGTTAGAGCGAGAGCAATAATTCTAGCACTAGACCTCCTCTGTAACTCTAAACATGTAACCTGTAAAAAAATGTAAAGCATTGCTTGGTACACAAAAAAAATCGTGCTAACTTTAGTGTTTTTTTGTTATGAATGAAACAGTTTCTTTCCAAAAAAAACATTAAAAAAATTGCTGCGCAAATATCGTGTAACATAAAAAGTTGCAAAGAGCACCGTTTTATTCCATAGGGTGTCTGCTAAAACAATATATATAATGCTTGAGGCTTCTGAGTAGTTTTCTATCAAAAAAAAATTACCAAGCTTTAAAGAAGCTTAGATTTCCGCAGTGGCCTCCTACCTTTCTCCACTTTCTTTAAATGTTTCATTTCTTTCTCTGTTTTTGTGTTTCAAGGTTTGGTTGGGCTCTGTAGTTCCATGCGTAGGGTAGTTTCCAGCATGGGCTCTGTAGTTCCATGCGTAGGGTAGTTTCCAGCATGGCGGCCGTGTTTTTCTCGGCGCTCTGCACATGTGCCGGGGGAAGTGATGTCATTTTGCAGGTCTCTTTTCCCTTCTCCAAAATGGCGTCCGGGACGACACTTCGTTACTGTGCATGTGCGGTGATGTCATTTCCGCTGCAACGGCAGCAGTGAATTTAAAAAGACCTGGAACCTGTCAGTTTGTTGCTGATGGTTACAGGCATATTCCAGGTGGATTTATTGGCGTTCCTTGCTGCCCTCAGTCTCAGGTAAGTTCCACATCTCATGTTTATGACTAGTTTGTAACCTTTTTTTCTCCCTGACTGCTTTGCAATTCTATACTGTGTGTCTTTTTTTAGAAAGTGTCTTCCTGTTGCACTGTCTTCATGGAGGCCACTGCCCAAGCAGACCACCCTCATCATATGAGGTAAGAGGTGGCCAGCATGTATGGAAGAGAAAAAAAAGAGAGTGTATTTGCTAATGCTGCGATTTCTAACAGCCCTTCCAGCCATACCTCGAGCCATGGGAGATCTAGGAAAAGTCGCTCAAGATTTGCATCTCGCCATCGTCACTCCGGTCGCAGCCACTCTCAGGAGCCATCACACCTGCCCTGCAGCAATCGCCTGCTGGGTGTGCAGAGCTTATGCTTTGCCAAACAAGTTGGCCTGCAAGGCATGCTTCAAGGAAGCAACCAAAGAAAGGGAGTCTGACATAAGAGAGGTAACCTCATCAGAGAGTCTGTGTGGGAGTCTATATTGGAGACATCACTCCCCGAACCGGTCAAGGCAGGCCCGAGCACATCTTCCGTAGCTCAAAATCCTCCTATGGATTCGGATTCAGATACTGACAATGGTGATTCAGAGATCGCTACTGGATTTGACTTCACTCTGGTGGTGACCTTTATAAGATCAGTGAAGGAGGCCATAGGATGGCAGGAAGCAAAAGAAACCCCTTGCAAAGTCCAGAAGTACTTTCCTAATCTAAAGAGGGAACCAGAATCCTTCCCCTTTATCGAGGAAATGAAAGACCTCATTAAGGATGAGTGGGAGAGATTAGACAAAAGATCTAATCTGAATAATAGATTAGCTAAACTGTATCATTTGAAGGAACAGAAGGTGAGTTAGCTATCCCACCCGCCGGTGGTTGGCGCTTCCTTAATGCGACTTGCAAGACATTTTACTTTACCCATAGAAGATGCAGTAACTTTCCAGGACGTGTTGGATCGGAAGATTGATCTTAACATGAAGAAAGCATACTGCACAGCAGGAGGTGCATTTAGACCTGTGGTAGCAGCAGCCGCAGTAGGCAAAGCGAATTCTGGATGGTCTGCAAATATAGAGAAATCCATTCGTGAGGGGGCTGACCAGAAGAAAATAATCAGTTCTCTTCAGGAATTGAAGCTGGCAGGCGATTTCATTTCAGAGGCCTCGGTGGATGGAATTTGTTCTTCTGAAAGGGCTATGCAGGCATCAGTCATGGCCAGAAGAGCTCTGTGGCTCAAGCCATGGGTGGCGGATGCAGCATCAAAGACCAATTGGTGCAAGATCCCTTATGATGGGGTTAATCTCTTTGGGTCGAAATTGGACTCGGCGAGCTCCAAAGTAACAGGTGGAAAATTGGGTCTGATTCCTTCTGACAGAAGACCTAAGCCACAGAAGGGTCCTTCTTTCAAATGAAACCTTCCGGAGAGGTACACGGAGGTGAAAACATATAGGCCGGGAAGAGAATTTAAAAGGAATTTGGAAAAATCCACAATCTTCTTTTCTGAGGCTTCAGAAGTCTAAGACCACCTCATCAGGGGAAAACCAGAAGTCTTTTTGAGGGTACGCCCATCCTACCTGGGAGAGTGGGAGTCAGACTCAGAAAATTTGAGCAGGCCTGGACGGAACACATAAAGGATGCATGGACATTGTCCGCAGTAAAGCATGGACACAGATGGAGGTTTATAGACGAAATACCAGAAAACCATTTTCAGTCAACCAGACTGCCATCATCTCCAATCAAAAAATGGTTACTTCTCAAATATGTGGCAGAGCTAGTAATGAAGGGTGCAATTTTGGAAGTTCCCACGTCCCAAAGAGGAAGGGGGTATTACTCCCCTCTATTCCTCGTAAAGAAGAAGACAGGCGAATTACAAGCTGTTATGGATCTAAAGGGACTCAACAGAAGTAGAAGCCTTCAAAATGAAGAGCCTCCAATCAATTCTGTTAGCTGTAAACTTAGGAGACTGGATGCTTTCCGTAGATTTATTGGACACCTATCTACACGTGCCCATACACCCCACCTTTCAAAAGTATCTGCGATTTTCAGTCAATCATCATTTACAGTTTCAGTGTCTTCCGTTCGGCATCTCCTCCGCTCCCAGGACATTTATCAAGACTCTCCTTCCTGTGATCGTGTTTATAAGGGAGAAAGGCCTGAGGCTCCATCACTATTTAGACGATATTCTTCTCCTAGCAGACTGTCAGGAAATGCTGATTCACCATTGCACTATACTGATCAACACACTTCAGAGCTTCGGGTGGTTGATCAACTGGAAGAAGAGCAGTCTTCAGCCTACACAAAGTATGACCTTTCTAGGGGCAGAACTCAATACTCTATCAAACAGTGTCAGTCTACCTCAGGAAAAGGTAGGCCCCTTATTACAAAAGTTAAGGAGACTAATGGCAGCAAAATTTCTTCCAGCAAGAGTGTGTCTGAGTATCTTAGGTTCGATGTTGGCCACTCTACCGATGATTCAATGGGCACAGTGGCACATGAGGACAATGCAGTACTCATTCCTTAATCAGTGGAATGGAACATCAATGCTCCAGTCGCTCACTGTTCATCGCAATGTGAAGCAGTCAATTTGGTGCTGGATGCATACAAACAAATAGGGATGAGCTTTATGTTCGAGTCAAACTCATGTTTGACTCGAACATTGGCTGTTCGCGGCAAATTCGAAAGCCGCGGAACACCCTTTAAAATTATATGGGAGAAATCAAAAGTGCTAATTTTAAAGGCTTATATGCATGGTATTGTCATAAAAAGTGTTTGGGGACCTGGGTCATGCTTAAAGTGAAACAATTAAAGTGTAATATTCCTTTAAATTCCGAACCTGGGGGGTGTCTATAGTATGCCTGTAAAGGGGCGCATGTTCCTGTGTTTAGAACAGTCTGACAGAAAAAATTTAATTTCTAAAGGAAAAAAAGTAATTTAAAACTACTCGCGGCTACAATGAATTGTCGGTCCGGCAATACACATAAAAGTTCATTGATAAAAACGGCATGGAGCTTTCCCCACAGTGGAACCCCAAACCAAAATTTAAAAAAATGCGTGGGGGTCCCCCTAAATTCCATACCAGGCCCTTCAGGTCTGGTATGGATATTCAGGGGAACCCCGCACCAAAATTTAAAAAAAAATGGCGTGGGGTCCCCCATTTACGTAAACGGGTGACCCCGCCCCCTCTGACATCACGGGGAAAGCCATAGGGAAGTCCTTGTGTGTCAGAGGAGGGCGGGGTTACCGGGTGGCTCTGCCCTCCGTTATTTAAGAAGTGTCAGAAGAATCGAAGCGTCACACGGCTAAAGACTCCCACTCGTACGGACGGAGCGAAGAAGAAGCCATAGCAAGATGCGGGACAAGAAGAGCGGAGGAAGAAGAAGATGAAGAAGAAGATGGAGAAGAAAAAGTTGGAGGAACAAGAAGAACACCAAAAGAAGACCAGAAGAAAGTAGATGAAAGAAGAAGAAATTAATAAAGGACTTGTCAAAAACCGTCTCTTGTGTTTAACCTTTCTTGTCACTTTTTTTGTGAAATGGTAGGGGTACATTTGTACCCCATTACCAATTCACACAGGGGGGGCTGGGATCTGGGGGTCCCCTTGTTAAAGAGGGCTTCCAGATTCCGATAAGCCCCCCACCCGCAGACCCCCACAACCACCGGGCAAGGGTTGTGGGGATGAGGCCCTTCTCCTCATCAACATGCACCCTCCCAATGTTGAGGGTATGTGGCCTGGTACGGTTCAGGAGGGGGGGCACTTTCTCGTCCCCCCCTCTTTTCCTGCCGCCTGCCAGGTTGCATGCTCGGATAAGGGTCTGGTATGGATTTTTGGGGGGACCCCACGCCATTTTTTTTTACATTTTGGTGCGGGTTCCCCTTAAAATCCATACCAGACCTGAAGGGTCTGGTATGGATTTTGAGGGGGACCCCCACACCATTTTTTTATTATTTTGGAGCGGGATTCCCCTTAATATCAATACCAGACCTGAAGGGCCTGGTATGGAATTTAGGGGGACACCCACGCATTTTTTTTATTTTGGTTCGGGGTTCCCCTGTGGGGAAATCCCCATGCCCTTTTTTATCAATGAACTTTTATGTGTATTGCGGACCGACAATTCATTGTAGCTGCGAGTAGTTTTAAATGACTTTTTTTCCTTTAGAAATGTAATTTTGCTGTCAGACTGTTCTAAACACGGGAAACATGCGCCCCTTTACAGGCATACTATAGACACCCCCAGGTATGAAATTTATAGGGATATTACCCTTTTATTGTTTCACTTTAAGCATTATTAAAATCACTGCTCCCGAAAGAACTGCAGTTTCTAAAACTTTTTTTGCATTGATACATGTCCCCTGGGGCAGGACCCAGGTCCCCAAACACTTTTTATGACAATACCATGCATATAAGCCTTTAAAATGATCACTTTTGATTATTCATTTTTGTGTCCCATAGACTTTAACGGTGTTCGAAAACATTTTTTGCCTGTTCGCATGTTCTGGTGGGAACCGAACGGGGGGGTTCGGCTCATCCCTACAAACAAACAATCTCAGGAGACACAGACCTATAATCTTGGTTATATACTTGATTTATGAATGGTGGCGAAAAATGTCTTTTTAAGCTATAAATGTTGTTTATGTACTTTTTAAATAATAAATATTTTGTTTAAATACATTGTCGTACGGTGCCTAAAAAGTCCAAGTCCCCCTCACATTCTTGAATACAGACCTATAATCCACCCAAAACCGGAGATGATCACCTCGGATGCCAGCCAGATAGGATGGGGAGCCCACTATCGGAATCAGGTGGGAACATGGTCGATGGCAATTTCAGACGAGATCTAGTATCGAATGTCCTCGAGCTCAGAGCAGCCTCCCAGGCTCTCCTAGCTTTTGGCCCGTCCTTGAAGGGGAAGAATGTCCTAATCTGGATGGACAACAGGGTGGCAGTAACATACATTCAGAGACAAGGGGGTACCAGAAGCAGTACACTGCCGGAGGAAGTCCCTTCCATCCTAGAATGGGCTCAGATATTTCTATCAGACCTGCAAGCGGTGTATGTTCCGGCAGCTCAGAACTTACTAGCCGACTATTTGAGCAGAGAGTTCCTGTTGAACAATGAGTGGTCCCTGAACCATCAAGTCTTCAATCTCCTGACCCAAACCCTCAAACACCAAGTGCCAGAGGTTCCTATCGAGAATGGCAAATCCATCTGCAGAGGGGTGGACTGCCTTCTTCATTCATGGATCTTTCAATTGGGGTACATATTTCCACCAACACCTCTAATTGTGAGGTTCCTATCCAAGCTCAGGAGGTCTTCGGCCTCAGTAATATCGGTAATTCCATTCTGGCCCAGGAGGCCTTGGTTCACGACTCTGCTGTAGCTCTGTTTGGAAGACCCACTACCTCTTCCATTGTCTCAGGATCTTCTCCATCAGGGGCAGTCCCTCCATCCAGCCCCAGAGAGGCTCCATCTGATGGCCTGGATGTTGAGAGGAATAGGTTCCTAGAGCAAAGCTGTTCACAGGAGGTTGTTTCAACGTTACTCCAGGCTAGGAAATACATAAGTAACGCTAGTTGTGGAAGAAATGGATATAAATTCACGATTATGGCCCAGCAGAATGGTTGGGACCCTCTATCTCCAGAAGTTCCGCAAGTGTTGGAGTTTCTTCAAGCAGGCTTATCTAGAGGACTCAGTTTGAGTACTCTTAAAGTACAGGTTTTAGCTCTTTCAGCAAAAACAGGCATCAAGTGGGCCACTCACCCTCTTCTAATCCAATTTATAAGAGCATGTGTAAAGATCAGGCCTCCAAGAAGACCGACATTCCCAGCATGGGATTTATCAATAGTCCTGAATACACTCAGATTTGCCGTTTCACCCAGCTGACTCGATTACACTATGGAACCTAACTCTGAAATTAACATTTCTTATCGCCATCACTTCAGCTAAGAGTCTCGGAGATACAGGCGTTAATGATTTCAGAACCCTACATGGTCTTTTACCCAGACAGGGTGGTTCTGAAACCCTCAGATCAATTTACTCCAAAAGTGTCATCATCCTTTCACTATAATCAGGAAATCAACCTTCCATCATTTACAGATGATAAAGGTCAACCACATTAAGACTACTATTAGAAATTATCTGTCAGCCACAGTCTCTTTCAGGAAGACCGATAACCACATGGCATCATCTCGCACCATCACATCTTGGCTGGTCAAGACCATCAAGAAGGCCTACGACATTCAGAATCTGCCGGTACCTGGAGGCATTAGGGTTCACTCAACAAGGGCAGTGGCAGCTTCCTGGGCAGCATATTGCAGGGTGTCTCCCGAGACAATTTTCAGGGCAGCAACTTGGTCTTCCAGGCATACATTCATGTTCCACTACAGAGTGGACTCGGCTCAGTTATCAACAGTTGATTTTGGAAAAGCCGTTGTTCGAGACAATTCTACAGCTTTATATAATAATACTACTACTTTAACTTGCACCCACCCGACTGGCGAGTTATTTCCCAGTGTGTGCTGCCATGATGCCTTAGGAAAAGGGAAAATTGTATACTTACCTTTCCGTAATTTTCCTTTCCTGAGGCACCTCCATGGCAGAACACAGCATCCCACCCTTCTTTAAGATGATAGGTACAGAGAATGAAGGGGGGTGCCTCTCTTTCAAATTTATAGTTAACCAATCCTGTCAGGTTGTGGGGGCGGAGTCACCACTGAGTGGGTCCTGGTCATCCCTCTATTAGCATTAAGGTTGCCTCCACAAAAAAATGGAGACAGAAATATTCTTCTAGACCTTGAGTTTCTGACAATCTTAAGATGTAAGCACATATTTATAAAGGACAGTCTGACTATGTCACTGCAACTTTAACTTGTACATTTTTGACAACACACTTGAACATATTACACTTAGAAGTTTGTCCCCTATCCATCCCTCTCTCTTTCTCCTCTCCGTTCTTTTTGGAATTACTACTACACAAATTTATTGATAGTGTTTGCCCCTGCTGGTGAGATTTCTTATTGCTTCAGGTCCTGATGGGAAGTGAGGAAACATATCACCAATGATGACATTTAACATTCAAGTAAGTTATACTGTGTCCTGATTATGGCAATTAAAGTTTATTTTACATAATTTTAACAAGTATCAAAACAGCTTTAAATCAAGCCCTCCCTGACCTCTCTAGTTGCTTGTACTGTGAAGTATTTAATTCCCAAAGGTCCTTAAAGATCAAAACAAAGAAGCTAAAGGGCCCTTTCTCGTGAGCAGTCCAACCATCCTAACATATTTACATATTATTAACAAGTAGTAAAACAGATTTAAAACAAGCCCTCCCTGACCTCTGTAGTTGCTTGCACTGTGAAGTAATTAATTTCCAAAGATCCTCAAAGGTCACAACAAAGACGCTAAAGAGCCCATTCTCATGAGCGACCCATCCATCCTAACATATTTACCGTATATACTCGAATATAAGCCGAGATTTTCAGACCCTTTTTTAGGTCTGAAAGTCCACCCCTCGGCTTATATTCGAGTCACCGCCGTCTGCCTACATGAACAGCTTGTCATGCAGACAGACGGCAGTTTCAAAAGCCGCGCCGCCTCCTCCCGCCCATCCGTGATAGGAGGACACTAATTTTCCCAGCAGTACAGTGTTCCGCCTATCACGGATGGCCTGTCATTCTCATCTCATGGACAAGGATGAGAGAATGTCCGTGATAGGCGGAACACTGCACACTGACTGCTGGGAAAAAAGTGTTCCTCCTATCACGGACGAGGAGGAGGAGGAGGCGCGGCTTTTAACTTTGTAATGGCGCCGTACACGCTGTGGGGGGGGACAGAGCGGGACCTCATCGGCTGCACGGACCCAGGACCCAGGACCCCGGACCCCGGACACAGGACCCTGGACCCACGGACCCACAGATCGGCGGATCGGCACAGGTAGGCTGCAATGGGGACACGGGCTGCAATGGGGACACGGGGGTCTGTACAGGGGACATGCAGATGGGCATTGCTGACCCTTTTTCCACTTACAGTAGCTGCTGCATTGTTGCCCCTCGGCTTATACACGGGTCAATACGTTTCCCCATTTTTTTGTGGTGATTTAGGGGCCTCGGCTTATACTCGGGACGGCCTATACTCGAGTATATACGGTAGATAATGTTGTTGTTGTTGCTGTTCAGTCATTTAGTAGTGTCCGACTCTTTGTGACCTCATGGACCATGGCGCTCCAGGCTTTTCTGTCCTCCACTGCCTCCCGGAGCTTGCTTACCTTCATGTTTATTGTTTTGATGATGGTATATGGTATGATGGTATCTATCCATCTTGTTTTCTGTCGTCCTCTTCTATGCTTCCTTCCATGCTTCCCAGCATCAGGGTCTTATCCAATCAGTCCTCTCTTCATATTAGGTGGCCAAAGTATTAAAATTTCAGATTCAGAATCTGGCCTTCCAGTGAATATTCAGGGTTGATTTCCTTCAGGATTGACTGGTTTGATCTCCTTTCCTTCCATGGCACTTTCAGGAGTCTTCTCCAACACCGTAGTTCAAAAGCATCAATTCTTTGGAGTTCAGCCTTCATTATGGTCCAACTTTCACAGCCATAGGTTAATACCATAGCTTTGACTATACAGTACTTTGTCGGTAGGGTGATGTCTCTGCTTTTTATAATGTTGTCTAGGTTTGCCATTGCTTTCCTCCCAAGAAGCAAGCGTCTCTTAATTTCATGGCTACAGCCACCGTCTGCCATGATATTGGAGCCTAGGAAGACACAATCTGTCACTGTTATCATTTCTTCTCCTTCTATTTGCCAAGGAGTGATGGGACTGGTTGCCATGATCTTAGTTTTCTTAATGTTCAATTTCAGGCCAGCTTTTGCGCTCTCTTCTTTCACCTTCATTAATTCTTTAGTTCTTCTTCACTTTCTGACATTAGTGTGATATCGTCTGCATATCTCAGATGGTTGATATTTCTTCCTGCGATCTTAATTCTGGCTTGTGATTCATCGATCCTAGCATTTCACATTATGTACTCTGCATATAAGTTAAATAAATAGGATGAAAATATACAGTGCCTTAAAAAAGTATTCATACCCCTTGACATTTTCCACATTTTGTCATGTTACAACCAAAAACAAATTTATTTTATTAGGATTTTATGTGATAGACCAACACAAAGTGGCACATAATTGTGAAGTGGAAGGAAAATAATAAATGGGTTTCATATTTTTTTACAAATAAATATGTGAAAAGTGTGGCATGCATTTGTATTCGGCCCCCCTGAGTCAATACTTTGTAGAAACACCTTTCTCTGCAACTACAGCTGCAGGTCTTTTTGGGCATGTCTCTACCAGCTTTGCACATCTATAGAGTGATGTTTTTGCCCCATTCTTCTTTGCAAAATAGCTCAAGCTCTGTCAGATTGGATGGAGAGCATTTGTGAACAGCAATTTTCAAGTTTTGCCACAGATTCTCAATTGGATTTAGGTCTGGACTTTGACTGGGCCATTCTAACACATAAATATGCTTTGATCTAAACCATTCTATTGTAGCTCTGGCTGTGAAGGTGAACCTCCGACCCAGTTTTAAGTCTTTTGCAGACTCTAACAGGTTTTTTTTCTAAGATTGCCCTGTATTTGGCTCCATCCATCCATCAACTCTGACCAGCTTCCCGGTCCCTGCTGAAGAAAAGCATCCCCACAACATGATCATGCCACCACCATGTTTCACAGTGGGGATGGTTTGTTCAGGGTGATGTGCAGTGTTAGTTTTTTTCCGCCACACATAGTGCTTTGCTTTTAGGCCAAAAAGTTAAATTTTGGTCTCATCTGACCAGAGCACCTTCTTACTGTGTCCCCCACATGGCTTCTATCAAACTGCAAATGGGACATCCTATGACTTTCTTTCAACAATGGCTTTCTTCTTGCCACTCTTCCATAAAGGCCAGATTTGTGGAGTGTACGACTAATAGTTGTCCTGTGGACAGATTCTCCCACCTGAGTTGTGGATCTCTGCAGCTCCTCCAGGGTTACCATGGGCCTCTTGGCTACTTTTCTGATTAATGCTCTCCTTTCCCATCCTGTCAGTTTAGGTGGATGGTCATGTCCTGGTAGGTTTGCAGTTGTGTCATACTCTTGCCATTTTCGGATGTTGAATTAAACAGTGCTCCGTGAGATGTTCAAAGCTTGGCAAATTATTTTATAACCTAAGCCTGCTTTAAACTTCTTCAAAAATGTATCCCTGACCTTTTTGGTGTGTTCCTTGGCCTTCATGATACTGTTTGTTCACTAAGGTTCTCTAACAAGCCTCTGAGGGCTTTACAGAACAGCTGTATTCATACAGATGTGTAGGGGTGGGGTGAGCGTGGAACACTAATACTCCTACAGAGGTACCATCCCAAGAAAATGTATAAATATATTTAAAAAAATTATTTTTTATAGAACAGAATGGGACTCTGATTGTGACTCGGAGGAGTATAAAAAAAAAAAAAAACTGATTTATCCAAAAGTAAATTATTAAACTAAAAGACAAAGTTTAAAATACATTACAGTCTTTAGTGATTCAAATTTTGAAATCAGAGATGTGCTGTTTCCCAACAGGTTTATACAAAGAGTGTTTGTATAAACCTGTTGGGAACCAGCACATCCCTGATTTCAAAATTTGAATCACTAAAGACTGTTTTTTTCATACTCCTCCGAGACGAAGAGTCCCATTCTGTTCTATTAAAAAAAATGTTTTGAAATATATTTATGTATTCATACTGAGATGAAATTACACACAGGTGTACTCCATTTACTAATTAGGTGACTTCTGAAGGCAATTGGTTCTACTAGATTTTAGTTAGCGATATCAAAGTAAAGGGGGCTGAATATAAATGCACGCCACACTTTTCACATATTTATTTGTAAAAAAAAATTTAAAACCATTTAGCATTTTCGGAGTACACTGTAGTTTACCCAAGCTCCAACAAAAGATAAGATAAATGCAGAGTTCATGCTGGAAAGTCCACAAAAGTTCCATTATTCAAAAAAACATCCGGCAAACGAATGCTTCTTGATGCCGTTTTTTTCCAGCATATGCAGCAATAATAACATGACAAATCTGATTTAAGCTATGCAAGTCACAATTATGTGCCACTTTGTGTTGGTATATCACATAAAATCCCAATAAAGCACATTTACATTTTTGGTTGTAACATGACAAAATGTGGAGAATTTCAAGGGGTATGAATACTTTTTCAAGGCACTGTAAATCCTTGCTGCACTCCTTTCTCAATTTTGAACCAGTCAGATTTAAAACAAGCCATCTCTGATCTAGTTGCTTGTACTGTGAAGTAATTCATTTTCAAAGATCCTCTAAAAGATCACAACAAGGACCCTAAGGGCTCTTTCACCTGGACAGTCTGTCGGTCCGTTTTGTGATCTGTGATTATGTGGATCAAAACTGACAGCAATACAACTTTTCTCAATTCTGAAGTCCCTCGAAGAGAAAGTTCCCTATTTAAAATGAGCCAGGGGTGAATAGAGGTTTACCAGATAAAGGTAGGGGAAAGATGTTGGAATTTGTAAATACAGTAAAACCTTGGATTGCAAGCAATTCGTTCCAGAAACATGCTTGTAATCGAAAGCACTTGTATATCAAAGCGAATTTCCCCATAAGAAATAATGTCAACTCAGATAATTTGTTCCACAACCATTTATTCATAAGTCATTCAGTTTATAGTCCATATAAAAAGATTATAGCAATGTGACCAGGTTGTGTAACCATAAAATGTCCATCCACAAATGGAAGCCTCCATAAGGGGATTAGAAGCAAAATCCAGTGTAGAAATATGGTTACATTTAATGAAGGTACAACATTTAGCAACTCACATGGTTCATGATTAAAATAGGCACATGGCACAGGCATCCGGGGTAAAGCTGTCCACATAGACCATCCCCCGCACCGCCGTCTCTCACTGCTGTCAGTCTGCAATCGTGACCAGGAAGACTACCCCGATCTGAAAACCTGGCTTGAACCGCTCGTGGAGTGTGGAAGGACTGACGTTGATGGTGGTGAGGAGGGCGGTCTATGTGCACTTATATAACGGAACCGTGCGTCAGAGGGGGTGGGGTCACCGGATGGCCCTGCCCTCCGTTATATAAGAAGCGTCAGAAGAAGAGAAGCGTCACACAGCGGGAGCCTCCCATTGATGAGGAGCGGCCCAAGAACGAATCGGGGAAGAAGACGCCGTGAAGGAAGATGCCGGACGAGAGCACCGGAGCAAGAAGCAGAGGATCGGAGGAAGAAGCAGAGGAAGAAGAAAATGGAGGAAGAAACCAAAGGATGAAGGAAGGAAGGAAGGAAGGAAGAAGACCCGAAGAAGATGGAAAGAAGAAGACTTTAAATGAAGGAATTGTCAAAAACGGTCTCTTGTCATGTTTAAAATTTTTGACACTTTTTTTGTGAAATGATAGGGGTACTTTTGTACCCCATTACCATTTCACACAGGGGCCGGGATCTGGAGGTCCCCTTGTTAAAGGGGGCTTCCAGATTCCGATAAGCCCCCCGCCCACAGACCCCCACAACCACCAGGCAAGGGTTGTGGGGATGAGGCCCTTGTTCCCATCAACATGGGGACAAGGTGCTTTGGGGGGCTACCCACAAAGCACCCTCCAAATATTGAGGGCATGTGACCTGGTACGGTTCAGGAGGGGGGGCCGCCCTCTCATCCCCCCTCTTTTCCTGCGGCCTGCCAGGTTGCGTGCTCGGATAAGGGTCTGGCATGGATTTTGAGGGGTACCCCCACGCCATTTTTTTTTAAATTTTGGAGCGGGGTTCCCCTTAAAATCCATACCAGACCTGAAGGGCCTGGTATGGATTTTGAGGGGGACCCCCACGCCATTTTTTTTTAAATTTTGGCGCAGGGTTCTCCTTAAAATCTATACCAGACCTGAAGGGCCTGGTATGGATTTTGAGGGGGACCCCCACGCCATTTTCTTTTTAAATTTTGGCGCAAGGTTCCCCTTAATATCCATACCAGACCTAAGGGCCTGGTATGCTCTTGGAGGGGAACCCATGCCGTTTTTTTATTGAAAATTAAAGTCGCCTGGCCTTGGGGCGACTTAAAGTCGTGATGTAAGTCGCCCCAAGTCATGTTGAAGTCGCCCCAGGTTGCGCTGTGATTCATACTCAAGTCATGTCACTTTTTTCATTCTTTGTTGCAACTCAGTGCTGCTGATCACCTCAGGCCTCTTTCAGCTATTTCATGCTTATATTCATCACTGTTGGCTGTCTGTCATTGCTCAGGGTTGGCTCCCTGAAGGTGACAACGCCTGCGCTATGTGTGTTGACATGGACACTTGCAGTCTCAATCAGTTGCGCAAGTGACAAGGTGACAAAGCATGAGAATAACTGGGAGACAGTTTTTCCCCCATAACACAAAGTGTCTGAAGGAGGACCTTCATCATAGGATCAAAAGGTATTATTGTAAAGAAATCTGCAGATTTAAAAAGATTGAAAACAACATTTAAACTGAAATTAACATGCTAATGTGCAGTTACATTTGGCTTTAGAAAAGATGATTCAGCTTTTTGGCTGTGATGAAGTTATTTACAGACAATACCTTTGGCTGTGGATACTTACTTTAATTGTTCTGTGAGTGGTGCAAATGAGTGTACTATCAAGCAGGGGCATCCATCAGTAACTACCAAACGGAGTAGCGCATTTACATTAACACCGAGGACTAATCCAGTAAAGCTAATAGAGAGAAAAATGTTAGCGGAAATAGTTTAGAACATATTTCAGTATTTGATGCTGGTAAATCATGAAAACAGAGTACAAATAAAAAAGTGTAAATTAGGTGTGCTCATAAAGCCATTGCTATTGATCAGGTAGTTAAAGAATATCTGGGCTAAAGAAGAATGGAAGTCAATCTACATAATATTATCAATAGTTTATCCACAATAGCTTACACTATTGAGTAGCGGTAACGCGCATTACCATAATTCATCTTGCATGCATTACTGCATTCTGATGCCAATCACTTTGAGATGCCCTGGCAATGTTTGTTGGAGTGCCATTTAAAAATGAATGGCATTGCAGCTTATCACACTGCAAACTATGAATTACCACAATTCACAATTGTGAAGCCAGCCTCAAGGTTTTAACCTAAAGTAAATAGACATTTTTTTGGTTAAACATTTTGTGTTTCTTTATTTTTCACCTTTTAGCAAGAAAGACACAATTTCAGGCTCCATTCACACCTAGAATTTTTGCAAACTTGCTTTTTTGCAAATTTTTTGTTTTTGCGCATTTATGGGCAACATGCATAAGTTAGCTCATTTATTTTAAGGGCTTTCCTAGGTGCAACAAATACGGCAAAGTACTGTATTTATTGGCGTATGACACTCACTTTTTCACCATGAATATAGGGGGCAAATAGCATGTGCATGTTATACGCCAATGCTTCAATTTTAGCTGCCTCGGAGGGGACAGGGAGGGGGGCGGGACAAGCCCTGTCAGATTACATACAGTGAGAATCTCCTGTTTACTTGGCGGCCTCTGTATTAGGAAGTCCCGTCTCCTGGGCTGCCATTGGACCACTGTTCTGTCTATCATAGGAGATTCACTGTATGTAATCTGTCGGCGCTCATCCCGCCCCCTCCCTGTCCCCTCTAGTTTGCAGATGGGCAACGATCAGGCTGCATTGAAGGCAATGGTGCGGCTGCTGCATTGATGGCAATGGCGAGGCTGCTGCATTGATGGCAATGGCAAGGCTGCTGCATTGATGGCAATGGCAAGGCTGCTGCATTGATGGCAATGGCAAGGCTGCTGCATTGATGGCAATGGCAAGGCTGCTGTATTGATGGCAATTTTGAGGCTTCATTGATGTGGCCTGATGAGGCTGCATTGATGGCACTTGTGAGGCTGCATATGGGCATTGATCAGGCTGCATTGATGGCAATGGTGAGGCGTCAGATGGGCACTGACTCTTAATTTCCCTACAAGTTCCTTATTTAAAAAAAACATTTTTCCTGAAACTTCCCTCTTAAAATGAATGTGCGTGTTATACGCCGATAAAAACAATAGCTCATGTGGCTTTTCACAGCATTGGGCCTCACACGTTTCTAACCATGTGTTCTGCCACATTTGTTGTGCGCAGACTTGCCGCTTTTGGGGTGCCATTAACAATGAATGGCACCGCAAATACAACGATTTTGCACGCGTTTACAAAACACACCGGTGTGATTGTAACCTACAGTTTACAAATATACATTTTTTAACATTGATACAGAATTGTCTTTAAGATTTAGTAACAATTTTGGAAGTTATGCTGTAATTGTTTGCAGTAATATTGATTTTAGTGCATTTTTTTATTGAAAATATAGATATGATTAACATTTGTGCAACAATCATGTGACAAAATCAGAAGCGCCATCTTTTAATTCTACAAGTCCTGTGTTTTAAAAAAAACATCATAGTTTGTGGGGATGCTTTTTACTAACTTGCAAAGCTGTAAGTGAAAATTAGCAAAAAAGTTAAAAAAAATTTATAAAAAGAAAAAATGGGCCAGCCATCTGAAGTAAAAAAATAGGAGGCTGGTCACTGGTATCGAAAGGATTAAGGAGTATTACACTGTTATGCCGCATATACACGGAATTTCCGACAACAAATGTTCGATGTGAGCCTGTTGTCGGAAATTCCAACCGTGTGTATTTGCTGTCAGAATTTCCGACAAAAAATGTTTGAGAGCAGGTTCTCAAATTTTCTGACAACAAAACTTGTCAGAAATTCAAAACGTGTGTACACAATTCCGACGCACAAAATTCCACGCATGCTCGGAATCAAGCAGAAGAGCCGCACTGGCTATTGAACCTCATTTTTCTCGGCTTGTCGTAAGTGTTGTACGTCACCGCGTTCTTGACGTTCGGAATTTCCGACAACATTTGTGTGACAGTGGGTATGCAAGACAAGTTTGAGCCAACATCCTTTGGAAAAAAATCCACGGTTTTGTTGTCCGAAAATCCTATTGTGTGTACAGGGCATTATACTTGTTAATTCTTAAATAAAAATTTCATTGAGAAAAAAAATAAAAAAATAAATGAAGTATTGCTATGTCTATGCTCCACTACAGTCAAGCAAGGAGAAATGTCCCAAATGAGAACATAATAACAATAAAAGTTTGTTTGTTATGCCCCGTACACATGATTGGATTTTCCGCCAACAAAACCATGGATTTTTTTTCCGAAGGATGTTCGCTCAAACTTGTCTTGCATACACACGGTCACACAAATGCTGTTGGAAATTTCGAACGTGAGAACGCGGTGACGAACAAGACGTACGACTAGCCGAGAAAAGGAAGTTCAATAGCCAGTGCGGCTGCTTCTGCTTGATTCCCAGCATGCGTGAACTATTGTGTGAGGACTTGTGTACACACGATCAGACTTTCCGACAACAAGTGGAGTTGGCGGAAAATTTGAGAACTTGCTCTCGAACATTTGTGGCCGAAAATTCCGACAGCAAATGTTCTATGGATTGTGTTCAGATTAAACCCCAAACGTGTAGTGTATTCAAATGTTTGAAGAAAATAATCAAGTGGCGCTAACAATCATTGTTAGCGCCACTTGATTATTTTCTTCAAACATTCGAATACACTACACGTTTGGGGTTTAATCTGAACACAATTCACTATATCATTTTAAAGTGGCAGCTGGTTCACTACACTTGTTTATTGTTATATATTTCATTTTGTATACACAATATTAGGAATAATATTTTTGGAAGAATTGGCACAGTGGAGGTACAATATTTCAGCAGGCGGACATATAGAGTACCATTAGACCAAAATGTTCTATGGACCCTACACATGGTCGGACTTTCTGACAACAAGCTCACATCAAACATTTCCCGTCGGAGAGTCCGACCGTGTGTACGGGGCATAAGTCTTCCCTGCTCTATGCCAAGTATATTTGGCTGGAGTTGGGCTTTAACATTTGAGAAAAGCAATCACTGCATGAATTTTTATCCAGAAACAGAATTCAAAACATGTCTAAAATGAGTCACTTACTTAGCACTGTTGAGACTAACGGGTCCTGTAATATGGAGACGATAGGTATCATTGCTTTGGTATGAAATGGCTACTTCAAGTGAAGCTAAGCCTGTAACAGTTGGACTGCTAGAGAAAAAAGAATGAATTATGTATTCAATAAATACTGAAATCTTGCTAACGTCAGAAGGAGCACACAGTTTACCTTAATGTGGATTATAAGGGCCCTTTCACACTGATCGTTGTTCAGTTAAAAAAACAGTGGAAGAAGAATACATAAAAAAATGCATCCTTTAAATATTATGGAACTCTTCACAACAGTCAGTTGCATTTTTAAACATCCTGCTTGCTGCATTTTTGGTGCAGTTAAAAAAAAACACCAGAAATGCACCTCCCATTGAAATGAATGGAATATGTGGCAAAAATGCATCAAAAAGCAATGCACCTGTGGGAAGTGTGCAACTTCTGAATCACATGACAAGAGAAAGGATTCCAGTCCTAATCAATGAGATTCAGCACAGTGCGATTTTGGTTCCTGCATGACTTTGCGCGACTTTGGTGTGACAAGAGTGTGATTTAAGCCCCATAGGCTTCATTGATCCGTTCCTGTGTGACTTTGATAAGATGCGTTTTTTTAAACAATCACCCCTCTTCCCAGGTCATCCTTGCTGCCTAAAAACTCTCCTCTCTATCTAGAAATGTTAACGTATATCCTAAGGCAAAACTTAAAAAAAAAAAGTTTCAGATAGAATGGAGAAGGATTAGAACACCTGTCAGGTTTATATTGCTGTCTATGCCCCCATTAGGAAGATTCACCCTCTCTATTCAGTTTCCTGGGCATTCCCCAGGCTTTGTTGTTGTCTCATGAATTCCAGCATCCTTGACTTTATTTCTTTTGACATGAGGAAACTCATTGGTCGGATTTAATATATCCAGATGACAAAGGTCATTTCTTACATTTGGACGAATTAGTATGTCTATATTAGATATTATGCAGGCCATACATGGTCGAATTTTGAACGAATTTTCTTTTCAAAATCAGAAAGTTCGTTTTTTTTGTGATCCGATTGTGCCACCATTGATTTTCGAAATTCGGCCGGCCGAGCCTTCAATTTCACCTCATGTTGCTACAGAAAAGAATTTTCTTTTCTCTCCGTAAATTTTCTTTTCTTATTACATTTCTCGCACGATTATCCCATCATTGATTAGAAAATCGGTCGTTTTATCAAAAAATTTCCAACATGTCCGATTCCTCAAATTTGATTTCCGAACGAAAATCGGCTGTTACTGCAGCCCACTAATGGTGAGAAATTCATACGAAAATTCTTAGATACGATTTCGAAAGAAAATTCTTTCGAAATTCGAACCGTGTATGGCCGGCCTTAGTGTTACTGTACCTAACAGTATTTAAAATATTTCCTTTAAAATAATTCCTTTATATAGTTTTAAAGAAGCCTTCTATGGTTGCAACGTTTGGTCTTAGCCCATATTTTGGAAGATTTGTTTGATCGTCTCAAGAATTGATTTTAGATTGATTGGTAGGTTTTCCTCTCAGCCTGATAATAATTCCTATGTATTGAAATGTAAATGAATTACTGTAATTATATTGCAACAATTTTATTGATATCAATGTTAATATCATGTATTCTCTTTGCAGCATTAAACTTCATGCAGCACTATAAAACTCCTGAAGAAGCTCCTTTAACCACTTCCCGACCGCCCCATGTACATATACGTGTGCAAAATGGCACGGGCAGGCAAAATCCCGTATATAAACGTGATTTTGCAATTGCCTGCCCGTGGGTCGCGGGACCAGAGGACCCGATCGCAGCTGGTGTCTCGCGATCGGGTCACAGAGCTGAAGAACGGGGAGAGGTTTGTGTAAACAAACCTCTCCCCATGCTTCCTACACTGCCTGTCATTGATCGGCTGTTCCCGGTCATCGGGAAAGCCGATCAATGACGTCAGACGTCAGCCCCGCCCCCTAATGTAAAAAAACACACACACGTCACAGCCCATAACCCCTCCCCTCCCCCTAGTGGTTAACCCCTTCACTACAACTGTCATTTATACAGGAATCAATGCATTCAAATAGCATTGGTTGCTGTATAAATGACAATGGTCCCAAAAATGTGTCAAAAATGTCCGATGTGTCTGCCATAATGTCGCAGTCACAATGAAAATCGCTGATCACCGCCATTACTAGTAAAAAAAAAAATATTAATAAAAATGCTATAAAACTATCCCCTATTTTGTAAACGCTATAACTTTTGCGCAAACCAATCAATAATCGCTAATTGTGATTTTTTTTTACCAAAAATATGTAGAAGAATACGTATCGGCCTAAACTGAGGAAAAAAAAATGTTTTTTTATATATTTTTTGGGGATATTTATTATAGCAAAAAGCAAAAAATATTGCATTGTTTTCAAAATTGTCGCTCTATTTTTGTTTATAGCGCAAAAAATAAAAACCGCAGGGGCGATCAAATACCACCAAAAGAAAGCTCTATTTGTGGGAAAAAAAGGACGCCAATTTTGTTTGGGAGCCACATCGCACGGCGGCGCAATTGTCAGTTAAAGCGACGCAGTGCCGAATCGCAAAAAGGGGCCTGGTCCTTTGGCTGCCAATTGTTCCGGGGCTGAAGTGGTTAAAAACCACTTAAAGACCAGGCCATTTTTTTTCTAACACCCTAGAGGATAAAATGACGGTCATTGCAATACTTTTTGTCACACCGTATTTGCGCAGCAGTCTTACAAGCGCACTTTTTTTGGAAAAAAAATCACTTTTTTGAATAAAAAAATAATACAACAGTAAAGTTAGCCCAACTTTTTGTATATTGTGAAAGATAATGTTATGCCGTGTAAATTGATACCCAACATGTCACACTTCAAAATTGTGCCCGCTCGTGGAATGCCGTCAAACTTTTACCCTTAAAAATCTCCATAGGCGACGTTTAAAAAATTCTACAGGTTGCATGTTTTGCGTTGAGTTACAGAGAAGGTCTAGGGCTAGAATTATTGCTCTCGCTCTAATGTTTGTGGTGATTAGGGATGAGCCGAACACCCCCGGGTTCGGTTCGAACCAGAACCTTCGAACGGACCGAAAGTTCGCGCGAATTTTCGAACCCTATACGTTATAATGGACGCGAACGTTCGAAATCAAAAGTGCTAATTACAACGGCCAATATGCATGTTAATGTCATAAAACAGGTTTGGGGACCCGGGTCCTGCCCCAGGGGACATATATCAATGCAAAAAGAACTTTTAAAAACTAACGTTTTTTCGGGAGCAGTCATTTTAATGATGCATAAAGTGAAAAAAAAAAAGTGAAATTTTCCTTTAAATATGGTACCTGGGGGGTGTCTAAAGTATGCCTGTGAAGTGGCATGTGTTTCCCGTGTTTAGAACTGTCCTTGCACAAAATGACATTTGTAAAGGAAAAAAAGAAGCCATTTAAAACCACTTGCGGCTTTAGGTTTGATCTTAAGTAGAATCTGAACAGGTACATTATGAAGTGTAGCTCCATCCCAAAAAAATCTATTTTTAAGCTTTTTGGAGAACATAGGGAGGGGTTATCACCCCTGTAACATTTGCTGTCTTTGCACATCTGTTCAGAACATGTCACCTCACTTTCCGTCCCAATGACAAATGTTTTTGGAAAAGTGGGGTTTTAATTGAAACAAGGATTGGTGATAAAGTATCAGTAGAGAGGAGATACCTTTTTCCCAAATTAAATCTAACAGGATAGAATTTCCCTTCCTAGGGGTAGATTTCCTCTCACTTCCTGTTTTCTCTTTCCATTTGCAAGTAGGAGTCGTTTGTAAGTTGGATGTTTGAAAGTAGGGGCCTGGCGTATATACTCTGCAGAAATTTGCCCTATTAGATGTTGGTGTAGCCACAAGACTGGTGGGCACAGGAATGGGCCCTGCTGTGAGTTAATAGATCAAGATTTGTAATTGCATGCACCTGTTGAACAGGGCAGAAAAATTGGGGGTGGTGGTGGTGGTGGTGGACGGTTTTGCCACAAGACTGTAAGCTCTCACAGTTACTCTTGGTGGGCGCAGGAATGGGCCCTGCTGTGAGTTATTAGATCAAGATTTGTAATTGCAAGCACCTGATGAACAGGGCAGAAAAATTGGGCCTTTGGCGGTGGTGGTGGACGGTGTTGCCACAAGACTGCAGGCCCTCATAGTTACTCTTGGTGGGCGCAGGAATGGGCCCTGCTGTGAACTATTAGATCAAGATTTGTAATTACCCGCCCCTGTTAAACAGGGGCTGAAAAATTGTGCCTTAGGCACTGGTGCTGGTGCCACAACACTGCAACCCCTCACAGAGACTGTACTTGGAGCACAGCAGTCACACGTGTTGCGAAGCATTTTTTTAAAAAATTGTAAGTACACGCCCCTGTTAAACAGGGGCTGAAAAATTGTGCCTTAGGCACTGGTGCTGGTGCCACAACACTGCAACCCGGCCCTCACAGATACTGTACTTGGAGCACAGCAGTCACACGTGTTGCGAAGCATTTTTTTTAAAAAATTGTAAGTACACGCCCCTGTTAAACAGGGGCTGAAAAATTGTGCCTTAGGCACTGGTGCTGGTGCCACAACACTGCAACCCGGCCCTCACAGATACTGTACTGGAGCACAGCAGTCACACGTGTTGCGAATCTTTTTTTTAAAAAATTGTAAGTACCCGCCCCTGTTAAACAGGGGCTGAAAAATTGTGCCTTAGGCACTGGTGCCACAACACTGCAACACGGCCCTCACAGAGACTGTACTTGGAGCACAGCAGTCACACGTGTTGCGAAGCATTTTTTTAAAAAATTGTAAGTACACGCCCTGTTAAACAGGGGCTGAAAAATTGTGCCTTAGGCACTGGTGCTGGTGCCACAACACTGCAACACGGCCCTCACAGAGACTGTACTTGGAGCACAGCAGTCACACGTGTTGCGAAGCATTTTTTTAAAAAATTGTAAGTACACGCCCCTGTTAAACAGGGGCTGAAAAATTGTGCCTTAGGCACTGGTGTGGTGGCATGGATCATTGAGGAGGAGGAAGAGGATAGTCAGTGAACATAAGAGGACAGTCACTCAGCATCAGCATAGGCAGTCTTGAAGGGATGTGACATTAAAAATTATTCGGTTATATCCACCTCAGGTGCCTGGTAGCTGGTGGTGATCCAAGACTGATTCATTTTGATGAATGTCAGTCGATCAACCGAGGCGGTGGACAGGCGCACCCTATGATCAGTCACAAATCCTCCAGCAGCACTGAATGTGCGTTCGGAAAGAACGCTGGAGGCAGGACAGGCCAGTAGCTCAATTGCATACTGTGCAAGCTCTGGCCAGTGATCCATCCTCAGGACCCAGTAAGCCAGAGGATTTTCGGTGGGAAAGGTGTCCAAGTCTGACCTTGCCCCAAGGTATTCCTGCACCATGTATATCAGACGCTGGCGATGGTTGCTGGAACCGATCATACCTTGGGGCTGCGGACTAAAAAATTGTCTGAACGCATCGGTCAGACGTCCACCTTCCCCACCGCTCCTTCTGCCACTGACCGAAGCCTCAGCAACTCGTCGCCCAGGACCAGGAGTTTGTAGCCTCCCAGTTTCTGGGAACGCGTTGCACAGACCTTTCTGCAAGGCCTCCCTGAGATGTCTCATCCTCTGCTCCCTCTGCGACGGCAAGATAAGGTCCGCAACCTTACCCTTGTACCGCGGATCAAGGAGAGTGGCCAGCCAGTAATGGTCCCTCTCCTTGATCCGAAGAACACGAGGATCCTTCCGCAGGCTTTGCAGGATCAGGGAGGCCATGCAGCGTAGGTTAGCTGAGGCATTCGGTCCGGAGTCTTCTGGGTCACTGAGGATGACATGATCGCCAGCCACCTCCTCCCAGCCACGTACAAGTCCACTGGCTTGTTGGGACTGTACATCATCCCTAAAAGACTGCTGCTGCTGATGCTGAGTGCCAGGCTCCACCTCCATGCTCACACAATCCTCCTCCTCCTCCTCCTCCTCCTCCTCCTCATCCTCTTCCTGTGTGATGGGTGGGACAGAAGGAACACTGTCCGGATAAAGGGGGCCTTGAGAGGCAAGGAAGTCCTCCTCTTCCTGCCTCTGTTCTGCCTCAAGTGCCCTGTCCATTATCCCACGCAGCGTATGCTCCAACAGGTGGACAAGAGGGACAGTGTCACTGATGCATGCACTGTCACTGCTCACCATCCTCGTGGCCTCCTCAAATGGTGAGAGGACAGTGCATGCATCCCTGATCATGCTCCACTGACGTGGGGAAAAAAAAAACAAGCTCCCCTGACCCTGTCCTGGTGCCGTAGTCGCAAAGGTACTCATTGATGGCCCTCTGCTGCGTGTGCAGTCGCTGCAGCATGGCCAACGTTGAGTTCCACCTGGTGGGCATGTCAGATATTAGGCGGTTCTTGGGCAGGTTCAGCTCCTTTTGCAGCTCAGTCAGCCGAGCACTGGCATTATAAGATCGGCGGAAATGCACACAGACTTTCCTGGCCTGCCTCAGGACATCCTGTAAGCCTGGGAACCTGCCCAAGAACCGCTGCACCACCAGGTTGAGGACGTGAGCCATGCAGGGCACATGGGTGAGCTGCCCCTGTCGCAGGGCGGAGAGGAGGTTGGTGCCATTGTCAGAAACGACCATTCCTGGCTTAAGCTGACGTGGCGTCAACCACCTCTCGGCCTGCCCCTGCAGAGCTGCCAGAACCTCTGGCCCAGTGTGGCTCCTGTCCCCCAAACACACCAGCGCAAGCACGGCATGGCATCTTTTTGCCTGCGTACTTGCGTAGCCCCTTGTACGCCTACGGAGCACCGCTGGTTCCAAGGACAGAGCACTGGAGGAAGAAGAAGAGGAGGGGGTGGAGGAGAGAGGTGTGTCACAACCAGTAGCAGTAGTCGCGTTTTGGAGGCGTGGTGGCGGAACAACCTCCAACACTACTGCACCTTGTCCTGCATCCCTCCCAGCTGCCAATAGAGTGACCCAATGGGCCGTGAAAGAAAGGTACCGTCCCTGTCCATGCCTGCTGGACCATGAGTCAGCGGTAATATGCACCTTACCGCTGACCGCCCTGTCCAGCGAGGCATGGACATTGCCCTCCACATGCCGGTAGAGAGACGGAATCGCCTTCCGCGAGAAAAAGTGGCGTTTGGGAACCTGCCACTGAGGAACCGCACATTGAACAAACTCACGGAAGGGGGCCGAGTCTACCAACTGAAAAGGCAGCAGTTGAAGTGCTAGCAATTTAGCAAGGCTAGCATTCAACCGCTGGGCATGTGGATGGCTGGGAGTGTACTTCTTTCTACGGTCCAGCAGCTGGGGCAGGGAAATTTGCCTGCTGCATTCGGACGTCGGTGTACTGCAAGTACTTGGTTGTGACACACCGAATTCTACACCTTCAGTCCTCTCAGAGCAGCTTTCAGAGAGGACTGAAGGTGTAGTGGGGATGGAGATCCCAGCTGAGGAGGAGCAAGGAGAGGTCCGCTTAGTTCTTTGGTGTGGGTCTTTTATGTGTGCCTGCCAACGAGCTGCATGGCAGGTCGCCATATGTCTGGTCATGCTTGTCGTGCCCAAGCGGCTGATGTTTTGGCCACGCGAGATACGCTTGAGACAAATATTGCAAATAGCAGTGGTGCGATCTGCTGCACTCGTCTCAAAAAAGGCCCACACCAAAGAACTTTTCTGATAACGTGCAGAGGCAGCGCCCTGCACAGGCGGAGCTCTGCGGTGTTGTACAGTTGCTGTGCTGGCCTCTACCTGGCCTCCAGGGGGCATCCTGCCTCGTTGGACATGTGACGCCGCATCCTCCTCCTCCTCGTCCTCCTCCTCATCCTCTCTCCCTTGAGGCACCCACGTGGAGTCAGTGACCTCATCATCCCCTCCCTCTTCACCACTAGAGCAAACCTGGCAGTAAGCTGCAGCTGGTGGAACTGTACTGCCAGATTCCTCAAGCTGGGTATCGTCATCCGAGCCTTCGAATCGTTGGGCATCCTCCTGGAGCATGTACCCAACACTGTGCTCAAAGAGTTCGGGGGACTCCTCAGGAGGACATGGTGGGTCTAGGGAAGGGGTGGCTGATGATGCTCTGTCAGTACCCTGAGCCTGGGTGAGAGAGGATGAGGAGGATGAGGAGGGCTTGGTCATCCATTCTACCAAGCCTTCAGCATGATGCGGCTCCACATGTCCAGCTGCCGAAAACAAAGACGCGCGTGTCCCATGGCCACGTGCTGATGACGATGCACGACCACGTCCACGTCCACGGCCACGTCCACTAGAAACAGAGCCTGCCTGCCCTGTGTTCTTGGCTCTGCACGCTCTGCCTCCCCTTGGCGGTCTTCCAGCCATTGTAGTCGGTAGTCCTGTGGGTGCTGCTGAGAAGAAAATATAGGAGCTCTGTGTGATGCCACTAACACACTAGAAGTCCTATGGGTGCTTCTGCAAAGAAAATAGAGGAGCTCTGTGTGATGCCACTAACACACTAGAAGTCCTGTGGGTGCTTATGCAAAGAAAATAGAGGAGCTCTGTGTGATGCCACTAACACACTAGAAGTCCTGTGGGTGCTTCTGCAAAGAAAATAGAGGAGCTCTGTGTGATGCCAATAACACACTAGAAGTCCTGTGGGTGCTGCTGAGAAGAATATATAGGAGCTCTGTGTGATGCCACTAACACACTAGAAGTCCTATGGGTGCTTCTGCAAAGAAAATAGAGGAGCTCTGTGTGATGCCACTAACACACTAGAAGTCCTGTGGGTGCTTCTGCAAAGAAAATAGAGGAGCTCTGTGTGATGCCACTAACACACTAGAAGTCCTGTGGGTGCTTATGCAAAGAAAATAGAGGAGCTCTGTGTGATGCCACTAACACACTAGAAGTCCTGTGGGTGCTGCTGAGAAGAATATATAGGAGCTCTGTGTGATGCCACTAACACACTAGAAGTCCTATGGGTGCTTCTGCAAAGAAAATAGAGGAGCTCTGTGTGATGGGACTAACACACTTCAAGTCCTATAGGTGCTTCTGGGAAGAAAATATAGCTCTGTGTGTGTGATGGGACTAACACACTTCAAGTCCTATAGGTGCTTCTGGGAAGAAAATATAGCTCTGTGTGTGTGATGGGACTAACACACTTCAAGTCCTATAGGTGCTTCTGGGAAGAAAATATAGCTCTGTGTGTGTAATGGGACTAACACACTTCAAGTCCTATAGGTGCTTCTGGGAACAAAATATAGCTCTGTGTGTGTGATGGGACTAACACACTTCAAGTCCTATAGGTGCTTCTGGGAAGAAAATATAGCTCTGTGTGTGTGATGGGACTAACACACTTCAAGTCCTATAGGTGCTTCTGGGAAGAAAATATAGCTCTGTGTGTGTAATGGGACTAACACACTTCAAGTCCTATAGGTGCCTCTGGGAACAAAATATAGCTCTGTGTGTGTGATGGGACTAACACACTTCAAGTCCTATAGGTGCTTCTGGAAGAAAATATAGCTCTGTGTGTGTGATGGGACTAACACACTTCAAGTCCTATAGGTGCTTCTGGGAAGAAAATATAGCTCTGTGTGTGTGATGGGACTAACACACTTCAAGTCCTATAGGTGCTTCTGGGAACAAAATATAGCTCTGTGTGTGTGATGGGACTAACACACTTCAAGTCCTATAGGTGCTTCTGGGAACAAAATATAGCTCTGTGTGTGTGATGGGACTAACACACTTCAAGTCCTATAGGTGCTTCTGGGAACAAAATATAGCTCTGTGTGTGTAATGGGACTAACACACTTCAAGTCCTATAGGTGCTTCTGGGAAGAAAATATAGCTCTGTGTGTGTAATGGGACTAACACACTTCAAGTCCTATAGGTGCTTCTGGGAACAAAATATAGCTCTGTGTGTGTGATGGGACTAACACACTTCAAGTCCTATAGGTGCTTATGGGAACAAAATATAGCTCTGTGTGTGTGATGGGACTAACACACTTCAAGTCCTATAGGTGCTTCTGGGAACAAAATATAGCTCTGTGTGTGTGATGGGACTAACACACTTCAAGTCCTATAGGTGCTTCTGGGAACAAAATATAGCTCTGTGTGTGTGATGGGACTAACACACTTCAAGTCCTATAGGTGCTTCTGGGAACAAAATATAGCTCTGTGTGTGTAATGGGACTAACACACTTCAAGTCCTATAGGTGCTTCTGGGAAAAAAATATAGCTCTGTGTGTGTAATGGGACTAACACACTTCAAGTCCTATAGGTGCTTCTGGGAACAAAATATAGCTCTGTGTGTGTAATGGGACTAACACACTTCAAGTCCTATAGGTGCTTCTGGGAACAAAATATAGCTCTGTGTGTGTGATGGGACTAACACACTTCAAGTCCTATAGGTGCTTCTGGGAACAAAATATAGCTCTGTGTGTGTGATGGGACTAACACACTTCAAGTCCTATAGGTGCTTCTGGGAACAAAATATAGCTCTGTGTGTGTGATGGGACTAACACACTTCAAGTCCTATAGGTGCTTCTGGGAAGAAAATATAGCTCTGTGTGTGTAATGGGACTAACACACTTCAAGTCCTATAGGTGCTTCTGGGAACAAAATATAGCTCTGTGTGTGTAATGGGACTAACACACTTCAAGTCCTATAGGTGCTTCTGGGAACAAAATATAGCTCTGTGTGTGTAATGGGACTAACACACTTCAAGTCCTATAGGTTCTTCTGGGAACAAAATATAGCTCTGTGTGTGTGATGGGACTAACACACTTCAAGTCCTATAGGTGCTTCTGGGAACAAAATATAGCTCTGTGTGTGTGATGGGACTAACACACTTCAAGTCCTATAGGTGCTTCTGGGAACAAAATATAGCTCTGTGTGTGTGATGGGACTAACACACTTCAAGTCCTATAGGTGCTTCTGGGAACAAAATATAGCTCTGTGTGTGTAATGGGACTAACACACTTCAAGTCCTATAGGTGCTTCTGGGAAAGAAAATATAGCTCTGTGTGTGTAATGGGACTAACACACTTCAAGTCCTATAGGTGCTTCTGGGAACAAAATATAGCTCTGTGTGTGTAATGGGACTAACACACTTCAAGTCCTATAGGTGCTTCTGGGAACAAAATATAGCTCTGTGTGTGTGACGGGACTAACACACTTCAAGTCCTATAGGTGCTTCTGGGAACAAAATATAGCTCTGTGTGTGTAATGGGACTAACACACTTCAAGTCCTATAGGTGCTTCTGGGAACAAAATATAGCTCTGTGTGTGTAATGGGACTAACACACTTCAAGTCCTATAGGTGCTTCTGGGAACAAAATATAGCTCTGTGTGTGTGATGGGACTAACACACTTCAAGTCCTATAGGTTCTTCTGGGAACAAAATATAGCTCTGTGTGTGTGATGGGACTAACACACTTCAAGTCCTATAGGTGCTTCTGGGAACAAAATATAGCTTTGTGTGTGTGATGGGACTAACACACTTCAAGTCCTATAGGTGCTTCTGGGAACAAAATATAGCTCTGTGTGTGTAATGGGACTAACACACTTCAAGTCCTATAGGTGCTTCTGGGAAGAAAATATAGCTCTGTGTGTGTAATGGGACTAACACACTTCAAGTCCTATAGGTGCTTCTGGGAACAAAATATAGCTCTGTGTGTGTGTAATGGGACTAACACACTTCAAGTCCTATAGGTGCTTCTGGGAACAAAATATAGCTCTGTGTGTGTGATGGGACTAACACACTTCAAGTCCTATAGGTGCTTCTGGGAACAAAATATAGCTCTGTGTGTGTGATGGGACTAACACACTTCAAGTCCTATAGGTGCTTCTGGGAACAAAATATAGCTCTGTGTGTGTAATGGGACTAACACACTTCAAGTCCTATAGGTGCTTCTGGGAAGAAAATATAGCTCTGTGTGTGTAATGGGACTAACACACTTCAAGTCCTATAGGTGCTTCTGGGAACAAAATATAGCTCTGTGTGTGTAATGGGACTAACACACTTCAAGTCCTATAGGTGCTTCTGGGAACAAAATATAGCTCTGTGTGTGTGATGGGACTAACACACTTCAAGTCCTATAGGTGCTTCTGGGAACAAAATATAGCTCTGTGTGTGTGATGGGACTAACACACTTCAAGTCCTATAGGTGCTTCTGGGAACAAAATATAGCTCTGTGTGTGTGATGGGACTAACACACTTCAAGTCCTATAGGTGCTTCTGGGAACAAAATATAGCTCTGTGTGTGTGATGGGACTAACACACTTCAAGTCCTATAGGTGCTTCTGGGAACAAAATATAGCTTTGTGTGTGTAATGGGACTAACACACTTCAAGTCCTATAGGTGCTTCTGGGAAGAAAATATAGCTCTGTGTGTGTAATGGGACTAACACACTTCAAGTCCTATAGGTGCCTCTGGGAACAAAATATAGGAGCTCTGCCTGCCTGCCACAAACACACTACAAGTCCTATAGGTGCTTCTGGTAACAAAATATAGGAGCTCTGCCTGCCTGCCACGAACACACTACAAGTCCTATAGGTGCTTCTGGTAACAAAATATAGGAGCTCTGCCTGCCTGCCACGAACACACTACAAGTCCTATAGGTGCTTCTGGTAACAAAATATAGGAGCTCTGCCTGCCTGCCACGAACACACTACAAGTCCTATAGGTGCTTCTGGTAACAAAATATAGGAGCTCTGCCTGCCTGCCACGAACACACTACAAGTCCTATAGGTGCTTCTGGTAACAAAATATAGGAGCTCTGCCTGCCTGCCACGAACACACTACAAGTCCTATAGGTGCTTCTGGTAACAAAATATAGGAGCTCTGCCTGCCTGCCACGAGCACACTACAAGCCCCTCTTTCTCAATCAATCTTTGTAACTGAATCTATCTAACTCAATCTCTGTAAGTGAATCTCTCTAACTATCTAAATGCAGCAGAGTGTCACAGAATCAGCCTGCTCAATCTGCGCCGGAACAGCATGTGACCGGCGCAGACGGCGTGGCGGCGTTTTATAGGGGGGGGCGTGTACTACAGCCCCTGAGCTGTAATTGGCTACAGGCGTCCTGCCTGTAGCCAATTATGGCTCTTTGAGTTTCCGGGGCTGTGATTGGCCAAGCATGCGGGGTCACAGTGCATGCTTGGCCAATCATCAGCCAGCAATGCACTGCGTCGGCCGCGCCGGCCGCAATGCATTGCGGGGCCGCGCGCCTCACACGAACGTGATGCGAGCGGCCAAAATAGTTCTGGGCTCGCCGAGCGAGCGAACGCCCGGTGCTCGATGCGAACGTGGGTTCGCATCGAGCACCGGGCCCATCCCTAGTGGTGATACCTCACATGTGTGGTTTGACCACCGCTTTCAAATGCGTTCGCTTCTGCGCGCAAGCTCGTCGGGACGGGGAGCTTTAAAAAAAAATCTTTTTTTTTTTTTTTCTTATTTATTTTACTTGATTTAATTTATTTTTTCACTGTTTTTAAAAAAAAAATGGGTCACTTTTATTCCTATTACAAGGAATGTAAACATCCCTTGTAATAGAAAAAAAAGCATGACAGGTCCTCCTAAATATGAGATCTGGGGTCAAAAAGACCTCAGATCTCATATTTGGACTTAAATGCAATAAAAAAATAAAATAAATTGTCATTTGAAAAAATAAATGACGTGCTATAGTATGGAGATGGGTGGGGGCCATCTTCCCCTCACTTTGTCTCCATACCCAGCCACGGACGGTTCCGGATCACATCCACTGCTGCCGACGGCTCCGATAAGCTGCGGGAGGGGGGTGGCACCTCTCCCGCCACCGATAACTGTGATCTTGCGCCGAATCCGCCACAGAGACCACCATTATCGCAAACAGGACCGCTGGCTCTAAAGATGGATACCACGGATGTGGCAGCAGCTGCTGCCATTACTGAGATATCCATCTTTAAACTGACATATGTTGAATGCCCGACCTACGAACATCTCCTACTTACGAACCGGGCGCTGCGGGGACCCTCTGCCATTTTGCGCAGACATCGGCCGTTCTGCGCATGCACGGCCAGACGGAGCCTCGGAAAATGGCGGAAAACATCGGAAATGTCAGTAATTTGCTGCGCATGCGCAGAACGGCATTCGACGGAACGTCGGAAATGTCCGCAATTGTCGTTCTGCTCATGCGCGGCCGACTTACGAACATTTCCGAATTACAAACAGGGTTCATATCGCTAACGGGTTCGTAACCCGGGGACCCCCTGTACAAGTGGCTGCAATGGTGTATGACATTTATACAATTGATTAATGAATGTATATTTTTAACCACTTGCTTACTGGGCACTTAAACCCCCCTCCTGCCCAGACCAATTTTCAGCTTTCGGCGCTGATGCACTTTGAATGACAATTGCGCAATGTTACAACACTGTACACAAATGAAATTTTTATCATTTTTTTCCCACAAATAGAGCTTTCTTTTGGTGGTATTTAATTTTTTGCTAAACAAACAAAAAAATAAAATCATGTTTAATAGTTTGTTATAAAATTTTGCAAACAGGTAATTTTTCTGCTTAATTGATATGCGCTGATGAGGCGGCACTGGTGGGCACTGATAGATGGCACTGATGGGCACTGATAGATGGCACTGATAGTTGGCACTGATGGGCACTGGTAGGTGACACTGATGTGCAGCACTGTTCAGGCACTTATTGTGGACACTGACAGGTGGCACTGGCAGATGGCACTGTGGGCACTGGCAGATGGCACTGTGGACACTGACAGGTGGCACTGTGGGCACTGACAGGTGGCACTGTGGGCACTGGTAGGGGCATTTGTAGAGGGCACAGGTGGGCACTGTGGACCCGGGGCACATCGCAGTGATCGGGACTAATGTCTCTCTCACTGCCGCTGGTGATCGGCTATTTTTTTTCTCCTCGCGCTGTCAGCGCAAGGAGGAAAAATAGCCGATTACCGGCTCTGTTTATATCACATGATCAGCTGTCATTGGCTGACAGCTGATCACGTGGTAAGGGGTCAGGATCGACCCCTTACTCGGATCTGTGATACAGCGGGTCTCACAGACTCGTTGGTCACAGAGCGCGCTGCGCACGCCCTTCAGGCCGCTCGTGCACGGGACAACATCATAGGACATCGTCCCGGCAATCAAAAGCCGGTCGTCCCGGCAATATAGATCCGCGCTGTAGCCGTCATTCGGCTATAACGCGTATCTCAGGTGGTTAAACATATTGTTAATCCAATAAAATTTATATTTAAAAAAAAAAATTAAAAAAAATATTGTTTATTTAATTGGCACCTTAAAAGTCCCACTTCCTGTATCCTTGAAATAAGAGGAATAAGGGGGACCAGTGGCGGCTGGTGGTATATTTTTTTGGGGGGGGGCGGAAAACACGGTCACACCCCCTGGTCAGTCACCAGCCCTGCACTTACTTCATCAATCGGCAGCTCTTCCTCCAGGCAATGGGCAGCAGCTCCCTCTGCATCTCCTCCTCTGCATCACGGCAGCTTCCGCCAAGCATCTCCTCTCTCCTCCTCCTTCCTCCTTATAGGCGTCCAAAACAGCAAAACGTAGGACGGGTTTCAGGACTCGCTTCCTGATTGAGTGGGAAAAGAATCAGGAAGACAATAGCGAATATTCATTCGCTATTGTAACACAACTGGGTGGGCCCCCTGGGCGCAGTGCTCTGCGCCCCAAGCCCACCCTTTTTGGAGCCTATAAGATCCTTTGGCTCTAATCACGTGCTTCAAAAAAACAAAAAACAATTGGAATCTAAGCGTCTGGCACCCCGCGTGTAGATTAGGGGGCTGGACGCATGGATAGGGGGGTGGCGCCCCTGCACCCTGCATTACGGGCCGCCACTGGGGGTGACTAGAATAGAATAGCCCATACAGCAGTAAAAACTTCCAATTGCTTTCTCTCGCTATGGCCCCATGTCAATGATGCAGGAATTTATGGGGGATTCCTCTCAGTTGGGCACAGATTGCAATAAAAACCTGACAGAGGTTTTATCCCTTCCTTACTATGTCCATAACCAAAAATAAATAGAAATGCTGGAGTTTTATGAAAAGCAAGCTATAAGGGGGTCTTAAAATTACTTAATGATTCCCCAAGAGGCAGTTGGATATTCCCTGGATGAACTTTACCTATAAATATTAGTATCAAGTTATATTTTGTGCATTTAGGAAAGAATCAAAGCCTTTTTTAAAACCATCTACTGAGCAGGCTAGAACCAGCTTTAGAGGGAGTCTATTCCACATTTTCACTGCTCTTACTGTGAAGAAGCCTTTCCATATTTGGAGTTTAAATCTCTTTTCCTCCAGATGTAAAGAGTGTCCCCTTGTCCTCTGTGATGCCCTTAAAGTGAATAACTCAACACCGAGTTCACTATATGGACCTCTTATGTATTTATACATGTTGATCATATCCCCCCTTAATCTCCTCTTCTCATGAGAGAATATATTCAGTTCCTCTACGGAATTCAGACAGAGACGCAGCCCAGCCCCACTCCCTTTCTCTCCTCATTGGCTGACAGACTTTGATTGACAGCAGCGGGAGCCGCGCTGCTGTTTCAACCTAAGAGAAGGGGAGTCCCGGGCAGATGAGACACTCCTGCAACATCACTGGATCAAGATGGGCTCAGGTAAGTACAGTGCCTTGCAAAAGTATCCACCCCCCTTGGCTTTTCACCCATTTTGTTACTTTACAGCCTTTAGTTCAATGTATTTTTAATCTGAATTATATGTGATGGATCAGAACGCAATAGTCTAAGTTGGTGAAGTAAAATTAGAAAAATATATACATAACTATTTTTCAGAAATAAATAACTGATAATGGGCATGTGCGTATGTATTCACCCCCTTTGTTATGAAGCCCATAAAAAGCTCTGGTGCAACCAATTACCTTCGGAAGTCACATAATTAGTGAAATGATGTCCACCTGTGTGCAATCTAAGTGTCACATGATCTGTCATTACATACACACACCTTTTTGAAAGGCCCCAGAGGCTGCAACACCTAAGCAAGAGGCACCACTAACCAAACACTGCCATGAAGACCAAGGAACTCTCCAAACAAGTAAGGAACAATGTTGTTGAGAAGTACAAGTCAGGGTTAGGTTATAAAAAAATATTCAAATCTTTGATGATCCCTAGGAGCACCAACAAATCTATCATAACCAAATGGAAAGAACATGGCACAACAGCAAACCTGCCAAGAGACGGCCGCACACCAAAACTCACGGACCGGGCAAGGAGGGCATTAATCAGAGAGGCTGCACAGAGACCTAAGGTAACCCTGAGGAGCTGCAAAGTTCCACAGCAGAGACTGGAGTATCTGTACATAGGATGACAATAAGCTGTACGCTCCATAGAATTGGGCTTTATGGCAGAGTGGTAAAAGAAAAAATTGCGCTATCCGTGAAAATAAAGCTGCTGCTCAAAATGTTATACTACATCAAACAAATAGAAAAAATGGGGGAGCTGCGCTAAAAAAGGACTGACACACTTATTATAAATAAAATATAAATTGTGTTGTGTTCAAAAAATATTTTGTGCCTAAATATTAAATATATTGATATAAATTAATATTGTGCAAGTGTACAAAAAAAATATACAATCAATAATCTTTTGCAGATAGCCAAAATAAGTGATTAGAAAATAAGTGAATAAAAACCACCTAAAATGTATGGCTAATAATTAGACATAAGATAGTGCTGTAAACTCCACATCTGTGTACCAGATATGGCACTGAAAGTATTCACTGAAAGTATTCAACCAGCGACCCTATTACTGCTAGGTGAAAGTGCTAACCACTACACCACTGTGCTGCCCTCACCTATGCATTTCTAGTGCTTTTTGCAATACAGTCCATTTAACATAGTTTCCTATGGAACATGTTCTGTATGTTCTACCCCAAAGCACCCTCCTAATGTTGAGGTCATGTGGACTGGTACAGTTCAGGAGGGGGGCTCTCTCGTCCCCCTCTCTTTTCCTGTGGCCTGCCAGGTTGCATGCTCAGATAAGGGTCTGGTATGGATTTTTTTGGAAAAAAATGTGAAAAATAAGTGCGGCGCTCAAATGTTCAATAATAATTATTAAACACAATTCTGGGATAATATCAAAAGACCATATTATCCGAAATATATAACCAGTGATGAAGATGTGTTATATAAATGATATCCAATATAATAAAATATTGCATGAAAATATTTATATAAAGAGAACGTGACCTCAATAAAACTATCACGAACTAAACAATATTGCTCATATCTATAAAAATAATTGTTGTGAAAATGGACGTGACCTCAATAAAGCTGTCATGAACTAAACAATATTGTGTCCCATAACTTAGACAATAAGTGAATAGTTATTGTGAAAATAGATTATGAATACACCATATAGTGACAAAAGTGAATATATTAAGACATTTAGGTGATATGTGCGGCTTGTCTGATGTATTCCGTCACCGATTATGGGAAGGCTTACCGACTGACGTGGACTCAGATGGGCTTACGCCGTATGAGTCAAAATTGCTGTGTGGTATTTGCAATACACCAACGTGGGCAGTAGTTCCAGTTGGTAATGTATGGTGACCACCGACAAGTCTATGCGCTGGGTAGTTGATGTTAACTCAGAATGGGAATAGTAGGCAGGTATGGTATGTGGCTCATCCCCAAAGGTGTTACCGATAAAGAGAAATGAGACCATATAGCGTGATACCGTCAGGCAAAATGTAATTTAATAAATCAAAAATGGGTACTCACATGTACAAAGATTTTAGTAGGCATGTATAAAAAAGGTTGGCAGCAGTGGCATCAGCACTTCGTATCCCGACGCGTTTCGCCTTAATGAGGCATCATCTGGGGGTGCTGATTCACTGGGGCCACTGCTTATATATAGGTACAGGGGTACTTACAATTGAGGTCAGCCTAACAGCAATGCTGGCTCAGTAATTGAACCACTTCCTGTTTGAGGGAAGATGGCGCCCGTGGCTTGTGTGTCAAGCCTCATTGTGAGTATGCATTGTGAGTGGCTTGTGTGTCAAGCCTCATTGTGAGTTTGAAATAATGTTAACCCCTTTGTAACCAAATACTGATAACATATCCTGTGCCTAAGGATGTATACACTTGTATAACAAATGTTAATCAATGATATGGCTAAATAAAATAAAAAGTATATAAAATTGATAAAAACAACATCCTGAAATTGCCTCCAGGATGTTGTAATAGAATCTATCCAAATTTAATTAAACGGAGCCGTCAGGCTTCCGCAAAATGGCGTCTCTGGGCGGAAGTGACGCGATTTCGACTGTTTAAACCGGAAGTTCGATGTAGGTGGAGCGCAAATGAAACCAAGCCTCATTATGAGGCCGGATGCGCTAATAGTGTGGACCGCGGCTTCCGATGTTTATACCGGAAGTAGGGGTGCAAATGAAACGCAACCATGTCCAAGCCTCATTGTGAGGTCGTATATATTAATGGTATATGCCGCGGCTAGCAACTACGCATTTGTATGCAGTGCAAGGAATACATGATTACATGGATTTTTTTGGGGGGGCACACAATTTTTAGAAATTTGGCACGGGGTACCCCTTAATATCCATACCAGACCTGAAGGGCCTGGTATGGAATTTGGGGGACCCCACGCATTTTTTTTTATTTTTTTTGGTTTGGGGTTCCCCTGTGGGGGGAATCCCATGCCGTTTTTATCAATGAACTTTTATTTGTATTGCCGGACCGACAATTCATTATAGGTGCGAGTAGTTTTAAATGACTTGTTTTCCTTTAGAAATGTAATTTTGCTGTTGGACTGTTACACACGGGAAACATGCGCCACTTTACAGACATACTATAGACACCCCCCAGGTATGAAATTTAAAGGAATATTACACTTATTTTTTCACTTTAAGCATTATTAAATCACTGCTCCCGAAAAAAATGCAGTTTTTAAAACTTTTTTTTGCATTGATATATGTCCCCTGGGGCAGGACCCAGGTCCCTAAACACTTTTTAAGACAATACTATGCATATAAGCCTTTACAATTAGCACTTTTGATTTTTCATGTTCCTGTTCCATAGACTTTAACGGTGTTCGCGTGTTCGAACAAATTTTTTGCCTGTTCGCATGTTCTGGTGCAAACCGAACGGGAGGGTGTTCCCTAGTGATAACACGTATGTACAAAAACGAAATTAATGGTTTTGTTCTCTATGATAACTTACACTACTCCAGTAAAGCCATGAAGATCAGATAGAGGAAGAGTAGAACCTTCATTGCTTGCTAAATGGTTGGTAATTTCAGAACATAAATCTACAATTAAAAAAAAAAGGTCAGTATATTTATTTTTCCATTATTAAGTCTAAATACCAGGATAAGTATACCACGTCCTTTAAACATATAATATATAATTGTTCTAGGACATTTCTCTCTTCATTTGTCCAATGATGGGATTTTTGGGGCTCGTCCTTTTGCAAATTTTAAACCACTGATGTCACCCACCAACCACATCGGGTTAAAAGGTGAAAGAACCTTGCGCTACAGAAATAATAAATGTGTGATAATTTTAGTAAAATCATTTAAATAAAATGAGCTGCTCCCCTCAAAGTGCAGAGTGCTAACTTTAGCTGGTTTGGGGTTTATGGTGATAGGGGGCGCTGTTGATATGTGCTATTCAGTGTTAAATAATACCAATCTTAATAAATAAACATGATAAAGTGAACAGTGCTAATTAATAATTATAAACAATTCATCAATAATAATAGTTCTCCAGTGCTAACGATAATGTTGACCGTGAATCAAGTATTTTATCAAAACAAAGTCCATGTGTCTTTTGTGCTAAGACTCCAATCCTTACACCATCACCAGTGGCAAACTTCATATAAATCACCTGGTGGATGTGAGTAAAATGCCTAATCACCGGACCACCGTGACCTCTTTAACTAAAAAGAAGGTCAAATCAGGCTGTTTGAGTGGGTCAATAGTCCTGCTGGTATACAAATGGAGATGTAGCTGTAGACCGCGATAGCCCATTGAAAAATAGATAGAAATGGGACCATAGCATAACACAATTTATTTAAAATAGATAAAAACAAATGCCAAGTGGCTGCTTACATTTGCGCGTGCCTTATCCTGGCACAGAGGATTACAGCATGAAACACCAGACAGATAGGTCTGCAGCCGCCCAGCTTCCACTTGGTAGATCGGCGTGCGTTCCACCGCCGTAGTGAAGTGAAACAGAAAGTGGCCAGAACTTACATGACCGGAATGCGCCTCGGCGTACATTTCATCTTACAACGTCATGAGGAAGCGTCAGTTGTAAGACGAAACGTACGTCGAGGCGCAACCCACAACAGTAAAATCAATCTGTGTATACAGTAAAGCATGCTTGTTATACTCACTGTGGAACCTAAGGGGTTAATCCTCCACATTGCTGACAAGCTGACAACTTACTGTATATCCACAACACTGGTCCCAGATAGTGTATTGTCTATGTTGACAGCCAATACCTGTTCTTGATTGCCATTAAACTGAACAAGTTGTTTGGTTTTGGTTTGATAAGATCAATGACAGTATTATCACAGTTTTATCCAAAAGAAGAAAAGACGCCACTCACCAACCCAGTGCATTAGTATGTTGAAGAATGGCGCCTCCGCCAGCGTCACTCCAGCCATGCCCACCTGACATGTTTTGCCCTGCTCACCAAGGCTTGGTCACAGAGGACCTCTGTGACCAAGCCTTGGTGAGCAGAGAAAAACATGTCAGGGGGTAGGGCTGAAGTGACCAAAATCAAACAACTTGTTCAGTTTAATGGCAATCAAGGACAGGTATTAGCTGTCAACATAGACAGTACACTACCTGGGACCAGTGTTGTGGATATCCAGTAGGTTGTCAGCAATGTTGTGGTGGCAACAGTCAGGGAGTTAAATTAAATTTTCCATCTAACTACTCTATCCCACGTAGCACACCAGATTTTACAGCAGCTAGGATTTCAGGACCTTAGTCTAAACTCTTTCCACTGCCACAGCAAGCACGTGCTGAAAGAGTTATAACAAGAATAACAACTGTCAACATTTTTTATATTATTATAGAATTGGTAATACCGAATTACTCTATGGCCTTAATACAAACTTTTTATAACTCACATTTTTATTTATTTTTTTAAAACCACTTTTCGCAAACCAAGACTTTGTTTGGCATACAAGGTTAATACGAGTGTAAAAGCCATTGACTCTACACTGCGAAAACAGCTACACAATATGCTGCTTACAGCACAGAGAAATTTGGGACCCATGACCAGGAATGATCCTGAAGGCTTCTCCTGTGTTTCTGATGCCAGCTGGCCTAGACTGTTCACTTAACAGGGGGTATATGGTCACCGCTAACTCCTAACCCTTCCTGCCCAGCCAGCCCTGGCACCCCTTTAACTGAGCTAATACTCCAGGGGGACAGAAAGGTCTGCCCAATCATGTGACCATCTCTGTAATTGGTTGTCAAAGTGATCACATGATCGGGAGCCGGTTCTGCCAGCTCCCAAAGATTTTTAGAGATCAGGAGCGATCTTTGAAAGCACAGAGACCTTGGCCATCCATGGACACATGTCCAGTGTGTGCATGGCCGGTGCTAGACTATTTTGCGCCCTAGGCATGACCAGCTACTTGCGCCCCCCCCAGAAAAAAATTCCTCTTGTAATACGGTTCAAACAGGTCACATACACCTTTCACATATCCCTATTATCCTCACCATAGCCTCCAAACGGGATCTTAGCCCGCCACACCCCCAAGTGGTGACAGTTTTGCCTTTCAAAGCTTCCTCAACTAGCATAGCCGACACTCAGACAACCTTCTGTCTGGTCAGTATCTCACCTTCCAATGTCCCCCACCCAGAGCCAAAACCATCATCCTCTTCGCCAGCATCGCTGCTGCATCATCTCCGCTCTTGCAGCGCTGTTTCAGTTTTCCTTCTCACCCCGCCAATAGTACTGCTATTCTCACAGCCAGCATCACCTTCCGCTTCTGTCAAAAACAACCCTGTCATCCATTCCTGCCACCGTGGCCAGCCGTCTCCTCACATCCTCCCGCCAGCTATCACTTCTGTCACAAATAGCCCTGTCATCCAGCCTTGCTACAGCAGCCAGCCAGCTTGTCACATCCTTGCCCTAGGTGGCAGTGCGCCCTAGGCAGGTGCCTAGTTTGCCTAGTGGTAGCACTGGCCCTGAGTGTGTGGGTGTTAAAGCCCAACCTCTCTGCTGTAACACATATGTGTTACGTGGGTGGCAAGAGGTTATTGATACAGTTCTGAATTGCTGTTATATTCACATGCATACAGATTTCCCATATTTAATTTGCTTCAACAGCCTCTTTTGTAGGACCACCTTCCATACCTGAGCCCCATAGTAGCTACATGGGCTGATATAGTTATACTTATGACAATAAAAGTTCCCTTTTAAAATTTGAATGCATAAAAACATTTTTTTGCAAAGAAAAAAAAAAATCTGGAATTAAGTAGGTCTTACATTCTGTAAAGATGCGATGAAGTAGTACAATGTTTCCACTACAAGAATGAGCCAGGAATCCCAGCAACACAAAGGTCCAAAGGTTCATCTTGAATTGTTCAGCTGAACAGCAGCACTAGAAGGAATAATGGAGATAGTAAAGAGAACAATTGGCTGAACAGAAGAACAGACGAGTGCACAAATTATAGTGGAATTTAAGTTGGGTTGGGAGTTTCAAAAGAATGAGGGAAGATTTCTCTCCAATAGAAAATCTGCACAAATTTTATTCAGTTATGTATTTTTTTTCTTTAGAACTCATTAACATCTGCAGTGCTTATTAAAGAGCAATCCTCAGTGGATCACTTTTCAGAGAGCTGGGTAGGCATGGATGGCAGGCATTCAGGATGTGATACCGCCGTCTCCTGAATGCCCGTTTGCTTTTCTTTGACAGATCAATTTTCAGAGGGTGTTTTATAGGCAGTGAGGAGGCGATATGTCACCTCCTTTGCTGCATGTTTTAATTCACTGACTATAGTTCCCAACGGTCCCTGATTTTGAGGGACAGTCCCTGATTTATAACAATGTCCCTCTGTCCCTCTTTCCTCCTTATTTGTCCCTCATTTTGGTCTGATCTCTATAGTTTTATATAAAATGCACTTTTTATCTTTCAAAAAGTGTTTCCCAATGCTAAACCTTTCATCTAATTTCTAAATTGCTGCATTTGTACATTTCAAAAGTTAGTATAAAGGAATAGAAGTGCTTAAAAAAAAAGCACTTGTGGGTTTAACTTACCTTTTTTTTTTGTATAATTCTCCTTTAAGGGAGCGCAGCAGGGGGTGTGTCCTATGCCTACACACTTTTTCTAATAGGTGTCTCTCTTCCAATTTCAAAAAGTTGGGAGGTATGCACTGACCCACTGGGCTGCAGCAGTGAGCATTGCATACAATTGCAGCATGACCCCATTTAAATTATGTTGTACAGGTGAGTGGTGGAAAAAAATGGGCTCAACTGCTTGCTTTTACCGCCCTCTGTCCACCCATGCGAATGGACACTAAGACCTTGTTTACACTTGCTGTTTGGGGGTGAGGGATAACCAGTAAAAGCAGGAGGCTAAGCTGTTATTTTACTACCTCCCCCCTTTTCCAAGATGCAAAGGTGGCTGCATGGGGATATACACCTGCACAGTAAAAATGGTCCCCTGTCGTGTTTGACAGGGAGTGCTGCCTGCTGAATATAACACATGTATGACACATGTAAGTAAATGGGGCTGAGCTGCAACATCTAATGCAAGCAGTTTGCTACTCCGAGGGCTACTACAAGTGTAAACTATACCTAATCTCTCTCATTCACACCTTTGCAGTTGTGAGGGAGCGTGCATGTTTTTGAGCAGCACGTATAGGGCAGCCCATTCATTTCAATGTGCTGCCCTACAAGCGAAAAAACACACAAAAAATGTATTTTTGAAAACTGTGCAGCAACAAAATATTTTTTTTACCATGCATTTTAGTGCATGCAAACAACTGCAAAATCAAGAATTAAAAAAGGCAAAAGGGCTGTCTGTTCTTGCAGGAATGCATGCAATTTTGGGAACATTCCTGCATCGCACACATGTCAATCTAGATTAAGAGATAGGAGGCTAAGGAGGTGTAAAAAAGGAGGGGAGGTGTGGGAGGGTATGAGGAGGAAAGGGAACGTCGGGGGGGGATTGAGGAGAGGGGAGGTTTGGGGGGTCTGAAGAGAGGTCTGGGAGGGGTCTGAGGAGGAGAGGGGAGGTCTTGGAGGGTCTGAGGTGGAGGGTGAGATCTGGAAGGGGTCTGAGGAGGATGAGAGGGGTAGTGTGGGGGGGGGGGGCTGTCTGAGAGAGAAAAGACAGGTGGGTCTGGGGAGGTGTGCAGGGGGTCTGAAGAGGAGAAGTGAGATCTAGGGGGTTTGAGAAGGAGCGGGGAGGTGTGGGGAGCCTGAGGAAGAAAGGAAAGGTGGGTCTAGGGGGGTGGGGGGTCTGAGGAGATGAGGGGAGGTGAGGGAAAGTCTGGGGGTCTGAGGAGGAGAGGGGAGGTGAGGGAAGGTCTGGGGGTCTGAGGAAGAGATGGGGGGGTTGGTAGAGGAGAAGGGAGGTCTGGGAGGGATCTAAGGAGGAGAGGGAAGGTCTGGGGGGGGGGGGGGGGGGTCCTGTGTTGGAGGGGGAGATCAGGAAGGGGTCTGCGGAGGAGAGGGGAGCTGTGGGGGGTCTGAGGAAGAAAGGGGAGGTGTGTTTATGTGGGTGGGGGACCTGAGCAAGAGCGGGAAGGTTTGGAGGGTCTGAAGAGGAGAAGTGAGATCTAGGGGGTTTGCAAAGGAGAAGGGAGGTGTGGGGGGTCTGAGGAAGAAAGGAGAGATGGGTCTGGGGGGGAATCTGAGGAGGAGAGGGGAGGTGAGGGAAGGTCTGGGGGTCTGAGGAAGATAGGGGAGGTGGGGGGGTCTGAAGAGGAGAAGGGAGTGGTCTGAGGAGGAGGAGGGAGAAGGGGAGATCAGGAAGGGGTCTGCGGAGGAGAGGGGAGCTAAGGGGGGTCTGAAGAAGAAAGGGGAGGTGTGTGTATTTGGGGGGGGGGGTCTAAACAAGAGCGGGAAGGTTTGGGGGGTCTGAAGAGAAGTAGTGAGATATAGGGGGTTTGCAAAGGAGAAGGGAGGTGTGGGGGGTCAGAGGAAGAAAGGAGAGATGGGTCTGGGGGGGGATCTGAGGAGGAGAGGGGAGGTGAGGGAAGGTCTGCGGGTCTGAGGAAGAGATGGGGGGGGGGGGGGGGGGGGGGGGTTGGTAGAAGAGAAGGGAGGTCTGGGAGGGGTCTAAGGAGAAGAGGGAAGGTCTTGGGGGGGTCTGTTGTGGAGGGGGAGACCAGGAAGGGGTCTTAGGAGGAGAGGGGAGCTGTGGGGGGTCTGAGGAAGAAAGTGGGTGTGTGTGTGTGTGTGTGTATGTGGTGGGGGGGGGGTCTGAGCAAGAGCAGGAAGGTTTGGGGGGGGTCTGAAGAGGAGAAGTGAGATCTAGGGGGTTTGCAAAGGAAAAGGGAGGTGTGGGGGGTCTGAGGAAGAAAGGAGAGGTGGGTCTGGGGGGGAGGGGTCTGAGGAGGAGAGGGGAGGTGAGGGAAGGTCTGGGGGTCTGAGGAAGTTAGGGGAGGTGGGGGGGTCTGAATAGGAGAAGGGAGGTCTGGGAGGGGTCTTAGGAGGAGAGGGAAGGTCTTGGGGGGTCTGTGGTGGAAGGGGGAGACCAGGAAGTGGTCTGAGGAGGAGAGGGGAGTTGTGGGGGGTCTGAAGAAGAAAGGGGGAGGTGTGTGTATGTGGGGGGGAGGGGGGCTGAGCAAGAGCGGGAAGGTTTGGGGGGGGGTCTGAAGAGGAGAAGTGAGATCTACGGGGTTTGCAAAGGAGAAGGGAGGTGTGGGGGGTCTGAGGAAGAAAGGAGGGGTGGGTCTGGGGGGGGGGAACTGAGGAGGAGGGGGGAGGTGAGGGAAGGTCTGGGACTCTGAGGAGTAGTAGTGCTACAAAAAAGCAGAGAGAGAGAGAAATGAGAGGTGGGTCTGGGGAGGTGGGGGGTCTGAAGAGGAGAAGTGAGATCTAGGGGGTTTGAGAAGTAGCAGGGAGTCTGAGAAAGAAAGGAAAGGTGGGTCTAGGGAGGTGGGGTCTGAGGAGGTGAGGGAAAGTCTAGGGGTCTGAGGAGGAGAGGGAAGGTCCGGGGGGGGGGGGGTCTGTGGTGGAGGGGGAGATCAGGAAGGGGTCTGCGGAAAAGAGGGGAGCTGTGGGGGGTCTGAGTAAGAAAGGGGAGGTGTGTGTATGTAGGGGGGGGGGGTCTGGGCAAAAGCGGGAATGTTTAGGGGGGAGGGTCTGAGCAAGAGCGGGAAGGTTTGGGGGGTCTGAAGAGGAGAAGTGAGATCTAGGGGGTTTGCAAAGGAGAAGGGAGGTGTGGGGGGTCTGAGGAAGAAAGGCGAGGTGGGTCTGGGGGAGGGGATCTGAGGAGGAGAGGGGAGGTGAGGGAAGGTCTGGGGGTCTGAGGAGAAGAGGGAAGTTGAGGGAAGGTCTGGGGGTCTGAGGAAGAGATGGGGGGGGGGTTGGTAGAGGAGAAGGGAGGTCTGGGAGGGGTCTAAGGAGGAGAGGGAAGGTCTTAGGGGTCTGTGGGGGAGGGGGAGATAAGGGAGGGGTCTGAGGAGGAGAGGGGAGGTGAGGGAAGGTCTGGGGGTCTGAGGAAGATAGGGGAGGTGGGGGGGTCTGAAGAGGAGAAGGGAGGTCTAGGAGGAGTCTGAGGAGGAGGGGGAAGATCTTGGGGGGTCTGTGGGGGAGGGGGAGATCAGGAAGGGGTCTGCTGAGGAGAGGGAAGCTGTGGGGGGTCTGAGGAAGAAAAGGGGAGGTGTGTGTATGTGGGGGGGGGGTCTGATCAAGAGCGGGAAGGTTTGGGGGGGGGGGTCTGAGGAGAAGTGAGATCTAGGGGGTTTGCAAAGGAGAAGGGAGGTGTGGGGGGTCTGAGAAAGAAAGGAGAGGTGGGTCTGATGGGGGGGGGGGATCTGAGGAGGAGAGGGGAGGTGAGGTGAGGGAAGGTCTGGGGGTCTGAGGAGGAGAGGGGAGGTAAAGGAAGCGGTCTGGAGGTCTGAGCAAGAGATAAGGGGGGTCTGAAGAGGAGAAGTGAGTTCTAGGGGGTTTGAGAAGGAGCAGGGAGGTGTGGGGGGTCTGAGAAAGAAAGGAAAGTAGGGTCGGGGGGGGGGGGTCTGAGGAGGTGAGGGAAAGTCTGGGGGTCTGAGGAGGAGAGGGGAGGTGAGGGAAGGTCTTGGGGTTTGAGGAAGAGATGGGGGGGGGGGGGGGTTGGTACAGGAGAATGGAGGTCTGGGAGGGGTCTAATGAGGAGAGGGAAGGTATTGGGGGGTCTGTGGTGGAGGGGGGATCAGTAGGGGTCTAAGGAGGAGAGGGGAGCTGTGGGGGGTGGAGGAGGTGTGTGTATGTGGGGGGAGGGGTCTAAGCAAGAGCGGGAAGGTTTGGGGAGTCTGAAGAGGAGAAGTGAGATCTAGGGGGTTTGCAAAGGAGAAGGGAGGTGTGGGGGGTCTGAGGAAGAAAGGAGAGGTGGGTCTGTGGGGGGTCTGAGGAGGAGAGGTGAGGGAAGGTCTTGGGGTCTGAGGAAGGTAGGGGGGTCTGAAGAGGAGAAGGGAGGTCAGGGAGGGGTCTCAGGAGGAGAGGGAAGGTCTTGGGGGGCCTGTGGTGGAAAGGGAAGATCAGGAAGGGGTCTGAGGAGGAGTGGGGAGCTGTGGGGGGTCTGAAGGTGAGTGAGTGTGTGTGTGCGTATGTGTGGGGGGGGGGTCTGAGCAAGAGCGGGAAGGTTTGGGGGGGTCTGAAAGTGAGAAGTGAGATCTAGGGGGTTTGCAATGCAGAAGGGAGCTGTGGGGGGGGGGGGGGGTCTGAGGAAGAAAGGAGAGGTGGGTCTGGGGGGGGGGGGGGGGGAGGGAATCTGAGGAGGAGAGGGGAGGTGAGGGAAGGTCTGGGGGTCTGTGGAGTAGTAGTGCTACAAAAAAGCACTTGTGGGTTTCACTAATATATTTTTTTTGTATAATTCTCCTTTAAGGGAGCGCAGCAGGGGGTGTGTCCTATGCCTACACACTTTTTCTAATTGGTTTCTCTAGTTCCAATTTAAAAAAGTTGGGGGGTATGCACTGACCCACTGGGCTGCAGCAGTGTGCATTACATACAATTGTAGCATGACCCCATTTAAATTATATTGTACAGGTGGGTGGTGGAAAAAATTGGGCTCAACTGCTTGCTTTTACGGCCCTCTGTCCACCCATGCGAACGAACACTAAGACCTTGTTTACACTTGCTGTTTGGGGGTGAGGGATGAGCAGTAAAAACAGGAGGCTAAGCTGTGATTTTACTACCTCCCCCTTTCCCAAGATGCAAAGGTGGCTGCATGGGGATATACACCTGCACAGTAAAAATTATCCCCTGTCGTGTTTGACAGGGAGTGCTGCCTGCTGAATATGACACATGTATGACACATGTAAGTGAATGGGGCTGAGCTGTAACATCTAATGCAAGCAGTTTGCTACTGCAAGTGTAAACTAACCCTAATCTCTCTCATTCACACCTTTGCAGTGGTGAGGGAGCGTGCATACTTTTGAGCAGCACGTATAGGGCAGCCCATTGATTTCAATGGGCTGCCCTACAATCGAAAAACGCAGGAGGAGGAGAGGGAAGGTCTTGGGGGTCTGTGGTGGAGGGGGGGATCAGGAAGGGGTCTAAGGAGGAAAGGAGAGCTGTGGGGGGTCTGAGGAAGAAAGAGGAGGTGTGTGTATGTGGGTGGGGGTCTGAGCAAAAGCGGGAAGATTTGGGGGGGTCCGTAGAGGAGAAGTGAGATCTAGGGGGTTTGCAAGGAGAAGGGAGGTGTGGGGAGTCTGAGGAAGAAAGGAGAGGTGGGTTTGGGGGGGGGGGGTCTGAGGAGGAGAGGGGAGATGAGGGAAGGTCTGGGGGTCTGAGGAAGATAGGGGAGGTGTGTGTGGGGGTGGGGAGGCGGGGGGGGGGGGTCTGAAGAGGAGAAAGGAGATCTATGAGGGGTCTGAGGAGGAGGGGGAAGGTCTTGGGGGTCTGTGGTGGAGGGGGAGATTTTGGAGGGGTCTGAGGAGGAGAGGGGAGGTGTGGGGGTCTGAGGAATAAAGGGGAGGTGTGTGTGGGGGTGTCTGAGGAGGCGAGGAGGGTCTAGGGGGATCTGAGGAGGAGAGAGGAGGTCTGGGGGCTTTGAGTAGGAAAAAGGGAGGTCTAATGCTGAATTTTCCCCACCTTCCCCCTTGTACTTACAGATAACACACATGCAGCTTCTTCTTACCCCCTCCAGTTATGTGACCTGACATGCTGAGACTGAGGTGAGTTTTAGTCTCAGTACCGACACTCTATTCCCCGCTAGAGGCTGGAGGGAAGGAAAAAGCTGAATCCTCTCTCCAGCAGAAGCCAGCCACTGCTCCTTCTGACAGAAATGAATCACGAGTGGCTACATCCTCAGAGCCTCTTTGCCCCCCTCACCATGCCACTTGGGGCAAGTGACTGCTCAGCCCCCACTCTCGTCTCAGCACTGAATGTAATGGTCTGTAGGTCTAGCGTTCTACTAAAATAAAATGGTGTTTTTAAATTTAAATTACTGCAAAATGCTATAAAATCTGTAATATACATTCAGTTATCTTATTCATGTCATATTACCTTGTTACTATCTATGCTATAAAGAGACTTACCTGAATTGTCAAACAAAGAAGGCCGACTCTCTGCTAAGCTGGAGCTGATGAAGTGGAATGGGGTGTCTCTTTTTTATATGTTCAAAATCCAATAGAATTAAGGAAATGTCCTTGATTGACTTAGAAACACCCTTCTCTGCTGTTGTCCAAATCAAATATTTTTTGGCAAAGGTTGCAAAACGTCACACAAGCTACTCCTTGTCATCTGTAAACTCAACTCATCCTTTTCCAAGATCCTTCCAGCAGAGTCAATAAAGACATATTGTATTAGGGATCTAGAACATTTATAAAATGTAACCACTTCAATACAGGGCATTTTTACCCCCTTCCTGCCCAGGCCAATTTTCAGCTTTCAGCGCTGTCATGCCTTGAATGACAATTGCACGGTCATACAACTCTGTCCCATATGACATTTTGATAATTTTTTGCAACAAATAGAGCTTTCTTTTGGTGGTATTTGATCACCTCTGTGGTTTTTTTATTTTTTGCGCTATTAACAAAAAAAACAGCGACAATTTTCAAAAAAACACAATATTTTGTACTTTTTGCTATAATAAATATCCCAATTTAAAAGAAAAAAGTTACGCCGATATATATTCTTCTACATATTCTACAAAAAAAAAAAAAAATTACAATAATTGATTGGTTTGCGCAAAAGTTATAGCACCTACAAAATAGGGGATAGATTTATGGCATTTTTTTTATTTTTACTAGTAATGGTAGCGATCTGCAAATTTTTGTCATGACTGCGATATTGCGGCGGACAGATCGGACAGCTTTGACACTATTTTGGGACCATTCACATTTATAAAGCGAACAGTGCTATAAAAATGCACTGATTACTGTATAAATGTCACTGGCAGGGAAGGGGTTAAAACTAAGGGGCGATCAAGGGGTTAAATGTGTTACCTAGGGAGTGATTCTAACTGTGGGGGGAGGGGACTGAATGGGGGAGGTGACCGATCGATGTTCCTCTGTACTGGGAACACACGATCGGTCTCCTCTCTCCTGACAGGAGACACACACAGATCCACATCCCTGCTCTGTGACCGGCTATCGCAGGTGCCTGGCGGACATTTCTGCCACCAGGCATGTGCATTGGTTCCCGAGTGATGCGGTGGGTGCCCCCTAGCGGCCGGGAAGCCGAGGATATCATATGATGGCCACCCAGGATGAGAGAGCCACCTTGCGGCCGTTATTTGACTATACGCGGGATGGGAAGAGGTTAAAAGATCTATTTATTGAAATTAGAATATGTTATTATTTAAAATAATTCCATCACTGAACACCATTCTTGTATTTTTTTTTTTTCTAGTTAATGTATATCTCTGTGCATTAATTGTTGTCTTGGATTTACTGAAACTACAGAAGTGACTTATAGACTCTGGGGATAAGAAAAAAAAAAGTCATATTTCTTGTATCTACACAACCACACTGAATGCAATATAAAAGACAGTGATCATGGGGACAAACTATTTTAAGTGATATTAACCACTTCAATACCGCTGTATAGTCATATGACGCCCACAAGGTGGATCTACCATCCTGGGTGGGCGTCATATGACGTCCTCGGATTCCCGGCCGCCTGGGGGGCGCGCGCGCGCGCCCGCGGCATCGCTCGGGACCCGGTGCGAGTGCCCGGCGGCCGCAATGTCCGCCGGGCACCCGCGATTGCCCGTTAAAACCACGGGACCGGGCGCGACCGTGGAGCTGTGTGTGTAAACACACAGCTCCACGTCCTGTCAGCGGGGAGGAGACCGATCATGTGATCCCAGTACGGAGGAACACATGATCGGTCTCCTCCCCTTGAGTCCCCTCCCCCTACAGTTAGAATCACTCCTATAGGGACACACATTAACCCCTCCAGCGCCCTCTAGTGTTAACCCCTTCCCTGCCAGTCACATTTACACAGTAATCATTGCCATTTTATAGCAACGATCGCTGTGTAAATGTGAATGGTTCCAAAAATGTGTCAAAAGTGTCCGAAGTGTCCGCCGCAATGTCGCAGTCACGAAAAAAAAATCGCAGATCGCCGCCATTACTAGTAAAAAAAAAAAAAAAAAATTCAATAAATCTATCCCCTATTTTGTAGACGCTATAACTTTTGCGCAAACCGATCAATATACGCTTATTGCGATTTTTTTTACCAAAAATATGTAGAAGAATACGTATCGGCCTAAACTGAGAAAAAAAAATTTTTTTTTTTAAAAAAATGGGATATTTATTATAGCAAAAAGTAAAAAATATTGTGTTTTTTTTTCAAAATTGTCGCTCTTCTTTTGTTTATAGCGCAAAAAAATAAAAACCGCAGGGGCGATCAAATACCACCAAAAGAAAGCTCTATTTGTGGGAAAAAAAAGGACGTCAATTTTGTTTGGGTGTAACGTCGCACGACCGCGCAATTGTTAGTTAAAGCGACGCAGTGCCGAATCGCAAAAAGTGCTCTGGTAAGGAAGGATGTTTAAAAGCCCTGTATTGAAGTGGTTAAACCCAAAATAAAAAATTTAATATATTGCAGTTTACCAATCATTAGATATGGTGGCTACATTTGTTTTCTTGTGTTGTTTTTTTCCCTATGTTTTCACCTCTTGATCTAGCCAGTAACACACCTCCTGTATTAGAATGCCCCAACTCTGGATGAGCACAGGGGGCACATGTGGACAGCAGCTTTGTCATTCTAGGGGGAGGGGAGTGTTAGATGAACTAGCAGATTTAAATACACTAACAAGCTGAAGCTAAACAAGAGCTAACATGTTATAAGCAGTTACAGAAACCGTTTTTTCCTTTTGGGATAAAGGTTTTTCATAGATAGCTGAAAGCTGACAATTCTAAGCAATTGTAAGTGATTTGTCTCTTACAACAGATTTACTGGCTGGATTGCCAGAGGAAAATATCGCCCATAAACAGCACCTGTCACCCATCAGTGCCCATAAAGTGCACCTGTCACATCACAGACTGCCATCAGTGACCATCGCGAGTCACCCATCAGTGACCATCACCAGTCACCCGTCAGTGACCATCATCAGTCACACCGTCATCACCTATCAGTGAACATTACCTGCCACCCATCGCACAGCCCATCAGTGAACGTCACCGGCCACCCATCGTACAGCCCATCAGTGAACGTCACCTGCCACCCATATGTCACCCATCGCACAGCCCATCAGTGACCGTCACTTGCCACCTGTCACACAGCCATCAGCTGTCAAAAAAGTATATAGTAGTGAAGATGGAAACCAGATCCTCTCCATGACCGGTAAGAGCAGTGGGGAGTTCTCATCAGATTACAATGCCAATTCTGATTCCGAATCAAATTCAGCATTTGAATCGACTGATAGCAGCGGATCGGCAAATAAATCGGAGGAAGAAAGGGTCCGACTCTGGAAGTCAGACAGCCGCCACAAAACCAGGATCAAATTCCCAGGCCCAGTGCCAGCGCTGCCGACAGCGATAGGCCCTGAGAACAAATTCCCAGGCCCAGTGTCAGCGCTGCCGACAGTGATAGGCCCCCGGGAACAAATAACCAGACCCAGTACCAGCGCTGCCGCCAGCACTGCAGTATCACGCCCAAGTACCAGCACAGGAACTTCAAATCCCCAAACTACCAGCACTGGAGTGTCACATCCGCCAAGAGCCAGGGACGCTACATACCTCCCAGATGGTCTTGCCAACCCAACATGGCTGCCTTCCGACTTGGGATCAGCAAGTAGTCCCCCTTTCACCGCACAGCCAGGTGCGCAGGCCAATACACCAAAATTCTCTGAAATTGATTGCTTTTATCTATTCTTGTGATTGGTGCTTCCTGATTGTCCGGGAGGAGAATGTGGCAGAATAGCGAATATTCATTTGCTAGTGTCACACAACTGGGTGGGATCAGGGCGCACTCTCTGCACCCCGAGCCCACCCTATTTTGAAGCCTTTTAGAGCCTCTGGTTCTAATCAGGTGCTTCAAAATACACACCCCCTGCCTATCCCTGCAATTGTAATTCATGTGTCCTGCGTCCTGAAAGGGACCGGGCACATGGATAGGGAGGGCGGCAGCGGTCTTGGGGGGGGCGCCCATGCGCCCACAATGCGCAGGCCGCCACTGGACCCTGGCCTGTTTTATTGACTATGCTTTTGTCCACTGCTTGGACTGATCTGGTGCCCTGCTACTGTAGTACACCGGTCTCACATATATTAGGGGCTCCAGAATAGTTTTTTCGGATGGAGAGAACAATTCTTTGTTTTCTCCGGGTTCCGTAATTTCCGGATTAGGGTATGGAGTCCGCAGGCGTCAAAGAGGTTTGGGTGGGAGAAGCCTCTACCCCTGTGCCCCTGTGCCCAGGTCTTAGCTGACTGAGGCCCTCAGCCTGCTGCTGACTTACTGCCATCATGAGTCTGCCTGCTACCTATAGTATGGAAATAATTAGCTGTAGCCTGTTTATGAAGGGTTGGAAAGCGGTACAATAATGAGTGTCTGCAGGTAACAGTGTACCAGGACCAATATTATGGCTGTCTCTGCCTGGACAATTCATATGGGCAAATGCTTTGGCTGTGCTGACAATGTCCTTGTACTGACTATAGACAATATTCCTGCCTGCTGCCTAGATAATTACTATTGCTGTCGCTAAGCACATCCCTACCTGCTGCCTGGACCAATGCTCTCCTCTGTGGACACTACTAAAATCATAGGTAATACTTTTTTTTATCCTTTCCTCAATATAATTTATTTTGGATTGCAGTTCTTGGTATGTAAATGCTATGTGTTAGAAATATGAGGGGCCTTCAAAAATGATAGGTTGTCAGGAAATGATATACCGTATATACACGAGTATAGGCCGTCCCGAGTATAAGCCGAGGCCCCTGATTTACCACAAAAAAAATGGGAAAAGTTAATGACCCGTGTATAAGCCGAGGGGGGGAAATGGAGCAGCTACTGTAAGTGGAAAAGAGTGTCACCAAATGCCCATCTACATGTCCCCTGTGTCCTATACAACCCCCCCGTGTCCCCAGTGCAGCCTACCTGTGCCGATCGATCCGGTGTCCCGCTGTCCCGTGTCCCTCGGGGGCCGCTGTCCGGTGTCCCTCGGGGGCCGCTGTCCGTGTCCCTCGGGGGCCGCTGTCCGGTGTCCCTTGGGGGCCGCTGTCCGGTGTGCGGTGTCCCTCGGTTGTCCTGCCGATCAGCGTACACGCTGAGGCGCGAGGCGCCATTGCAGGTTTGAAAGCCGCGCCTCCTCCTCCTCCTCGTCCGTGATAGGAGGAACACTCGGTTTTCCCAGCGGTCATGTGCAGTGTTCTGCCTATCACGGATATTCTCTGATCCTCGTCCATGAGATGAGAATGAGAGAACATCCGTGATAGGCGGAACACTGCGCTGCTGGGAAAATTAGTGTCCGCCTATCACGGACGGGCGGGAGGAGGCGGCGCGGCTTTTGAACAGTGCCGTCTGTCTACATGACAAGCTGTTCATGTAGGCAGACCGCACTGACTCGAGTATAAGCCGAGAAGGCGACTTTCAGCCCTAAAAAAAGGGCTGAAAATCTCGGCTTATACTCGAGTATATACGGTATGTAATTTATGCTCCTAGAATGCCTGAAGGAGCTACTTCAATGTTGGGCCTCTGTATGTGGCCAGGCTGTGCAAAAGTTTTACACATATGGTATTGCCATACTCAGGAGGAGGAGTAGCAGAATATATTTTGGGGTGTCATTTTTTGCTATGTACATGCTATGTACATGTGTTGGAAATATCTTATAAATGGACAACTTTGTGTAAAAAAAAAAAGAAATGCGATTAATTTTTTCCACATTTTACAAAAACTTTTCGAAAAAAATTACTTGTTCAAAAGACTCATGCCTCATAGATTATATGTTGGGGATTTTCTTTCTAAAATGGGGTCATTTTGTGGGCGTTTCCATTGACCTAGTGCTCCAGGGCCTTCAACAGTGTAATAGGTGGTTGAGAAATGAGATGTGTAATTTATGCTAGTAGAATGCCTGAAGTAGCTAATTCAATGTTAGGCCTCTGTATGTGACCAGGCTGTGTAAAAGTCTCACACATGGTATTGCCATACTCAGGAGGAGTAGAAGAATGTATTTTGGGGTGTTATTTTTTGCTATGTACATACTATGTTGGAAATATCTTATAAATGGACAACTGCATGTTGCTTTCTAAAATGGTGTAATTTTGTGGGCATTTTCATTGTCATGGTTCTCCAGGGCCTTCAAAAGTGTAAGAGGTAGTCAACGAGTTAGATTTGTAATTTATGCTCCTAGAACACCTGATTTTGGGCCTGTGTGCGTGGCCAGGCTGTGAAAAAGTCTCACACATATGGTATCACCATACTCAGGTGGAGTAGCAGAATGTGTTTTGGGGTAAAGTTGCAAGTATGCATATGCTCACCCAGTCAACCTCTGCCACTCTTGTAGAACATGCCCACTGCTGGGGAGAAGTGTGGACTGGTCCTTCCCCCTGGAGTCCTTTCAGCCGCTGGAGAGAAGACAGGGTGACTGGGCTCACTCCGTCAAGATGTTGGGGATCTGGGCCGACTGCCCAGCATCCCTGGGGTATACAGGTGGAGACTGAAGTCCCCTCCACTGTTATTAGATGAACATCCCCCAGTGTTTGCAGAGCAAGGCTGACATCCTCCTGTTCCAATGCTGGACCCTTTTCTGGGGTTGGATCAGTGGAGACCGAAGTCCCATCCACTACCACAGGTATTCCATCTTCTGTTAGTTGAGGGCAGCAGCACTTTGCCCTGTTGCCAGCGCTTCTGCTGAGGACTTCACATCATCCACTCCGGCTAAGCGTTGGCACGAGAGGTGCAAGGAAGACGTAAGCAAGTTACATATATATGCAGGGGCAGAAAGAGTGGGCTTTAACGCACAGCCACTGCACATATGTGTCCACTACATGCTCCCAGCAGTAACCATTTGCCGCCAGTATAATGTACAAATACTGTGGCAAGGTCTGGCACATGTGGGTCTGGGGTGTGCATGCGTGCCACCGGAAACCCGCTTCCCCTGTGATTAGACACAGCAGGAGCTGGTCTGTGGGTACCTGCTGATCATTAGGCAGATAGCCAGAATCTGCCTATGTAAACAAGGCAGATCGCCGTTCTGTCAATACAGAAGGTATGGATCCTGTGTTCCTGTAAAGCAGGAACATGAATCCATGCTTTCCCCTAGTAAAAGCACATCTCACACAGGGCAGAAACACTGGCTAGGCACACAGTTAAGCCTTTGATCACCCCTGATGTTTAGCCCCTTCCCAGCCAGTGTCATTAGTACAGTGAGAGTACACATTTTTAGCACTGATCACTGTATTAGTGTCACTTGTCCTCAAAAAGTGTCAGTTAGTGTTTTGACTGTACCATGATCTGTGAGGCTGTGCTATATACCATAATCTATGAGGCTGCACTATATACCATGATCTGTGATGCTGAGCTATATACCCTAATCTGTGATGCTAAGCTATTTACTCTGTCATGTGACGCAGAGCTATGTAATCTGTCCTGTGATGCTGGGGCTATATACTCTGTCCTGTGATGCTGAGCTGTATACTCCTGACACTATGGGTGGAAGCAAGTAGAATACAGGGGACAGAGTGGGTGGATTCTATAAAGAGTGGGGTTTATGAGAAGTGGGATAGATCAAAAGGGAAGGGCAGGGTCTGGCACCCCCCATCCTAAAACTAGGGTTGCCACTTGTCCAGGATTCACCCGGACAGTTCGGGTTTTGAATCATGCGTCCAGGTTTCAGACTATGGCTTCCCAGCAGGGTTGCTGGCTGCAGTTGTCTAAGCTGAGAGTGTCTCTTTATATATATATATATATATATATATATATATATATACACACATATACACACACACAAAATGAAAAAGCTTAATGAAGGGGAAAAAAATGGACCGGTCTCTTTTAAATGTCTAATAAAAATAAAATAAATTCTTCTGCTGATATATGCAAGTTTACTGTCAAAGTTGCAAAACTGCATTAAGGCATTTAGGGTCCATTCACACTAGCGCGTTTTTTGATGCATTTTGGATTTTGCAGAAATGCAGGGAAATTTTTTAACATGGGTTCCTATGGGACATGTTCACATCAATGCATTTTTGTGCCTCTGCGTTTTTGGAAAGGGTCAGGGACTTTTTTTTCATGCAAAATGCAGCGTTTTGCATGTAATAGAAGTCAATGGACCCGCATCCAAAACGCAAGTGCCGCATTTTTTTTTTACACTGTATATAACTGGTTGCTAAGCAATCACAGTGCAAAAAAAAATAACGCAAAACGCGGCAAAATCGCGGTCCAAAAACGCGGCAAGCACCGCAAAAAGTACTGCACAAAACGCTCAAAAGCAAAATGCATAGATGTGAATCGAGCCTTTTGCGTTATTAGTATTTTTTTTTTTTACACTGTGGTTGCTTAGCAACCAGCTATATACAGTGTATACAGTTGCGTTTTGGATGCGGGTCCATTGACTTCTATTACATGCAAAACGCTGCATTTTGCATAAAAAAAAGTCCCCGACCCCTTCAAAAAACGCAGAGGCACAAAAATGCATTGTTCCATAGGAACCCATGTTAAAAAATGTCCCTGCATTTCTGCAAAATGCAAAATGCACCAAAAAACGCGCTAGTGTGAATGGAGCCTAAAGGAGAAGTTCACTTTTTAGAAAGGTAAACAAATGTGCATTTATTATTTGTTTCTCAGGCTCCTGCAGACTGTTAATATAGCTGCCTTCCCATACCTCCCATATGGGCAGGCAGTTACTGAAGTCCAGGAAGATCAATGAACTAGGAGAGCGCTCATCAGTGCCTTTGCAGCTCATTGCATGTGAGCCAGGACATGTATGCACCATTAATATGAATTTAGTGTAAAAATGGAACCCTGATAATGAAAAAGACTATAGATGGGGTTAATTTAGGTTCAAAGAACTTGCGTGGCAATGAGCAATTAGAAAAAGCCAATTAAAAATACTATTTACTTTCCACAGGTATGTACTTTCCAGAAGCATTCACTGTCCTTATAATTAAATCTGACTTAGAAGGAAGGCTCATGTTTAACTTGGCCCAAATCATTACCAGGATGTTGAACAACCTACATGATCTTATTGTGCACTGTTGTCATATCTTCCTATTGGAAAAAAACAGTTGCAATGTTGGTATCTTTCTATAACAACTTGACTTTTCTTTTTTTTTTTTTTATTCTTATATTTAAAATGTCTTAAAATATATAAAACAAGCTTTACATAACAAAAATCTAAGAATAAACAGGAAGACATTTCCATGCAATAATAAAGTGCATGTACCAAATATAAGTGGTAGTACTATTAGTGCAAAAAATGTCCAATGTGCATATGACAAGCATATGGTAGCTAATAAAAGTGCAAAGAATGTCCAATATGCATATTGGAGGTTATTTACTACAACGGGATCCTGCAAAATGTGGCGCAGCTCTGCATGGAAACCAATCAGCTTCCAGGTTTTATTTGCAAAGCTTATTTGAAAAAGCTGAAGTTAGAAGCTGATTGGCTGCCATGCACAGCTGCGCCAGATCCTGAGTGCACTAGTTGTTGTAAATCGCACCCATGGTGTCCCTATTACGGATTAAGTTCAAATGCCCAAAAACAAAAATAATTAAATAAAGTCCGTGAATGTATCTGGATGTTCTTTAAATGCTAATGCCAGCTAGATATAAAACTCACCAGAAATCCCAGCTGCTCAATTAAGTGCAGCAAACTTGCAATCTTGTCTTATATAACAAAGGTGGAATTGTTGTCTCCAGCCACAATAGTAGGTCCTATGCATCTGGGGTTAATAAGTATATTCGGGAAAAAAAACCTCATATAGTAAGATATTGTTTACAACAGGGGCGGACTGACAGCTCATGGGGCCCCCGGGCAAAAGGAGATCATGGGGCCCCCTGTGTCCCCGCCCATGTAATGAACATTCTTCTCACTGACCACCAATGTAAGGGACATTCTTCTCACTGATCTCCAATTTCAGGGACATTCTTCCCACTGACCACCAATGTAAGGGACATTTTTCCCACTGACCACCAATGTAAGGAACATTCTTCCCTTTGACCACCAATGTAAGGGACATTCTTCCCACTGATCACCAATGTAAGGGACATTCTTCCCACTGATCACCAATGTAAGGGACATTCTTCCCACTGACCACCAATGTAGGGAACATTCTTCTCACTGACCACCAATGTAAGGGACATTCTTCCCTCTGACCACCAATGTAAGGAACATTCTTCTCACTGACCACCAATGTAAGGGACATTCTTCCCTCTGACCACCAATGTAAGGGACATTCTTCTCACTGATCACCAATGTAAGGGACATTCTTCTAACTGACCACCAATATAAGGGGCATTCTTCCCACTGACCACCAATGTAAGGAACATTCTTCCCTCTGACCACCAATGTAAGGGACATTCTTCCCTCTGACCACCAATGTAAGGGACATTCTTCCCTCTGACCACCAATGTAAGGGACATTCTTCTCACTGATCACCAATGTAAGGGACATTCTTCTCACTGATCACCAATGTAGGGAACATTCTTCCCTCTGACCACCAATGTAAGGAACATTCTTCTCACTGACCACCAATGTAAGGGACATTCTTCCCTCTGACCACCAATGTAAGGGACATTCTTCTCACTGATCACCAATGTAAGGGACATTCTTCTAACTGACCACCAATGTAAGGGACATTCTTCCCTCTGACCACCAATGTAAGGGACATTCTTCCCACTGATCACCAATGTAAGGGACATTCTTCCCACTGACCACCAATGTAAGGGACATTCTTCCCACTGACCACCAATCTAAGAAACATTCTTCTCACTGACCACATACATATATATATATATATATATATATATATATATAGGGAATAAACTCACTTAGCCCAGGTTCACACTGACAGAGGTAATGAAATCGTGCAAGTTCAGCTAATCTCGCACGATTTCATACCAGCATGTCAGTGCGAGTTTGGCAGCGATTTCAGAGACATCACATCCAGAAGTCGCCAAAAGTTGTACAGAAACTACTTTTGGGAATCAGTGCGGCGCCACAAATGTGGCATCGCACCGATTCAGGTAGTGCAGTTGCTGATCATTTGTCATGCGATTTGACATGTCAAATCACATGCCAAATTGCTCCAATGTGAACCAGGGCTAAGTGCTATTCCCTATATAACACTGATATCTATACATTGAGTGGCATTCAATGTACCAGATATCAGTGTGCACTAATGAATAGCACCTGCCTTTTAAAATCCTGACTGCATGATGAGCTGCGGGCAGGGCCGGACTGGGAATGAAAACCAGCCCTGGAAATTATTTCATACCAGCCCCATAGCATTATTATACCAGCCCAACAGTGCACAGTGGGTGCGTTTGATGGGCACAGTGGTGGCAATTTATGGGCACAGTGGCTGCATTTGATGGGCACAGTGGTGGCAATTTATGGGCACAGTGGTGGCAATTTATGGGTACAGTGGCTGGGCACAGTGGCTGCGTTTGATGGACACAATGGCTGCGTTTGATGGCACAGTGATGGCAATTTATGGGCACAGTGGCTGCGTTTGATGGTCACAGTGGTGGCAA
>CM053037.1:164956847-165021847 GCA_028564925.1 Lithobates sylvaticus | reverse complement strand
CCGCTACACTTACATTGGTGGTCAGTGGGAAGAATGTCCCTTACATTGGTGATCAGTGGAAAGAATGTCCCTTACATTGGTGGTCAGAGGGAAGAATGTCCCTTACATTGGTGGTCAGAGGGAAGAATGTCCCTTACATTGGTGGTCAGTGAGAAGAATGTTCCTTACATTGGTGGTCAGAGGGAAGAATGTTCCCTACATTGGTGATCAGTGAGAAGAATGTCCCTTACATTGGTGATCAGTGAGAAGAATGTCCCTTACATTGGTGGTCAGAGGGAAGAATGTCCCTTACATTGGTGGTCAGAGGGAAGAATGTCCCTTACATTGGTGGTCAGAGGGAAGAATGTTCCTTACATTGGTGGTCAGTGGGAAGAATGCCCCTTATATTGGTGGTCAGTTAGAAGAATGTCCCTTACATTGGTGATCAGTGAGAAGAATGTCCCTTACATTGGTGATCAGTGAGAAGAATGTCCCTTACATTGGTGGTCAGATGGAAGAATGTCCCTTACATTGGTGGTCAGTGAGAAGAATGTTCCCTACATTGGTGGTCAGTGGGAAGAATGTCCCTTACATTGGTGATCAGTGGGAAGAATGTCCCTTACATTGGTGATCAGTGGGAAGAATGTCCCTTACATTGGTGGTCAAATGGAAGAATGTTCCTTACATTGGTGGTCAGTGGGAAAAATGTCCCTTACATTGGTGGTCAGTGGGAAGAATGTCCCTGAAATTGGAGATCAGTGAGAAGAATGTCCCTTACATTGGTGGTCAGAGGGAAGAATGTCCCTTACATTGGTGATCAGTGGGAAGAATGTCCCTTACATTGGTGGTCAGTGAGAAGAATGTTCATTACATGGGCGGGGACACAGGGGGCCCCATGATCTCCTTTTGCCCGGGGGCCCCATGAGCTGTCAGTCCGCCCCTGGTATGTATGATAACTGCAGGCAGATGTACATGGTCCTCCAAAGAATCCTCTCTCTTCCTCTTATAGGTTTTATTCAGTTTGCATATCCCCAAATAGCAAGGGCAAAAAACAATAAAAGTGCCTCATAGCATAGTATTTATTTCAAATGTAGCGCACTACTACCTTGGGAGCTGCTGGGTAGTTCATTACAGTACTGCTGGTTTAACCCCCGCTCTTCCACCCCACTTGAGTCACAACAGACACAGTCAAACATTTGAACAGCGAACAGTGATTTGCTTGCTGCGGTCCATAGTGTTATCAGTAATGCAGGTAAGTATGAGCTGCCTCTTCTTCTTGCTTTCCTTGAGTAGTACACCTTGGTACTTTGGAAAGCTGGAAGTCCCAGGCCTCACCTGCCTTTCTCACCTCCTGAAATCCTCCCCAGGCCAGTTCAGGAAAGTCCAGGTCAACCCCGGTCTACTCCATCCGTTTTTTAGCTACTTCCCACTTCTGCTTGTGCAATGATCCATCCCAGCCGGGATGCCTGGTTCTTACCCCCAGGATTTCTTGGTCAGTTACTGTGCTTGAACCATCCAGCTCTGAGGTCTCTGAACCCTCAGGCCTTCCAGTTAGGTTCCTGCTCTCCAGCGCTGGGGTCTCTGAACCCCCAGGCCTTTGAGCCTGTTCCTTGAGGTCACATTGTGAAGTTCCTCTGGACCTAGTCTCTTCTCATCCCCCCAGGAAGCATGTGACCTCGGTATATATGTCAGTCCCGCCCCTGCCCATACAAATTAATGATTGGTTTAGAGCCATATACACTGCCTGCTCTTCAGTCCCTGCCCCACCTCCTTTCCAGAACATTTCTCTGGAGAGAAAGGGAGGTCTTACAGGGTGAAGTACAGTTGGTCATACCCCCCTCTATTCTACTTCTCCTCCCTAAACCCAAATCAAACAACCAGACCTGAACAAAGAAACAGTAAGGCACTGGCAATTTCTCCTAACATCTACCTATTAGAACCCAACTAAAGGTGGTGGGCGCTACATACACCCCCCCTAAAATCACAAGTGTCCGCAGTTGTGGAAAAAAAGAATCCACGAACCAGGGAATAGTCCTGACCTACCTCCTAAACAAGAGGCATCTCATACATTTTCCAAAATATGATATGGGTACATGTGTAAATACAGGAACATGGAAAGAAATATGTACAAAAGAATCACAACACATTACATTTATCAATTCCTGACTATAAACCCCTATACTAAACGAGTAATACAAGGAGAACTGAAGCACTTCCCCCGGGAAGGAAATATTTCAATTACCCCAGGTCTTCTTGCGCTGACTCAGACAGCCGTCCCGTCCACGTGTATCTGTAAACAAACATCCTGTCCTATGATCTATCTACACAAATCAATAATTAACAGTTTGTTGGCATGTGTGATCCTGTCAGGACCTCCATTCCCTCAAAAGAAGTCGAAAGGACTCCTGCAGAATGCAACCTGAACAGACACGCCAATATATATTACAAGAAGAAGCCAGATTATTTTCTGAGTGGCTTCAACAGAAGTCCAGAACTTTTAATTCGAAAACTTTACATCAAAGGGATAGACAGGGACAGCAGGTGATAGTGTCCATAGCTAGCCAGCAAGACACTGATGCTGTTGTCCTGTATAGGAAGTCATTGGGATTGCCCACCCTAACCCGTCTGCACACTTGCAGTCCATGGCAAGTCCAGCACACCTGTAAGACCACATTACAAGTAGTACTGGGGGGTCTGGCAACCTTTTGCGTGTGTCCCCTTCCCCTCTGACCGAGATGGAATAAGATTTTGTGTGTTACCCAGGTTTCTGTACAAGTACTCGGTTCTTGTAAATGCCAATTCCCTGCCGCCATTCTCTGAAAATGTCTTGAAATCTTGCCCACATCTCATGGTCAGGTGTCCTCTGGGGTTTGGGCACGTGTAAAAAGTCCCAGACAAGGTCATTTTCCCATCCTTCCCGGGAAGCCTCTACTGTCTCCATGACCTTGCCCGGCACATAGGGATAATCAAGTCCCCACTCCTGAGCAACCCCCTTCTGCACGTCTCTTTGAAACCGCGACAGCCGTGGCAGTTCCTTGGGCCTTCCCCGCCCAGGCAGAACGCATGCATCAGACACTCTCACAGCCCTCTGCTGGAAAGTTGGTGCCCTGTTTTGAGGGGTATCCGTGGATTGCTCACCAGTGCCCATCAATGCAGCCTCACCAGTGCCCATCCATGCAGCCTCACCAGTACCCATCAATGCAGCCTCATCAGTGCCCATCAATGCAGTGTCACAAGTGCCCATCAATGTAGCCTGATCAGTGCCCATCAGCTCAGCCTCACCAGTGCCCATCAATGCAGCCTCACCAGTGCCCATGAATGCAGCCTCATCAGTGCCCAGGCATCAGTACAGCCTCACCTGTGCCCATCAATGCAGCCTGATCAGTGCTCATCAGCTCAGCCTCACCAATGCCCATCAATGCAGCCTCAAGTCACCAGTGCCTATCAATGCAGCCTCATCATCAGTGCCCATCAATGCAGCCTGACCAGTGTCCATCAGTGCCTGGCCCCATCCCATTATCTCAGCATTACCTGGCTGTGCCCATCAAAGCAGCCTGATCAGACAGCAGTGCCCAGCCCCAGGCATTAGGAGGGGAGAAGCGCCATGCTGGTTTACACAGAGCAGGCCCCGGGGATCTCCCACTTACACAGTGTGTCCACTGTCACACTAAGTCCCACCTCCTATGATGGACATCAAACGTCCCGGCATTGGACCAGTGGGACGTCCATCATAGGAGCTCAGCCGGTTCAAGAGGTGGGACTTCTTATGTCACTCGGCCATGCCGGGTAAGCAGGAGATGGAGATCCCCACTTTGTAAAACAGCGGCGCTCGCCCCCCCTCCCTTCAGAGGTAGCCCAGCGGCAGGTGGCCAATAGCCCAGAGTTCCAACACCAGGCCTTGGGACTCAGGGCTAATAATTGTCATTTTCTAAGACTGAGACTCTGGGCTTTTGGGGGCCCACTCAGGGCTATAGCCCCGGTCAGGAGACAATTCCACCTTTGTTATATAAGACAAGATTGTGAGTTTGCTGCACTTAATTGAGCAGCTGGGACTTCTGAGGAGTTTTATATCCATCTGGCTGAAGCATTTAAGGAACATCCAGATACTTTCTACTCACGCACTTTATCTATTTTTTTTCCGTTTTTGGACATTTGATCTTTATCCGTAATAGGGACCCCATATGCATATTGGTCATTCTTTGCACTTTCATTGGATACCATATGCCCTTTGGACATTTTTTGCACTAATAGTACTACTACTTATATTTGATACATATTATACTTTATTACTTATACTATATAGCGCTGCATTTTACTTTTAAGCACATCATTCAAGGTTCAGTATATTACCTTGCAAGCGGCTGTACAACATTCATTTTTAGAGTATTTCCACACAATGATAACAATACAATATATATATATAGTTATATATATATATACACTGTATATACATAATTCTAATATCACCACTCATAATAATAATAATAATAATAATAATTGCACAACACCACTGTCCCTAAACCACACATTTTTCTTCAAACTCTATACAGTATATATATATATATATATATATATATACCGTATTTATCGGCGTATAACACGCACTTTTTACGCCGATACCCCAAAAAAAATGACAAAAATCGGTTGCGGTGCCGAAAAATGGCGACCGCGGCCGAAAAAGGCCGAACCGCGGCCGAAAAAAGCCGAAGCGCGGCCGAAAAAGTCGGCTGTTCAGCTCCGCTCGTAGTCCCGCCTCCCTGCGCTCGCTCCCGAAACAGCAGGGAGGCGGGACTCCGAGCGGAGCTGAACAGTTGGCTCGGTCTTTTTCGGCCACACTTCGGCCTTTTTCGGCCGCGGTTCGGTCTTTTTCGGCCGCGCATTTCTCGCGGCGGGAAATTTAAACGATGGCGAACTGCAAATGACACTAGCAAGCTGCAAATGACACTAGCAAGCTGCAAATGACGCCGGGCAAGCTACAAATGACGCTGGGCAAGCTACAAATGATGCTGGGCAAGCTACAAATGACGCTGGGCAGGTTGCAAATGACGCTGGGCAAGCTACAAATGACGCTGGGCAGGTTACAAATGACGCTGGGCAGGTTGCAAATGACGCTGGGGAAGGCTGCAAATGACGCTGGGAAAGGCTGCAAATGACGCTGGGAAAGGCTGCAAATGACGCTGGGAAAGGCTGCAAATGACGCTGGGAAAGGCTGCAAATGACGCTGGGCAAGCTGCAAATGACGCTGGGCAAGCTGCAAATGACGCTGGGCAAGCTGCAAATGACGCTGGGCAAGCTGCAAATGACGCTTAAATGTAAGTTTTTTTTTTTCCCTAAACTTCTCTCCTAAAACTTTTTTTCCTAAAAATTCCCTCCTAAACTTGGGGTGCGTGTTATACGCCGGTGCGTGTTATACGCCGATAAATACGGTATATATTTATTACACTGTATATACATAATTCTAATATCACCACTCATAATAATAATTGCACAACACCACTGTCCCTAAAGCACACATTTTTCTTCAAACTCTTTCCCTCCACCTAGACATCACACAACCTCACTTTCCCCCCACCACTGTCCCTCCACCATTGTGCATCACTCACCCTAAAATGAAAGAAAAATGAATTAATTAGTGGCACAGCAAACATCAAGCACTATATATACTGTAAGCAAAACAACCATCACCCACAATGCACTTCTTCCACATTAAGACTTCCCGCCCCCCACACGCAAGGATTTCCATTCTTTATCATAACAAGATCCATCGTTATCAATTCCCCATTCTTAAAAATCTTAATTTACATACAGTTAGGTCCATATATATTTGGACACAGGCACAATTTTCATACTTTTGGTTCTGTGTGCCACCAGAATAAAATTAAAGCAAAACAATCCAAATTATTTTGAAGTGCAGACTTTTAGCTTTAATTCAAGGGGTTGAACATAAATATCATGTACAAATTTTAGGAGCTGACAAATAAATATAATCATAAATAAAATGTTAATTTTTTATATTTTGTTGAGAATCCTTTACTGGCAATGACTACCTGAAGTCTGGAACCCATGGACATTACCAAAGACTGGGGTTCCTCCTCTCTGATGCTTTGCCAGGCTCTAACTGCAGCTGTCTTCAGTTGCTCTTTGTTTGTGGGTCTTTTAGCCTTTAGTTTTGCCTTCAGCAAGTGAAATGCATGCTCAATTGGGTTGAGATCAGGTGATTGGCTCGCCATTGCAGAATATTCCACTTCTTTTCCTTCAAAAGCTCCTGGGTTGCTTTTGCAGTGTGTTTTGGATCATTGTCCATCTGTACTGTGAAGCGCCGTCCAATCAACTTTTCTGCATTTGGCTGAAAGTATATTTCTAAACACTGCAGAATTCATCCGGCTGCTTCTGTCTTCTGTCACATCATCAATAAAAACCAATGACCCAGTGAAATTGTAAACTAAAGATTTTGGCGCTATATACAGTATGTTCATAAAAAAACAGCAAAAAGAACAAGCACATGTGAACATATATAGCACCTCCTTTTTTATTTTACAATTTCATACAGTTTGGTGATTTGTTCACTCTAAAGGGGCAGCAGTTTGTTTAAATGTTCTCGTCACCATAAGGCGCCATTTTTTTGGTACACATTTTTGTTTACCAATGACCCAGCGCTACTGGAAGCCATGCATGCCCATGCCATCACACTGCCTCCACCATGTTTTACAGATGACGTTGTGTGTTTTGGATCAGGAGCTGTTCCAAGCCATCTCCACACTTTTTTCTTCCCGTCTGTTGGTACAGATTAATCTTAGTTGCATCCGTCCAAAGAATACTTTTCCAGAACTGATCTGGCTTTTTTAGATGTTTTTTGGCAAAGTCTAATATGGCTTTTCTATTCTTTAGGCTTGTGAATGGTTTGCCTTCAGAAGGAGCAGACAGCTTCGAGAGCGTAGCCTGTATTCTGCCTATTTTCTGACTGCACAGCCTAGCTAATTCCTGTTCCGGTGATGTCATGTCCTGACTGTCCGGCTGTGTTCCACACTGATTATGTTCCAAGCTTCCTGCTTTCTGGTGGCCACAGGTCCCACAAAAGGTTTTTCCACCCACCCCCGGGTTCGGTTCGAACCAGAACCTTCGAACGGACCGAAAGTTCGCGCGAATTTTCGAACCCTATACGTTATAATGGACGCGAACGTTCGAAATCAAAAGTGCTAATTACAACGGCCAATATGCATGTTAATGTCATAAAACAGGTTTGGGGACCCGGGTCCTGCCCCAGGGGACATATATCAATGCAAAAAAACTTTTAAAAACTAACGTTTTTTCGGGAGCAGTCATTTTAATGATGCATAAAGTGAAAAAAAAAGTGAAATTTTCCTTTAAATATGGTACCTGGGGGGTGTCTAAAGTATGCCTGTGAAGTGGCATGTGTTTCCCGTGTTTAAAACTGTCCTTGCACAAAATGACATTTGTAAAGGAAAAAAAGAAGCCATTTAAAAACACTTGCGGCTTTAATGGCATGTCTTGTCCTGGCCGCCATATGGCTGAAAATCCTTGAGAAAAATGGCATGGCTACCCCATCACCCCCCCCCCCCCCCACCCCAGCCCCTTTGGGTCTTGTATGGATATTAAGGGGGACCCCGCACACAAAATAAAACCCTATACCTACAACCCTATATACTCTGAACAGCAGTATATAGGTGGTGCAAACAAGACACGGACTGTAGGTTTGTTCTTAAGTAGAATCTGAACAGGTACATTATGAAGTGTAGCTCCATCCCAAAAAAAATCTATTTTTAAGCTTTTTGGAGAACATAGGGAGGGGTTATCACCCCTGTAACATTTGCTGTCTTTGCACATCTGTTCAGAACATGTCACCTCACTTTCCGTCCCAATGACAAATGTTTTTGGAAAAGTGGGGTTTGAATTGAAACAAGGATTGGTGATAAAGCATCAGTAGAGAGGAGATACCGTTTTCCCAAATTAAATCTAACAGCATAGAATTTCCCTTCCTAGGGGTATATTTCCTCTCACTTCCTGTTTTCTCTTTCCGTTTGCAAGTAGGAGTCGTTTGTAAGTTGGATGTTTGAAAGTAGGGGCCTGGCGTATATACTCTGCAGAAATTTGCCCTATTAGATGTTGGTGTAGCCACAAGACTGGTGGGCACAGGAATGGGCCCTGCTGTGAGTTAATAGATCAAGATTTGTACTTGCATGCACCTGTTGAACCGGGCAGAAAAATTGGGCTTTGGTGGTGGTGGTGGTGGTGGTGGTGGACGGTGTTGCCACAAGACTGTAAGCTCTCACAGTTACTCTTGGTGGGCGCAGGAATGGGCCCTGCTGTGAGTTATTAGATCAAGATTTGTAATTGCATGCACCTGTTGAACAGGGCAGAAAAATTGGGCCTTTGGCGGTGGTGGTGGACGGTGTTGCCACAAGACTGTAGGCCCTCATAGTTACTCTTGGTGGGCGCAGGAATGGGCCCTGCTGTGAACTATTAGATCAAGATTTGTAATTACACGCCCCTGTTAAACAGGGGCTGAAAAATTGTGCCTTAGACATTGGTGCTGGTGCCACAACACTGCAACCCCTCACAGATACTGTACTCTTAGCACAGCAATGAGACCTGTTGCAAAGCATTGCCTAAAAATTGTAATTACACGCCCCAACAGGGGCTGAAAAATTGTGCCTTAGGCACTGGTGCTGGTGCCACAACACTGCAACCCCTCACAGATACTGTACTTGGAGCACAGCAGTCACACGTGTTGCGAAGCATTTTTTTTAAAAAATATTTGTAATTACACGCCCCTGTTAAACAGGGGCTGAAAAATTGTGCCTTAGGCACTGGTGCTGGTGCCACAACACTGCAACCCCTCACAGATACTGTACTTGGAGCACAGCAGTCACACGTGTTGCGAAGCATTTTTTTAAAAAATTGTAATTACACGCCCCTGTTAAACAGGGGCTGAAAAATTGTGCCTTAGGCACTGGTGCTGGTGCCACAACACTGCAACCCCTCACAGATACTGTACTTGGAGCACAGCAGTCACACGTGTTGCGAAGCATTTTTTTAAAAAAAATTGTAAGTACACGCCCCTGTTATACAGGGGCTGAAAAATTGTGCCTTAGGCACTGGTGTGGTGGCATGGGTCATTGAGGAGGAGGAAGAGGATAGTCAGTGAACATAACAGGACAGTCACTCAGCATCAGCATAGGCAGTCTTGAAGGGATGTGACATTATAAATTATTCCGTTATATCCGCTTCAGGTGCCTGGTAGCTGGTGGTGATCCAAGACTGATTCATTTTGATGAAGGTCAGTCGATCAACCGAGTCGGTGGACAGGCGCACCCTATGATCGGTGACAAATCCTCCAGCAGCACTGAATGTGCATTCGGAAAGAACGCTGGAGGCAGGACAGGCCAGTAGCTCAATTGCATACTGTGCAAGCTCTGGCCAGTGATCCATCCTCAGGACTTAGTAAGCCAGAGGATTTTCGGTGGGAAAGGTGTCCAAGTCTGACCTTGCCCCAAGGTATTCCTGCACCATGTATATCAGACGCTGGCGATGGTTGCTGGAACCGATCATACCTTGGGGCTGCGGACTAAAAAATTGTCTGAACGCATCGGTCAGACGTCCACCTTCCCCACCGCTCCTTCTGCTACTGACCGAAGCCTCAGCAACTCGTCGCCCAGGACCAGGAGTTTGTAACCTCCCAGTTTCTGGGAACGCGTTGCACAGACCTTTCTGCAAGGCCTCCCTGAGATGTCTCATCCTCTGCTCCCTCTGCGACGGCAAGATAAGGTCCGCAACCTTACCCTTGTACCGTGGATCAAGAAGAGTGGCCAGCCAGTAATGGTCCCTCTCCTTGATCCGAAGAGCACGAGGATCCTTCCGCAGGCTTTGCAGGATCAGGGAGGCCATGCAGCGTAGGTTAGCTGAGGCATTCGGTCCGGAGTCTTCTGGGTCACTGAGGATGACATGATTGCCAGCCACCTCCTCCCAGCCACGTACAAGTCCACTGGTTTGTTGGGACTGTACATCATCCCTAAAAGACTGCTGCTGCTGATGCTGAGTGCCAGGCTCCACCTCCATGCTCACACAATCCTCCCTCCTCCTCCTCCTCTCCTCATCCTCTTCCTGTGTGATGGGTGGGACAGAAGGAACACTGTCCGGATAAAGGGGGCCTTGAGAGGCAAGGAAGTCCTCCTCTTCCTGCCTCTGTTCTGCCTCAAGTGCCCTGTCCATTATCCCACGCAGCGTATGCTCCAACAGGTGGACAAGAGGTACAGTGTCACTGATGCATGCACTGTCACTGCTCACCATCCTCGTGGCCTCCTCAAATGGTGAGAGGACAGTGCATGCATCCCTGATCATGCTCCACTGACGTGGGGAAAAAAAACCAAGCTCCCCTGACCCTGTCCTGGTGCCGTAGTCGCAAAGGTACTCATTGATGGCCCTCTGCTGCGTGTGCAGTCGCTGCAGCATGGCCAACGTTGAGTTCCACCTGGTGGGCATGTCACATATTAGGCGGTTCTTGGGCAGGTTCAGCTCCTTTTGCAGCTCAGTCAGCCGAGCACTGGCATTATAAGATCGGCGGAAATGCACACAGACTTTCCTGGCCTGCCTCAGGACATCCTGTAAGCCTGGGAACCTGCCCAAGAACCGCTGCACCACCAGGTTGAGGACGTGAGCCATACAGGGCACATGGGTGAGCTGCCCCTGTCGCAGGGCGGAGAGGAGGTTGGTGCCATTGTCAGAAACGACCATTCCTGGCTTAAGCTGGCGTGGCGTCAACCACCTCCCGGCCTGCCCCTGCAGAGCTGCCAAAACCTCTGGCCCAGTGTGGCTCCTGTCCCCCAAACACACCAGCGCAAGCACGGCATGGCATCTTTTTGCCTGCGTACTTGCGTAGCCCCTTGTACGCCTACGGAGCACCGCTGGTTCCGAGGACAGAGCACTGGAGGAAGAAGAAGAGGAGGGGGTGGAGGAGAGTGGTGTGTCACAACCAGTAGCAGTAGTAGCGTTTTGGAGGCGTGGTGGCGGAACAACCTCCAACACTACTGCACCTTGTCCTGCATCCCTCCCAGCTGTCAATAGAGTGACCCAATGGGCCGTGAAAGAAAGTTAACGTCCCTGTCCATGCCTGCTGGACCATGAGTCAGCGGTAATATGCACCTTACCGCTGACCGCCCTGTCCAGCGAGGCATGGACATTGCCTTCCACATGCCGGTAGAGACGGAATCGCCTTCCGTGAGAAAAAGTGGCGTTTGGGAACCTGCCACTGAGGAACCGCACATTGAACAAACTCACGGAAGGGGGCCGAGTCTACCAACTGAAAAGGCAGCAGTTGAAGTGCTAGCAATTAGCCAAGCTAGCATTCAACCGCTGGGCATGTGGATGGCTGGGAGTGTACTTCTTTAGACGGTCCAGCAGCTGGGGCAGGGAAATTTGCCTGCTACTATCGGACGTCGGTGTACTGCAAGTACTTGGTTGTGACACACCTAATTCTACACCTTCAGTCCTCTCACAGCAGCTTTCAGAGAGGACTGAAGATGTAGTGGGGATGGAGATCCCAGCTGATGAGGAGCAAGGAGAGGTCCGCTTAGTTCTTTGGTGTGGGTCTTTTATGTGTGCCTGCCAACGAGCTGCATGGCAGGTCGACATATGTCTGGTCATGCTTGTGGTGCCCAAGCGGCTGATGTTTTGGCCACGCGAGATACGCTTGAGACAAATATTGCAAATAGCAGTGGTGCGATCTGATGCACTCGTCTCAAAAAAGGCCCACACCAAAGAAATTTTCTGATAACGTGCAGAGGCAGCGCCCTGCACAGGCGGAGCTCTGCGGTGTTGTACAGTTGCTGTGCTGGCCTCTAGCTGGCCTCCAGGGGGCATCCTGCCTCGTTGGACATGTGACGCCGCATCCTCCTCCTCATCCTCTCCCTCCAGGCACCCACGTGGCGTCAGTGACCTCATCATCCCCTCCCTCTTCACCACTAGAGCAAACCTGGCAGTAAGCTGCAGCTGGTTGAACAGTACTGCCAGATTGCTGTCCTTCAGCATCCCCTCTCTCTGCGCGCACACTACTGACTTCCTCAAGCTGGGTATCATCATCCGAGCCTTCGAATCGTTGGGCATCCTCCTGGAGCATGTACCCAACACTGTGCTCAAAGAGTTCGGGGGACTCCTCAGGAGGACATGGTGGGTCTAGGGAAGGGGTGGCTGATGATGCCATTGAGTACGCGTTGGCAGCTGCTCTGCCAGTACCCTGAGCCTGGGTGAGAGAGGATGAGGAGGATGAGGAGGGCTTGGTCATCCATTCTACCAAGCCTTCAGCATGATGCGGCTCCACATGTCCAGCTGCCGAAAACAAAGACGCGCGTGTCCCATGGTCACTTGCTGATGACGATGCACGACCACGTCCACGGCCACGGCCACGTCCACTAGAAACAGAGCCTGCCTGCCCTGTGTTCTTGGCTCTGCACGCTCTGCCTCCCCTTGGCGGTCTTCCAGCCATTGTAGTCGGTAGTCCTGTGGGTGCTGCTGAGAAGAAAATATAGGAGCTCTGTGTGATGCCACTAACACACTAGAAGTCCTATGGGTGCTTCTGCAAAGAAAATATAGTAGCTCTGTGTGATGCCACTAACACACTAGAAGTCCTGTGGGTGCTGCTGAGAAGAAAATATAGGAGCTCTGTGTGATGCCACTAACACACTAGAAGTCCTATGGGTGCTTCTGCAAAGAAAATATAGGAGCGCTGTGTGATGCCACTAACACACTAGAAGTCCTGTGGGTGCTGCTGAGAAGAAAATATAGGAGCTCTGTGTGATGCCACTAACACACTAGAAGTCCTATGGGTGCTTCTGCAAAGAAAATATAGGAGCTCTGTGTGATGCCACTAACACACTAGAAGTCCTGTGGGTGCTGCTGAGAAGAAAATATAGGAGCTCTGTGTGATGCCACTAACACACTAGAAGTCCTATGGGTGCTTCTGCAAAGAAAATATAGGAGCTCTGTGTGATGCCACTAACACACTAGAAGTCCTGTGGGTGCTGCTGAGAAGAAAATATAGGAGCTCTGTGTGATGCCACTAACACACTAGAAGTCCTATGGGTGCTTCTGCAAAGAAAATATAGGAGCTCTGTGTGATGCCACTAACACACTAGAAGTCCTGTGGGTGCTGCTGAGAAGAAAATATAGGAGCTCTGTGTGATGCCACTAACACACTAGAAGTCCTATGGGTGCTTCTGCAAAGAAAATATAGGAGCTCTGTGTGATGCCACTAACACACTAGAAGTCCTGTGGGTGCTGCGGAGAAGAAAATATAGGAGCTCTGTGTGATGCCACTAACACACTAGAAGTCTTATGGGTGCTTCTGCAAAGAAAATATAGGAGCTCTGTGTGATGCCACTAACACACTAGAAGTCCTGTGGGTGCTGCTGAGAAGAAAATATAGGAGCTCTGTGTGATGCCACTAACACACTAGAAGTCCTGTGGGTGCTGCTGAGAAGAAAATATAGGAGCTCTGTGTGATGCCACTAACACACTAGAAGTCCTATGGGTGCTTCTGCAAAGAAAATATAGGAGATCTGTGTGATGCCACTAACACACTAGAAGTCCCGTGGGTGCTTCTGGGAAGAAAATATAGGAGCTCTGTGTGATGCCACTAACACACTACAAGTCCTATGGGTGCTTCTGGGAAGAAAATATAGGAGCTCTGTGTGATGGGACTAACACACTACAAGTCCTATGGGTGCTTCTGGGAAGAAAATATAGGAACTCTGTGTGATGAGACTAACACACTACAAGTCCTATGGGTGCTTCTGGAAGAAAATATAGGAGCTCTGTGTGATGGGACTAACACACTACAAGTCCTATGGGTGCTTCTGGGAAGAAAATATAGGAACTCTGTGTGATGGGACTAACACACTACAAGTCCTATGGGTGCTTCTGGGAAGAAAATATAGGAGCTCTGTGTGATGCCACGAACACACAATTGAAGTCCTATGGGTGCTTCTGGGAAGAAAATATAGGAGCTCTGTGTGATGGGACTAACACACTACAAGTCCTATGGGTGCTTCTGGGAAGAAAATATAGGAGCTCTGTGTGATGGGACTAACACACTACAAGTCCTATGGGTGCTTCTGGGAAGAAAATATAGGAGCTCTGTGTGATGGGACTAACACACTACAAGTCCTATGGGTGCTTCTGGGAAGAAAATATAGGAACTCTGTGTGATGGGACTAACACACTACAAGTCCTATGGGTGCTTCTGGGAAGAAAATATAGGAGCTCTGTGCGATGCCACTAACACACAATTGAAGTCCTATGGGTGCTTCTGGGAAGAAAATATATAGGAGCTCTGTGTGATGGGACTAACACACTACAAGTCCTATGGGTGCTTCTGGAAGAAAATATAGGAGCTCTGTGTGATGGGACTAACACAGTACAAGTCCTATGGGTGCTTCTGGGAAGAAAATATAGGAGCTCTGTGTGATGGGACTAACACACTACAAGTCCTATGGGTGCTTCTGGGAAGAAAATATAGGAGCTCTGTGTGATGGGACTAACACACTACAAGTCCTATGGGTGCTTCTGGGAAGAAAATATAGGAGCTCTGTGTGATGGGACTAACACACTACAAGTCCTATGGGTGCTTCTGGGAAGAAAACATAGGAACTCTGTGTGATGGGACTAACACACTACAAGTTCTATGGGTGCTTCTGGGAAGAAAATATAGGAGCTCTGTGTGATGGGACTAACACACTACAAGTCCTATGGGTGCTTCTGGGAAGAAAATATAGGAGCTCTGTGTGATGGGACTAACACACTACAAGTCCTATGGGTGCTTCTGGGAAGAAAATATAGGAGCTCTGTGTGATGGGACTAACACACTACAAGTCCTATGGGTGCTTCTGGGAAGAAAATATAGGAGCTCTGTGTGATGGCACTAACACACAATTGAAGTCCTATGGGTGCTTCTGGGAAGAAAATATAGGAGCTCTGTGTGATGGGACTAACACAGTACAAGTCCTATGGGTGCTTCTGGGAAGAAAATATAGGAGCTCTGTGTGATGGGACTAACACAGTACAAGTCCTATGGGTGCTTCTGGGAAGAAAATATAGGAGCTCTGTGCGATGCCACTAACACACAATTGAAGTCCTATGGGTGCTTCTGGGAAGAAAATATAGGAGCTCTGTGTGATGGGACTAACACACTACAAGTCCTATGGGTGCTTCTGGGAAGAAAATATAGGAGCTCTGTGTGATGGGACTAACACACTACAAGTCCTATGGGTGCTTCTGGGAAGAAAATATAGGAGCTCTGTGTGATGGGACTAACACACTACAAGTCCTATGGGGTGCTTCTGGGAAGAAAATATAGGAACTCTGTGTGATGCCACTAACACAGTACAAGTCCTATGGGTGCTTCTGGGAAGAAAATATAGGAGCTCTGTGTGATGGGACTAACACACTACAAGTCCTATGGGTGCTTCTGGGAAGAAAATATAGGAACTCTGTGTGATGGGACTAACACACTACAAGTCCTATGGGTGCTTCTGGGAAGAAAATATAGGAGCTCTGTGCGATGCCACTAACACACACTTGAAGTCCTATGGGTGCTTCTGGGAAGAAAATATAGGAGCTCTGTGTGATGGGACTAACACACTACAAGTCCTATGGGTGCTTCTGGGAAGAAAATATAGGAGCTCTGTGTGATGGGACTAACACACTACAAGTCCTATGGGTGCTTCTGGGAAGAAAATATAGGAGCTCTGTGTGATGGGACTAACACACTACAAGTCCTATGGGTGCTTCTGGGAAGAAAATATAGGAGCTCTGTGTGATGGGACTAACACACTACAAGTCCTATGGGTGCTTCTGGGAAGAAAATATAGGAGCTCTGTGTGATGGGACTAACACACTACAAGTCCTATGGGTGCTTCTGGGAAGAAAATATAGGAACTCTGTGTGATGGGACTAACACACTACAAGTCCTATGGGTGCTTCTGGGAAGAAAATATAGGAGCTCTGTGTGATGGGACTAACACACTACAAGTCCTATGGGTGCTTCTGGGAAGAAAATATAGGAACTCTGTGTGATGGGACTAACACACTACAAGTCCTATGGGTGCTTCTGGGAAGAAAATATAGGAGCTCTGTGCGATGCCACTAACACACACTTGAAGTCCTATGGGTGCTTCTGGGAAGAAAATATAGGAGCTCTGTGTGATGGGACTAACACACTACAAGTCCTATGGGTGCTTCTGAGAAGAAAATATAGGAGCTCTGTGTGATGGGACTAACACACTACAAGTCCTATGGGTGCTTCTGGGAAGAAAATATAGGAGCTCTGTGTGATGGGACTAACACACTACAAGTCCTATGGGTGCTTCTGGGAAGAAAATATAGGAGCTCTGTGTGATGGGACTAACACACTACAAGTCCTATGGGTGCTTCTGGGAAGAAAATATAGGAGCTCTGTGTGATGGGACTAACACACTACAAGTCCTATGGGTGCTTCTGGGAAGAAAACATAGGAACTCTGTGTGATGGGACTAACACACTACAAGTTCTATGGGTGCTTCTGGGAAGAAAATATAGGAGCTCTGTGTGATGGGACTAACACACTACAAGTCCTATGGGTGCTTCTGGGAAGAAAATATAGGAGCTCTGTGTGATGGGACTAACACACTACAAGTCCTATGGGTGCTTCTGGGAAGAAAATATAGGAGCTCTGTGTGATGGGACTAACACACTACAAGTCCTATGGGTGCTTCTGGGAAGAAAATATAGGAGCTCTGTGTGATGGCACTAACACACAATTGAAGTCCTATGGGTGCTTCTGGGAAGAAAATATAGGAGCTCTGTGTGATGGGACTAACACAGTACAAGTCCTATGGGTGCTTCTGGGAAGAAAATATAGGAGCTCTGTGTGATGGGACTAACACAGTACAAGTCCTATGGGTGCTTCTGGGAAGAAAATATAGGAGCTCTGTGCGATGCCACTAACACACAATTGAAGTCCTATGGGTGCTTCTGGGAAGAAAATATAGGAGCTCTGTGTGATGGGACTAACACACTACAAGTCCTATGGGTGCTTCTGGGAAGAAAATATAGGAGCTCTGTGTGATGGGACTAACACACTACAAGTCCTATGGGTGCTTCTGGGAAGAAAATATAGGAGCTCTGTGTGATGGGACTAACACACTACAAGTCCTATGGGTGCTTCTGGGAAGAAAATATAGGAACTCTGTGTGATGCCACTAACACAGTACAAGTCCTATGGGTGCTTCTGGGAAGAAAATATAGGAGCTCTGTGTGATGAGACTAACACACTACAAGTCCTATGGGTGCTTCTGGGAAGAAAATATAGGAACTCTGTGTGATGGGACTAACACACTACAAGTCCTATGGGTGCTTCTGGGAAGAAAATATAGGAGCTCTGTGTGATGGCACTAACACACAATTGAAGTCCTATGGGTGCTTCTGGGAAGAAAATATAGGAGCTCTGTGTGATGGGACTAACACACTACAAGTCCTATGGGTGCTTCTGGGAAGAAAATATAGGAGCTCTGTGTGATGGGACTAACACACTACAAGTCCTATGGGTGCTTCTGGGAAGAAAATATAGGAACTCTGTGTGATGCCACTAACACAGTACAAGTCCTATGGGTGCTTCTGGGAAGAAAATATAGGAGCTCTGTGTGATGGGACTAACACACTACAAGTCCTATGGGTGCTTCTGGGAAGAAAATATAGGAACTCTGTGTGATGCCACTAACACAGTACAAGTCCTATGGGTGCTTCTGGGAAGAAAATATAGGAACTCTGTGTGATGCCACTAACACAGTACAAGTCCTATGGGTGCTTCTGGGAAGAAAATATAGGAACTCTGTGTGATGCCACTAACACAGTACAAGTCCTATGGGTGCTTCTGGGAAGAAAATATAGGAACTCTGTGTGATGCCACTAACACAGTACAAGTCCTATGGGTGCTTCTGGGAAGAAAATATAGGAGCTCTGTGTGATGGGACTAACACAGTACAAGTCCTATGGGTGCTTCTGGGAAGAAAATATAGGAACTCTGTGTGATGGGACTAACACAGTACAAGTCCTATGGGTGCTTCTGGGAAGAAAATATAGGAACTCTGTGTGATGCCACTAACACAGTACAAGTCCTATGGGTGCTTCTGGGAAGAAAATATAGGAACTCTGTGTGATGCCACTAACACAGTACAAGTCCTATGGGTGCTTCTGGGAAGAAAATATAGGAACTCTGTGTGATGCCACTAACACAGTACAAGTCCTATGGGTGCTTCTGGGAAGAAAATATAGGAACTCTGTGTGATGCCACTAACACAGTACAAGTCCTATGGGTGCTTCTGGGAAGAAAATATAGGAGCTCTGTTTGCTGCCACTAACACACTAGAAGTCCTATGGGTGCTTTTGGGGTGCAGTGCTGTACTAACAGCACGGCGGTTGGTACTACTGAAATACTGTACTAACAGTAAGACACATACCAGACTAACCCCCAGCAGCAGCTAAAAACACACTAACCAGCAGCAGCAATGGACGATCAATGACAGGTAGCAATGGTTTAGCAAATAAATAGCCAATGGTTTAGCAAAGTAGAGCAAATCTTTCTATATGAATCTAGCAAAGAGTGACACAGAATCAGCCTGATCTCTCCTAAAGCCGGAACTCATGTGACCGGCGCCGACGGCGTGGCGGCCTTTTAAATGAGGGGGCGTGTACTAAAGCCCCTGAGCTGTAATTGGCTACAGGCGTCCTGCCTGTAGCCAATTATGGCTCTCCGAGTTTCCGGCGCTGTGATTGGCCAAGCATGCGGGGTCACAGTGCATGCTTGGCCAATCATCAGCCAGCAATGCACTGCGCCGGCCGCAATGCATTGCGGGGCCGCTCGCATCACACGAATGTGATGCGAGCGGCCAAAATAGTTCTGGGCTCGCCGAGCGAGCGAACACCGGGTGCTCGATGCGAACATGGGTTCGCATCGAGCACCGGGCCCATCCCTACTGTACAGCACAACATATACTCCATGCGCCTGACTTTTTGTGCATGGTTTGCACCTTGTGGTGAACCCTCTGTATTTGCTACCGTGAAGTCTTCTCTTGACTTGTAGATTTTGGCAATGATACGCCCACCTCCTGCAGAGTGTCCTTCACTTGTGTGGATGTTGTGAATGGGTTTTTCTTTACCATAGAGAGGATCCTGCGATCAACCACCACTGTTGTCTTCCGTGGACGTCCAGGCCTTTTTATGTTGCTGAGCTCACCAGTGCGGTCTTCTTTCCTCAGACTGTACTAAACTGTTGATTTGGCCACTTCTAATGTTGCTGCTATCTCTCTGATGGATTTGTTTAATTTTTGAAGCCTTACAATGGCCTGTTTCACTTGCATGGACAACTCCTTTGAATGCATGATGTAGGTTCACAGCAATAGATTTCAAATGTAAATATCACACTTAGTATTAACTCCAGACATTTTACCTGCTAATTGATGAATAAATAATAAAGGAGTAGCCCACACCTGGCAATGAAAAAGCTTCTGATTCAATTGTCCAATTACATTTGGTCCCTTGAAAAAGGGGATGGCTAATCTTAAGAGCTTTAATTCCTAAACCCTTCATCCGATTTGGATGTACATACCCTTAAATTAAACATGAGAGTATGCACTTTCAAGCCATATCCAGCCATATAAGTATAGATTGAATACGTTTCGGTAAATACCTGAAACAAATTGTGCCTGTGTCCTAATATATATGAACCTACTTGTAATTCCTCCCATCTCCGAAAACCACCCACTCCAACACCAAAGCCTAAAAGTCATAAAATAAACCTCCCTCCATTCCTACATATTACACCCATTAAGTCCCATGATAACATTATCAAAATCTACAACTACATCATCAACCTCATCTGCAGATATCACCCAAATCATCCTCTCTGCTCCTCCCAAGACATCTTGCGCTCTAGCTCCCTTGTCACCTTCTCCCATGCTCTCCTCCTGGACTTCTCCAGAACCTCTCCCATCCTTTGGAACTCCCTACCCCAGTATGTCCAATCAGCTCCCATCCTGTCTGCCTTTTGGCGCTCCTTGAAAACTAATTTATTCAGGGAAGCCTATCTCACCTTCACCTAGGAATTGTACTTGAGTTACTTCTATCAGATCGCCCCCTGCAGCCATTAACTTTTGTACCACCTCCCCCTTCCTTTAGATTGTAAGTTCCATGAGAAGGGCCCTCTTATTCCATCAGTATTGAACTGCATTGTAATTGTACTGTCCCCCTTTATATTGTAGAGCGCTGCACAAACTATATAAATATTATATAATAATAATAATACTTTTATCTACTCCACTCCCCACACCCACTCAGTTTCCATATATTTTGTGCATCCTCATATCCATATATTCTTGCAATAACAATATGCATATAGTTAAAGCCTTCCATGGATCTTGGATACACATTCCTTCACACTCAATTCCTTCTTCCTAAAGATTAAAATATTTCACACAATTTATCAACATCCATAAAACCCTAAACATCATTATTTCAAACGTCACCCCCACCCCAGTCAAACATTTTACCATTTTTGTTAAAGTTTTCCACACCTCTTTTGCATATTCACACTCCCAAAATAAATACTCCACACTCTCCACCCTCCTACAACCCTCCCCTGGACATACTTCACTATCAACTATCCTTTCCTTCCACTTGCATATTTCAACATACACCCCAACACATTCTCCTTACTAATCTGTACAAACATACTTTTTTTTTTTACATAATTTTTAAATATTCACCACACCTTTTCCTCCATTCTCCTTTCATCACCTTCTCTCTCTTCAACTTCTCCATTCTGGAAGACCACACACAATAGTTACATAGTTGGTGAGGTTGAATCCAGACACTAGTCCATCCAGTTCATCCTGTGTGTGTTTATGTTGATAATTATTTCCCATATCCCTGTATATTGTGTTCAGTTTTTAAAACAACCAATACTCCCTGCTGACACCATCGATTGTGGAAGGGGGTTCCACACCCTTACAGCCCCGTTACTTGAGTGACCCTGTATCTTTCCACACTCCCTGAAACTGAATAGATTTCTTCCAATGCTGGGACCACCATTGAGGCATTTGTATATCGCTATCATATCACCATCCAGTTCTGGTCACCGATCCTCAGGAAGGATGTGCTAGAACTAGAGAGAGAGACAGGAGAAGGGCAACAAAATGAATAAGGGGACCAGAGAACCTCAGTCATGAGGAACTACAAGCACTAAACTTATTGTCCCTGGAAAAGAGAAAATTGTAATTTTTTTTCTATTTTTCGGGTCCGTCGAGTGCCATGATTAAAGATTGATGGACATCGAAGGACACTTTTTTTTAATAAATAAAGGAATTGTCTCCTGTCGTTTAAACTTTTTTCGACACATTTTTGATGAATGGGTATGGGGTACAATGTAGCCCAAACCCATTTACATAGGGGGGGCAGAATCTGGGGACCCCAGATGAGGCCCTTGTCCCCATCAACATGGGGACAAGGTGCTTTGCATATAACCCTCAATAACTTGCATATAAGCCTTTAAAATGAGCACTTTTGATTTTTAATGTTCGTGTCCCATAGACTTTAACAGTGCATGTTCTCACAAATTTTTTGTCTGTTCGCATGATCTAGTGCGAACCGAACCGTGGGGGAGTTCGGCTCATTCTTACTGTTAACATTGGAAGACCGCCCTCTGTATCATCTACCCCCACCGCGCCGCAGGTGTGTAGGCTATAAAATTAGTGAAGGATTAAAAGTGCAAGTGTAAAAAATATATATATCAAACAGCAGCTACTTAAAAATATATAAACATGTGAAATCTGCAATTCAACCTAAAAATGCAACATAAATAAGGTGAATCAGTAGCGCTAGTATAAAAAATAGTGAATAAATACTATGCAAATGAATATTGTGCAAATATATATAAACAGTGCTATATAAATATCAAAGTGCAAAAATAGTAGTGTATAATTGACTCAACGTATAACTTAACCACTTCAGCCCCGGACCATTTGGCAGCCAAAGGACCAGAGGTCTTTTTTCAATTTCGCACTGCACTACTTTAACTGGTAATTGCGCGGTCATGCAATTTTGTAACCAAACGAAATTTGCGTCCTTTTCTTCCCACAAATAGAGCTTTCTTTTGATGGTATTTGATTGCCTCTGTGATTTTTATTTTTTGCGATATAAACGGAAAAAGAGCGAAAATTTTGAAAAAAAAAGAGATTTTCTACTTTTTGTTATAAAAAAAATCTAATAAACTCAATTTTAGTCAAACATTTGGGCCAAAATGTATTCAGCCACATGTCTTTAGTAAAAAAAATGCCAATAAGCGTATATTTATTGGTTTGCGCAAAAGTTATAGCGTCTACAAACTAGAGTACATTTTCTGGAATTTACACCGCTTTTAATTTATGACTGCCTATTTCATTTCTTGAGGTGCTAAAATGGCAGAGAAGTACAAAACCCCCCCAAATGACCCCATTTTGGAAAGTAGACACCCCAAGCTATTTGCTGAGAGGCATGTTGAGCCCATTGAATATTTTTTTTTTTAGTCCCAAGTGATTGAATAAAGACAAAAATAAAAAAGATTTTTTTTTTTTTTTCAAAAAGTTGTCACTAAATGATATATTGCTCACACATGCCATAGTTATATGTGGAATTGCACCCCAAAATACATTTTGCTGCTTCTCCTGAGTATGGGGATACCACATGTGTGGGACTTTTTGGGAGCCTAGCCGCGTACGGGGCCCCGAAACCCAAGCACCGCCTTCAGGATTTCTAAGGGTGCAAATTTTTGATTTCACTCCTCACTACCTATCACCGTTTCGAAGGCCATAAAATGCCAAAATAGCACAAAACCCCCCCAAATGACCCCATTTTGGAAAGTAGACACCCCAAGCTATTTGTTGAGAGGCATGGTGAGTATTTTACAGCTCTCATTTGTTTTTGAAAATGAAGAAAGTAAAGAAAAAAACATTTTTTTTTTTTTCTTTTTTTCAATTTTCAAAACTTTGTGACAAAAAGCGAGATCTGCAAAATACTCACAATACCTCTCAGCAAATAGCTTGGGGTGTCTACTTTCCAAAATGGGGTCATTTTGGGGGGTTTTATGCCATCTGGGCATTCCATGGCCTCCGAAACTGTGATTGGCAGTGAGAAGTGAAATAAAAAAATTACACCCTTAGAAAGCCTGAAGGCGGTGATTGGTTTTTGGGGTTCCGTACGCAGCTAGGCTCCCAAAAAGTCCCACACATGTGGTATCCCCGTACTCAGGAGAAGCAACAGAATGTATTTTGGGGTGTATTTCCACATATGCCCATGACATGTTTGAGCAATATATCATTTAGTGACAACTTTTTGTAAAAAAAAAATATATATATTTTTTTTTTTTTCATTATTCAATCTCTTGGGACAAAAAAAAAAAAATATTTAATGGGCTCAACATTGCTCTCATCAAATAGCTTGGGGTGTCTACTTTCCAAAATGGGGTCATTTGGGGGGGGTTTGAACTGTCCTGGCATTTTATGCACAACATTTAGAAGCCTATGTCACACGTCACCCACTCTTCTAACCACTTGTAGACAAAGCCCTTTCTGACACTTTTTGTTTACATGAAAACATATTTTTTTTTTTTGCAAGAAAATTACGTTGAACCCCCAAACACTATATATAATGTTAAAGCAAAGGCCCTACAGATTAAAATGGTGGGTGTTGCATTTTTTTTTTTTTTCCACACAGTATTTGCGCAGCGATTTTTCAAACGCATTTTTTGTGGAAAAAATACACTTTTTTTTATTTTAATGCACTAAAACACACTATATTGCTCAAATTTTTGATGAAATAAAAAATATGATCATAGGCCGAGTACATGGATACCAAACACGACATGCTTTAAAATTGCGCACAAACACGCAGTGGCGACAAACTACATACATTTTTAAAAGCCTTTAAAAGCCTTTACATGATACCACATTAGATTCACGGAGGAGGTCTACTGCTAAAATTACTGCCCTCGATCTGACCTTCGCGGTGATACCTCACATGCATGGTGCAATTGCTGTTTACATATGACGCCAGACCAACGCTTGTGTACGCCTTTGCGCAAGAGAAGGGGGGGCAGGGGTGCTTTTTTTTTTTTTTTTGTTTTTTTTTTATTTATTTAGCTTTTTTATTTTATTTTTAAACTGTTCCTTCCATTTTTTTTCTTTGTTATGATTTTTATTGTTATCTCAGGGAATGTAAATATCCCCTATGATAGCAATAGGCAGTGACAGGTACTCTTTTTTTGAAAAAATTGGGGTCTATTAGACCCTAGATCTTTCCTCTGCCCTCAAAGCATCTGACCACACCAAGATTGGTGTGATAAAATGCTTTCCCAATTTCCCAATGGCGCGGTTTATATCCGGGAGGGGGGACATTCCCTCCCACTGCTTGTAAAAGCAGTCTAGAGGCTAATTACCCGCTAGAATTGCTTTTACATGAAAGCCGATCACTGGCTGAAAAGAATGATACCAAGATGATACCTAAACCTGCAGGCATCATTCTGGTATAACCATTCAAAGTCCAGCAACATACTGGACATATATTGTAATCTTTTTTTTTTTCATGCAGCCTCTTGGCTGAACGAAAAAAAGAGATTGATTGGTGGGTATGCCCACCATTAGAATACCTCCCTTCATCCACCCACTTCTAATGATGGGCATACATGCACCATTTATATATGCCGATGCATGGGGGCATCCTCCCGCAAAAGTTATGCCGTGTACACACGGTCGGAATTTCGACCGTATGTACGTGGCATTAGGAGCCAATCGCTCCTCCCCCCCCCCTGCTGCCCCCATGCTTCGGCACATATGCTCTTTTTTTTAACTGTGGTGGTGAAATCACCTCCTACAGCGTTGGAGTCGCGGCTTTATGTATCGTGGGAGCAAACGCTGTTGCTGTCAAGATAAATAAATCCGCGTTGCAACTGAATGGCGCACCTGAAAACAAAAAAATGCTTAACACTAAAACACAGTAAACAAAATTACATACCTGAAAAGCAAGCATGATAAAACATGATAAAACATAATAAAACATTGCAGAATAGAATGGAGTAAAAAAAGAGCAACAATAGAGAGAGAATAGAGTGAGAGAGAGAACAATAAAACGACAACTATTTTATTTTTTTTTTTTTTTTGAGATTCACAGGTAAAAAAGCTCCTGACTGAAGCGACTGAATCAAAACGCTACCACAAAAAAAATGTTAGCGATCGCAGGGATCAGGCCTGACTCTGCGAACGCTGCAGTTATGTGTGCTTAGTGTTTTGTAAGTGACAGTGATCGATCGATACTGCACTTGGGTGGGCTGGGCTGGGCGGAGGGGGAAAACGCAGGTGCTAGCAGGTATCTGGGCTGATCCCGCTAACAATGCGTTTTTTTTTGGAACCCTAAACTGCTGGGACGCTAGTATAGATCTGATCAGATCAGATATTGATCTGTTCAGATACTGTGCCACTAAGGGAGGTGTATGCTTTGCGCGTGGGTGTTTGCGGTACTGGCACTAACCTGGGGCGACGCAGACCTTATTTGACCCTAAAACCTAATTGATATCACCCGCCGGGCGATCAGGGGGTTAAACCGTTATTGGGTAATAAATGGCGGGTGCCCTGACAGTATAAAAAACAAGCTAACTAACCAGCGTCACCCGTAACAGTAATAAAAAAAAAAACTGGTTACCTAGCGACACTAATGCAGCGATCAGAAAAACGATCGCTTAGTGACACTGGCAAAAGGGGGTGAAAGGGTTAACTAGGGGCAATCAGGGGGTTAAAACCTTTATTAGGTAATATATGGGGGTACCTGACGCTATATAAAAACCTGACGGGGAACCTAAATAACGAAATAACTAACTGGCTAACCAGCGTCACCAGTGACAGTTATACAGTGATCACTGGTGAAAGGGTTAACTCTAGGGGCAATCAGGGGGTTAAAACCTTTATTTAGGTTGTAATATGGGGGTACCTGACCTATAAACCTATTTATGAACCTATATAAACATGGCGGTTACCTAAAAAAAAAAAAAATGGTTACCTAGCGACACTAATGCAGCGATCAGAAAAACGATCGCTTAGTGACACTGGCAAAAGGGGGTGAAAGGGTTAACTAGGGGCAATCAGGGGGTTAAAACCTATTATTAGGTAATATATGGGGGTACCTGACGCTATATAAAAACCTGACGGGGAACCTAAATAACGAAATAACTAACTGGCTAACCAGCGTCACCAGTGACAGTTATACAGTGATCACTGGTGAAAGGGTTAACTCTAGGGGCAATCAAGGGGTTAAAACCTTTATTTAGGCTGTAATATGGGGGTACCTGACCTATAAACCTATTTATGAACCTATATAAACATGGCGGTTACCTAAAAAAAAAAAATGGTTACCTAGCGACAGCAGTGACACTAATACAGCGATCAGAAAAACGATCGCTTAGTGACACTGGCAAAAGGGGGTGAAAGGGTTACCTGGGGGGCAATCAAGGGGTTAAACCTTTATTAGGGGGGGGTAGGGGGCTACCTTGGACCTAAAACTAACTGCACTGACAGTTATTACAGTCACACTGACACTAAATGCAGTGATCAGTAAAAAAATGATCACTGCAATTAGTGACACTGTGACTGGGGGGGGGAGGGGTGATCTGGGGGGTGATCTGGGGGTGACAGGGGGGTGTTTTGTGTGTCTATGTGTACTGGTGTCAGTGTACTGTTGGTGCACTAACCTGTAGTGACCTGTACATGTTGACAGCTCGGCGTTCCGGTCACATAGACCGGCGCACCGAGCGTGACATCACTTCCTCTGCCTGTGTTTTGATTGACACAGACAGAGGAAGCATCTGATTCGCCAGGAGCGATCGCGAGGGGGTGGCCAGAAACCACTGGCCGTCCCCTCATCCCGGATCGCTCCTGAAGCGATCCCGACCGTCCCCGCCGGCCGGGGGGGGTCCGATCGGACCCCCCACGCGCCTGAAGAATGGCACGTACAGGTACGTGCTTCTGCCTGTACGTGCCATTCTGCCGACGTATATGTACATGGGGCGGTCGGGAAGTGGTTAATAGCAGCAGTGTGTCTATTTCTCTTAGTGACAAGTGAAAAAGTTCATAAATATATAAAGTCCAGATTGTAAATAAATGAATAGGTAAGTGATTTTCCAAGTGTCTTCAAACGCAGTTTCAAACTGGAATCTTCTAACTGGCTTGAATCTGCCACCACACCACGTGTTTGTGATCACACTCCCTCTGAAAGGCCCACTCACCAGCTCACAAGGCCTCACACTCTCGTGTTTGGCAGCAGCGTGTTTTACCCACTCCAGGGGTTAATGAAGGACGGCTTGTTTGATCCGTTTAACTCTCAATGCGATTCCATATGCAAAACAATGAATAAAAAACTCCACGTGTAAAAACGTATGATAAAATGTATTCACGCAAAGCACTCCAATGGTCACACTCACATTTCAAAGATTAAAAACAAGCCTCCAATCCAAAAGCACCGCAAGCCAAACAACGCTGATATATCAAAGTATAAAAATATATATACTGTGGTCTCGGCGGACCAAAAGGCAGACCCTGGTGGTGGTATAGTTGTAGTCCACAGTGGCGTAATATATAAATAAATAAATACAATCTTTACTTTTTGCTCTGTAGCCTCATTCCCGACATGTTTCGTCGCTTGGACTTATTCATGGGTATGGCTACACAGCCCATTTCAAACTGATTTATAGTGATGAGGGGGCTAGTCACATGAGAGGAAAATTGATCATGTGACGTGCTATGGGCAATCAGGTGTGAACTATTACTCATGATGGTGTCCATTCCCTCATCCTAAATTGTGTGAAAAGACTATTGGTGGTGTCACTAACACTTGTACAATAATGCAGGAAAAGCGTTGCTGGCGGTCCAGTGCAGCATTTACATAGGCCGTTTGACCCTAGATGTGCCCTCAAATTAGTATATTTGTGTACGTGGTGATCGCTATAGGTACTCAGGGTGCAGGGGTAGTAATCTCTGCATTACCTTAGGGTGCTGTCAGTGAAGAGTCTCTGCATTACCTTAGGGTGCTGTCAGTAAAGAGTCACTATCCTATTCAGATACCTTGCGCAATGTCCACTGCTCAGCTGGTGTGGATGGCACTCCATCCATTAATCTGATAGCTGCCAGCCTGTGTTTGTTTGTTGACTGTGTGCGCGCGCATGTCACGACACACAATGCGCGCGCCTCACACATTCCCAGCCGAGGCAAAACATCCCCCTGCGCCCATCCATTCCGCTGTGTGCGCGCGCATCACGCATCCTCAGTGAGGGGTGGATGTCTCACTGGTCGACCGTGTGTGCGCGCGCATGTTACACCAGTCACTGCGCGCGCACTAGACATCTCCAGCCGTGGATAGCCATCCACCAGCTGAGAAGGCCGACCACCGCGCGCGTGCGCACTGGCTCTGTGCGCGCGTATATTGTATCAGAAGGTGCGCGCGCACCCCACAACACACCACACAGGCGGGCCATCATCCTATAATAAGACGCGGCTCGCGCCTGCGCACTGGGATTTGAACGGCGGCTCAGCGGCACGCTCTAGGTGTCCCCTCAGCCTACAAAAAGGTCCCGGAAGTGAGTCCCTGCAGTTAAAAAGGGGGTGATAAGTTTCACAGAGGGCACATCTTTAGCAATGCCATAGCAATAATACATATTAAAAAGTGTGTGATCATAGCTCCATGATTAAATAAATAAATGTATTAAACCATCACAATTGAGCACTCATTCCCTAAGTTTAGAGGTGCAGAAAGCTGTATCATAAATAAATAAATAACAGACATTGCATCTAACGGGAATTGGTGAAAGAATTACACTGAAGAATCTGAAAAATTTGATCACACTATTGAATTAAACTAAAATAAATAGTGTTAAGCACATTATAAAAAATATTTAAAATTTCTTAAAAAAAAAATATATATATATATATATATATATATATGTAAAATTGATCTCATTAAAAACTGCATGTGTGCACATGCGTTTTTCAATGGAAAAATGGGTGAGTGATATTTATTATGGTGAATTGTCCGTATTCAACACATTTTTGTGGTTGCCACAAACCCTATTTAGCTATCGGGTATGTTTATTTCCTGAGAGATATTTATTAAAAATTTTTCTGTAATCTAAAGTAATTAAAATTGGAGTTTCAGAGAAGGCTAGCTATTACACAAAGATTTGATTGATGAGTATCGCAGCTGCCATTGTCGCTACTGGGTATTTTTTATTTTTTGAAAATATTCATCACTCTGAGGTTCCTACTGTAGTGTATGGATTAAAAATTATTAATGAAGCAGTTGAGGTCCAATTCTACGTTTAGTCCCCGCGGCGTTAAACTTTTTAATAAAAAGATCCAGCGGGTTTCCCTTTGACTGAGGTCTCTGACCCTATTTGAACCTCTCCAAGAGGGATGAATGGTGTCTATTCCGCAGAACTGTAGAAGTGTTGGATCCCGATCATGTTTTTCTTTAAAGTGTAATGAAACACTATGATACTGAAAACCTTTCCTTATATTGGCCAAATGCTCCGAAATCTGGATTCTCAGTAGTCTTTTTGTTCTGCCTACGTAGAGTAACCCACATGGGCACCACATAAGGTACACAACATGAGTTGTGTTACAGGTGATGAATTCTTCTATTTGGAAAACCTCACCATCTCTGTTTGTGATTTCTGTTTTGCCCCTATTGCTGACACTCGTGGTCCTGCAGCAAATGCATTTCCTGCAAGCGTAAAATCCTTTTAAATTTATCCTCAGGACTTGTCGGTTTGGTGGATCTATAAGTTTCTTGACTATTCTATCTCCAAAATTTGGAGCTCTTCTATAGATGAATCTCGGTCGATGATTTAAAATGGCTCCCAAATGTCTGTCCCTACATAAAATATGCCAGTGTCTCTCATAAATGTTTTGTACTTCTTTGTACTGACAATGAAAATCTGAGATGAAGTTCACTTGTTGTTGTTCCTTTTCTTGTTTGCCTTTCTTCCTCAAGCACATCTCTCTTGGAATTAGAGCGACGTCATCAATGATTTTATCTAAAGATTTTTCAGTGTAGCCCTTTTGGGTGAACTTGTTCTTTAAAATCAGTGATTGCTCATAGTAGTCTTCCGTCTTGGTGCAGTTCCGTCGAATCCTCAACATTTGTCCCTTAGGGATGTTTTTGATCCAGGCTGGGTGGTGTCCACTATGGATAGGCAAATAGCTGTTCCGATCGGTCGGTTTGAAATATGCTTTAGTGCATAATTTAGCACCTTCCTTCTCTATGGTCACGTCTAAAAAGTTAATGGATGTGTCACTTACTTGATACTCAAGTCTGATGTTATAGTTATTCACATTCAATGCCTCGAGGAACTTTATAACTGATTCCCTGGAGCCCTCCCAAATCAGTAGGAGGTCATCAATAAATCTCCTATAAAATTTCAATTGCGGGAGATTTTTGCTAAAAATGAACCTATCCTCCCACTCTGCCATGAATAGGTTGGCGAGGCTGGGAGCATATTTCGCTCCCATAGCCACGCCAACCTGCTGGGAGAAGAATTGATCGTCCCACCAGAAATAGTTGTGCGTCATACAATATTCCAACGCTTGTCCTATGAATCTCTTTTGGGAGTCCGAAATATCGTCTCTTTTGCTGAGTGCCCAATTTAATGACAAGGCCGCGTCTTCATGTTGGATTATGGTATATAAAGAACATACATCGGCTGTGACTAGAAAGGTGTGATTTGTGGTACTTATTTGGATCGAGTCAAGTAACATCAACAAGTCCAAAGTATCTTTCAAGTATGCTCTTGTATTAGTGACGCTAGCTTGTAAAAACTTATCTAAGTATTCCCCGAGTCTCGCAGTTACCGACCCAATACCATTTACGATGGGTCGGGCGGGGGGGATTTCAGCATTTTTATGAACTTTCGGAAGCGTATAGATAATTGGTATTCTGCACGCACTAGGGACCAAGTATCGTTTCTCCTTAAGGTTTAGTGCCTTGGTATGGTATCCCCATTCAATCAGTAGGTCCAACTGGTTCCTATACGGTTCGGTCGGGTTTACTTTAAGCTTTTTATATGTTTGGGCATCTGCTAGAAGTTCATTGAGTTGGTTAGTGTAGAAGGTTTTATCCATTATCACAACACCTCCACCCTTATCCGCTGGACGTATGATGATCTCTTTTTGTTCCTCTAATGAACGAATACCTTCTCTAATGTAATCTGGGTTAATATGTTTTTTTGGAGTTAATTCTTCCAGATCCTTTAAAACCAAATTCTTAAACACCTCAATGAAGTGATTGCTTGGGATTTGGGGGTTGAAGATTGACTTGTTTCTTAGACCACTGTCAACTTTCTCCACCGTGTAAGAGACTGCTGGCTTAAAATTTGTGGGAGCACTTAAAAAGTATTTCTTTAAATTAAGTGTTCTAACAAATTTATGTGTGTCAATGAACACGTCAAACTTATTAAACTTCTTTTTGGGGGCACATTTCAATCCAAGATTTAGTATATTTAGTTCCTTTTGGTTCAGCTCAATTTTACTTAGGTTATATATTCCGCTATTCAGTTGTCCCGCATTCGCTTTTTTGGATTGTGCCCTGCGTCCCGATCGGCACCCCCTTCTTCTCTTTGGGGCGCCGTTTTGTCTTTGTTCTGATAATATGGGGGTTGATTTCTCTCTCCACCCTTGTTCGCCTGGGCATTCTTCCTCGGTGTCCCTCCTCCTCTCCCACCCCTCCCCCGTTGACCTAAAAAAGGGGGGGGTGGTTGTTGATGATATGGGTTACCATAGTAGTTGTCTTCCGCCAGTGCTTGGTATCTATTATGCATAGGTATTTCTCCTCTTTGGTCCCAATATTGGTTTGGGGGTGGTAGAGGATGGCGGTGCCATTGTGTTTGTTCATATTGGGGATAGTGGTTGTTTCCATATTGTCCATTCCCTCTATTCATTCTCGGCGACTGGTACTGGTATGGGGAATCACCTCGAGGAGTGCGGGGTTCTGAATAGTGGGGAAAATATCCACCACCTCTATCCTGTGTGTAGGTTCTCGTCTGGTACGGGGGTTGTATAGGAGGTTCAGTCCTATTCGTTGCGGGCTGAATTTTCCGCCCCCGTGCCATTGTTAGTTTTCTCCTTCTCATAGGGAGCTTTTTTGTGTGTCATTTTCTTAGGGTTATTTACGCTCTTTTCTTCTTTCTCCATTGCAGATGATGTCTGTTCGCATGTCTGAGAGCATTCATCTTTCTCAGCGATAAGGGACTGCCAGACATATATATTATTTGTCTGGAAGTCATTTGAATCTCTGGTGTATTTTTTGACTTTTTTTTTCTTTTGTGTTTCACGGTCAATCTTTTCCAATTTTCTCTTCATGTTGGTGTTAAATTCTAAAACTTGGTTGGAATCCTTCAAAGGTTCTAATAAGGCTTGTATATCTTTTATTTTTTGATTTACAATACTTAATTTAATGTGTTTTCTTTTTAGAACCAGGGCTTGTAATTCTCTACCTCTTCTGTTGAAAAATTCCAACCACTCATCCATATATTTTTGGTCAGTTAGACCATCCTGTGGGGAAACCTCCCATCTCAGGCTTCTAAAAATCAAATTTTCCCTCTCATAGTGCTCAAATGTAAAAATGTCCCACCAAGTCTTAACTTGTTTTTCTAAAAGATTTTCTAAAGATCTTAAAGTGCCGGTAATATCTTCCTCACAATCAACCATATCATGGTTGTTTGTAAAGATATTTTCAGGGATCATCTGTCTGTTCGACAGGAAATTTATAGCTTCCATGGCTGCAGTAGGTAAAAGAGTTAAAGTAGTATGTACTGTTGGTAAATGATGTATAACTGTGGAAGACCGCCCTCTGTATCATCTACCCCCACCGCGCCGCAGGTGTGTAGGCTATAAAATTAGTGAAGGATTAAAAGTGCAAGTGTAAAAAATATATATATCAAACAGCAGCTACTTAAAAATATATAAACATGTGAAATCTGCAATTCAACCTAAAAATGCAACATAAATAAGGTGAATCAGTAGCGCTAGTATAAAAAATAGTGAATAAATACTATGCAAATGAATATTGTGCAAATATATATAAACAGTGCTATATAAATATCAAAGTGCAAAAATAGTAGTGTATAATTGACTCAACGTCAACGTTACTGTTAACATTGACAGTACATGTGCATGCAGCACACCTGACTGACCCCAAGTGCACCCCGCCTTCTCCCAATGCTGCTCTACAGGAGTCTACAAGAGCTTGAAATCAAGTCTAGTTTATTAAATATACACCTGCATTCACTGGTGTTTTTTATATCTGCCTTGAATGTATCTTTATATTAGGCAAAATACTGTAAGGGCTCATGCACCCACCTACCTGGGGCCATTCAACATAACGTTCCGGCATATTTCTGTACCTGAGAGACACAGGTGCTGTGTACAGCTGACACATAAATGTGAAGATCTGTACACAGCATTGCACTGGTACTTGCATAACCCACACTAGGAGCCAACTAGGTGTGCTGTAGTGTAAATGAGCCGAAAACAATCTCACCGGTGAACAAAGCAAAGGGAACAACAGGATGCCCTGCTGTTGCTTCCTCATAGCAATCTCAAGCTGGGCCAACAAAGTGGCTTAGCTGCTTTGCTAAACTGTAGTAGAGAAAAAGCAGGTCATCAGTTTGGTTCTGCTGTCTGGCAGGGCTGTAATTCATAGGATTAGCTGAACACAAATATAATCCCCAAGTAAAACATCTTCCTATGTGTATGTAAGTAGGTTATGTTTAATGCTGTCCCGGCCGTGAAGGTTAGAGTTAACATGCTTCCTAGGTCTTTCTTGAAGGTGGTCCTCAGCCTGTGCACTGATATGGAAGAGGAAGAGTCAAGGTAGTGTGTGCATGGAGGGGCCCAGTCCATTACTGGGAGACGGGAGTGAGGTAGAGGAAAAACGCAGGGCAGGTGGAGAGGGCATTGACTCTACATGTCCCTCCTAAATGCAACAGTGACTGTGGCGGTGTATGGTAACCACTTTCCGACCGGCGCACGACGATGTACGTCCCTTTTTTGAAGAGGGATATCTCGGTAACAGCAGCAGCTGCTGCCACAACCGAGATATCCATCTCTTCAGGCGCCAGTCGGCTGTCCGATAATGGTGGTCATCGCGGCGGATTCGCCGCGAGATCACCGTTATCGGCGGCGGGAGAGGTGCCCCCCCTCCCGCCGCTCTCCCGCGCCTTCCGCCGCTTACCGGAACCGTCGGCAGCGGCGGAGGCGATCGGGTCCGTTCCCCTCCTGTGTCTAGAGATGAGTGACGCTAAGATGGCCGCCACTCATCTCTATACCATAGGAGGGCGGAAGCGACGTCAAAAACGTCACTTCCGCAGATACCCCTTAAAGTGGAATTTTCAAATGTCATTTTTTTAAATGACATTTTTTTTTTTTTTTTTCATTGAAGTCCAAATATGAGATCTGAGGACTTTTTGACCCCAGATCTCATATTTAAGAGGACCTGTCATGCTTTTTTCTATTACAAGGAATGTTTACATTCCTTGTAATAGGAATAAAAGTGAGCCAATTAATTTTTTTTTAGAAAACAGTGTAAAAATAAATAAAATCAAGAAAAATAAATAAGAAAAACAAAAAAATTTTTTTTTAAAGCGCCCCGTCCCGACGAGCTCGTGCGCAGAAGCGAACGCATACGTGAGTAGCGCCCGCATATGAAAACGGTGGTCAAACCACACATGTGGGGTATCGCCGGGATTGGTAGAGCGAGAGCAATAATTATAGCCGTAGACCCCCTCTGTAACGCAAAATATGCAACCTGTAGAATTTTTTAAACGTCGCCTATGGAGATTTTTGAGGGTAAAAGTTTGATGCCATTCCACGAGCGGGCGCAATTTTGAAGCGTGACATGTTAGGTATCAATTTACTCGGCGTAACATTATCTTTCACAATATATAAAAAAATTGGACTAACTTTACTGTTGTCTTATTTTTTTATTCAAAAAAGTGAATTTTTTCCAAAAAAAGTGCGCTTGCAAGACCGCTGCGCAAATACGGTGTGAAAAAAAGTATTGCAACGACCGCCATTTTATTCTCTAGGGTGTTAGAAAAAAAACAATATATAATGTTTTTGGGTTCTAAGTTTTTTTCTAGCAAAAAAAACTGTTTTAAACATGTAAACACGAGCATGGAGGAGAGGGCGTGCTAGCGCGCTCCAAGCCCCCGCAGTGATCAGGACTTTGGACTCAGCTGTGAGCTATGATGAGGCTATGATGCTCAGCTGTTCAGCTGTTTAGCTGTTTACCTGACTGGCCGATACACTGACTCACGCTGGCACAGACCGCTGACATCCACTCACCGCACAAACAGCCATATCTGCACTCAGGAGAGTTGAGTGGGACAGGAGGAGCACGGGTTGATCGGGAGATCGGGAGAGCGTCTGCTCAGGCAGAGCCCAAGTAGAGCCTATTCAAGGCAGCAGCAGCAGGAGTTGGTGGCCGTCCTTCACGTCCTTCACGGATACCTGACACGCCGACACGCTGACAGAGCCTGCCGGTACCGCCGACCGATACCGCCGACCGATACCGCTGACACGCACAACCTTACTTTAACCTCCAGTTACCCATCAAGGAGAGCGGACCAGGAGAGTGTTTTTCTTCAGGTAAACGTCGGCTTAAGATCGCAAAGGCAGGAGCTAGCGGCGGCAGAGGTAAATGCTGAAGGACATAGCATAAATAGCATACAATAGCATACAAATAGCATACAAACAGTATACATTTCTTGTCTATCCCTCTGGATATCTGGATAAGTCTGTATCAGCCTCCTTTGGGTCCCAGTATATAAAGTACAACCTTAATATACCAATTTCGTTATTTTTATTCTCATTTCCATCACCATATATCACCACTGGTAAAATCAATGTCTGAAGTACTCAAGATGGTTATGGTCTGACGGTTGGATTTCTTAACTGATTACTTAACCACTTCAGCCCCGGACCAATTGTCAGCTTAAGGACCAGAGGTCTTTTTTCAATTTCGCACTGCACTACTTTAACTGGTAATTGCGCGGTCATGCAATTTTGTAACGAAACGAAATTTGCGTCCTTTTCTTCCCACAAATAGAGCTTTCTTTTGATGGTATTTGATTGCCTCTGTGATTTTTATTTTTTGCGATATAAACGGAAAAAGAGCGAAAATTTTGAAAAAAAAAGAGATTTTCTACTTTTTGTTATAAGAAAAATCTAATAAACTCAATTTTAGTCAAACATTTGGGCCAAAATGTATTCAGCCACATGTCTTTAGTAAAAAAAATGCCAATAAGCGTATATTTATTGGTTTGCGCAAAAGTTATAGCGTCTACAAACTAGAGTACATTTTCTGGAATTTACACCGCTTTTAATTTATGACTGCCTATTTCATTTCTTGAGGTGCTAAAATGGCAGAGAAGTACAAAACCCCCCCAAATGACCCCATTTTGGAAAGTAGACACCCCAAGCTATTTGCTGAGAGGCATGTTGAGCCCATTGAATATTTTTTTTTTTAGTCCCAAGTGATTGAATAAAGACAAAAAAATAAAAAAATAATTTTTTTTTTCTTCAAAAAGTTGTCACTAAATGATATATTGCTCACACATGCCATAGTTATATGTGGAATTGCACCCCAAAATACATTTTGCTGCTTCTCCTGAGTATGGGGATACCACATGTGTGGGACTTTTTGGGAGCCTAGCCGCGTACGGGGCCCCGAAACCCAAGCACCGCCTTCAGGATTTCTAAGGGTACAAATTTTTGATTTCACTCCTCACTACCTATCACAGTTTCGAAGGCCATAAAATGCCAAAATAGCACAAAACCCCCCCAAATGACCCCATTTTGGAAAGTAGACACCCCAAGCTATTTGTTGAGAGGCATGGTGAGTATTTTACAGCTCTCATATGTTTTTGAAAATGAAGAAAGTAAAGAAAAAAAAATTTTTTTTTTTTCTTTTTTCAATTTTCAAAACTTTGTGACAAAAAGCGACATCTGCAAAATACTCACAATACCTCTCAGCAAATAGCTTGGGGTGTCTACTTTCCAAAATGGGGTCATTTTGGGGGGTTTTATGCCATCTGGGCATTCCATGGCCTCCGAAACTGTGATTGGCAGTGAGAAGTGAAATAAAAAAATTACTCCCTTAGAAAGCCTGAAGGCGGTGCTTGGTTTTTGGGGTTCCGTACGCAGCTAGGCTCCCAAAAAGTCCCACACATGTGGTATCCCCGTACTCAGGAGAAGCAACAGAATGTATTTTGGGGTGTATTTCCACATATGCCCATGACATGTTTGAGCAATATATCATTTAGTGACAACTTTTTGTAAAAAAAAAATATATATATTTTTTTTTTTTTCATTATTCAATCTCTTGGGACAAAAAAAAAAAATATTTAATGGGCTCAACATTGCTCTCAGCAAAAAGCTTGGGGTGTCTACTTTCCAAAATGGGGTCATTTGGGGGGGGTTTGAACTGTCCTGGCATTTTATGCACAACATTTAGAAGCCTATGTCACACGTCACCCACTCTTCTAACCACTTGAAGACAAAGCCCTTTCTGACACTTTTTGTTTACATGAAAACATTTTTTTTTTTTGCAAGAAAATTACGTTGAACCCCCAAACACTATATATATTGTTAAAGCAAAGGCCCTACAGATTAAAATGGTGGGTGTTGCATTTTTTTTTTCCACACAGTATTTGCGCAGCGATTTTTCAAACGCATTTTTTGTGGAAAAAATACACTTTTTTTTATTTTAATGCACTAAAACACACTATATTGCTCAAATTTTTGATGAAATAAAAAATATGATCTTAGGCCGAGTACATGGATACCAAACACGACATGCTTTAAAATTGCGCACAAACACGCAGTGGCGACAAACTACATACATTTTTAAAAGCCTTTAAAAGCCTTTACATGATACCACATTAGATTCACGGAGGAGGTCTACTGCTAAAATTACTGCCCTCGATCTGACCTTCGCGGTGATACCTCACATGCATGCTGCAATTGCTGTTTACATATGACGCCAGACCAACGCTTGTGTACGCCTTTGCGCAAGAGAAGGGGGGGGTGGGGTTCTTTTTTTTTTTTTTTTTTAGTTTTTTTTTTATTTATTTAGCTTTTTTATTCTATTTTTAAACTGTTCCTTCCATTTTTTTTCTTTGTTATGATTTTTATTGTTATCTCAGGGAATGTAAATATCCCCTATGATAGCAATAGGCAGTGACAGGTACTCTTTTTTTGAAAAAAATTGGGGTCTATTAGACCCTAGATCTTTCCTCTGCCCTCAAAGCATCTGACCACACCAAGATTGGTGTGATAAAATGCTTTCCCAATTTCCCAATGGCGCGGTTTATATCCGGGAGGGGGGACATTCCCTCCTACTGCTTGTAAAAGCAGTCTAGAGGCTAATTACCCGCTAGAATTGCTTTTACATGAAAGCCGATCACTGGCTGAAAAGAATGATACCAAGATGATACCTAAACCTGCAGGCATCATTCTGGTATAACCATTCAAAGTCCAGCAACATACTGGACATATATTGTAATCTTTTTTTTTTTTTCATGCAGCCTCTTGGCTGAACGAAAAAAAGAGATTGATTGGTGGGTATGCCCACCATTAGAATACCTCCCTTCATCCACCCACTTCTAATGATGGGCATACATGCACCATTTATATATGCCGATGCATGGGGGCATCCTCCCGCAAAAGTTATGCCGTGTACACACGGTCGGAATTTCGACCGTATGTACGTGGCATTAGGAGCCAATCGCTCCTCCGCCCCCCCTGCTGCCCCCATGCTTCGGCACATATGCTCTTTTTTTTAACTGTGGTGGTGAAATCACCTCCTACAGCGTTGGAGTCGCGGCTTTATGTATCGTGGGAGCAAACGCTGTTGCTGTCAAGATAAATAAATCCGCGCTGCAACTGAATGGCACACCTGAAAACAAAAAAATGCTTAACACTAAAACACAGTAAACAAAATTACATACCTGAAAAGCAAGCATGATAAAACATGATAAAACATAATAAAACATTGCAGAATAGAATGGAGTAAAAAAAGAGCAACAATAGAGAGAGAGAGAGAACAATAAAACGACAACTATTTTTGTTTTTTTTATTTTTTTGAGATTCACAGGTAAAAAAGCTCCTGACTGTTAGCGACTGAATCAAAACGCTACCACAAAAAAAATGTTAGCGATCGCAGGGATCAGGCCTGACTCTGCGAACGCTGCAGTTATGTGTGCTTAGTGTTTTGTAAGTGACAGTGATCGATCAATACTGCACTTGGGTGGGCTGGGCTGGGCTGGGCGGAGGGGGAAAACGCAGGTGCTAGCAGGTATCTGGGCTGATCCCGCTAACAATGCGTTTTTTTGGAACCCTAAACTGCTGGGACGCTAGTATAGATCTGATCAGATCAGATATTGATCTGTTCAGATACTATACCACTAAGGGAGGTGTATGCTTTGCGCGTGGGTGTTTGCGGTACTGGCACTAACCTGGGGCGACGCAGACCTTATTTGACCCTAAAACCTAATTGATATCACCCGCCGGGCGATCAGGGGGTTAAACCGTTATTGGGTAATAAATGGCGGGTGCCCTGACAGTATAAAAAACAAGCTAACTAACCAGCGTCACCCGTAACAGTAATACAAAAAAAAACTGGTTACCTAGCGACACTAATGCAGCGATCAGAAAAACGATCGCTTAGTGACACTGGCAAAAGGGGGTGAAAGGGTTAACTAGGGGCAATCAGGGGGTTAAACCTTTATTAGGCAATATATGGGGGTACCTGACGCTATATAAAAACCTGACGGGGAACCTAAATAACGAAATAACTAACTGGCTAACCAGCGTCACCAGTGACATTTTATACGGTGATCACTGGTGAAAGGGTTAACTCTAGGGGCAATCAGGGGGTTAAAACCTTTATTTAGGTTGTAATATGGGGGTACCTGACCTATAAACCTATTTATGAACCTATATAAACATGGCGGTTAACCTAAAAAAAAACTGGTTACCTAGCGACACTAATGCAGCGATCAGAAAAACGATCGCTTAGTGACACTGGCAAAAGGGGGTGAAAGGGTTAACTAGGGGCAATCAGGGGGTTAAACCTTTATTAGGTAATATATGGGGGTACCTGACGCTATATAAAAACCTGACGGGGAACCTAAATAACGAAATAACTAACTGGCTAACCAGCGTCACCAGTGACAGTTATACGGTGATTACTGGTGAAAGGGTTAACTCTAGGGGCAATCAGGGGGTTAAAACCTTTATTTAGGTTGTAATATGGGGGTACCTGACCTATAAAACTATTTATGAACCTATATAAAACATGGCGGTTAAAATAAAAAAAAAATGGTTACCTAGCGACACAATGCAGCGATCAGAAAAACGATCGCTTAGTGACACTGGCAAAAGGGGGTGAAGGGGTTAACTAGGGGCAATCAAGGGGTTAAACCTTTATTAGGGGGGGGTAGGGGGCTACCTAGGACCTAAAACTAACTGCCCTGACAGTTATTACAGTCACACTGACACTAAATGCAGTGATCAGTAAATAAATGATCACTGCAATTAGTGACACTGTGACTGGGGGGGGAGGGGGTGATCTGGGGGGTGATCTGGGGGTGACAGGGGGGTGGATTGTGTGCCTATGTGTACTGGTGTCAGTGTACTGTTTGTGCACTAACCTTTACATCTTCTCTGCTCGGCGTTCCGGTCACATAGACCGGCGCACCGAGCGTGACATCACTTCCGCCTTCCTGTCTATACAATAGACAGGAAGGGGAAGCTTTTCATTCGCCAGGAGCGATCGCGAGGGGGTGGCCAGAAACCACTGGCCGTCCCCTCGTCCTGGATCGCTCCTGAAGCGATGCCGACAGTCCCCCCTGGCGGAGGGGGGTCCGATCGGACCCCCCAACCGCCTGAAGAATGGCACGTACAGGTACGTGGTTCTGCCTGGACGTGCCATTCTGCCGACGTATATCTACATGGGGCGGTCGGCAAGTGGTTAACTATGGGACAATCAATATGATTAACTGTGGATGATTGTATGACCCGAGTGATCCCGTTGGTCACCCTGCTATAGTACACTGCTGGAGTAGAATCTAATTCTTTATAAATTTTGGCTGTATTGAACTGTATTGAACTTCATTTTTTTTTTTTTTTTTATATTCCCTTCTTTTTATTTGTCTCCTCACTGATCCCATGAGATCACATGGGACGAAGGAGAAAAGGAGTAGCAGTGTGGAACCCATCAGCAAAACTGACACTTGGTTCCTCCAGCAGCCGTCAACCCATAGCCCCCCAGGCCAGCGCTCAGCAGGGGATAGCAGAGTTCTTTTCAATTGGTGGCAGGACTCGTTCACACACTCTAAGGAGAGTGAAGACGAGAGAAGAGAATCCAGGAGCTCTTAAAGTTATTGTTGCCAGTGACACTGTACATGGCGTTAACAACAAGGGTAGCCCAGTGACTCAGGCGCAGTGTTCGGTGAGGGATGAAACCCATAACACAGGAATTACAGGGCAATCTTCCTCTTCCACCCCTATACCTCCATCAGCTAGACTTTTATCATCACCATTACTAACATCAGTAGAATCAGTACCTGAAGTATCTGAAGTACCTCATATAGCTCCTAGTCACCCAGCTCTTTCTTTGCCGGCACCTGTCCCCGTATCTGCATTTAATCCAAGACCTATACCGGTGCTGGCTTTAACATCAGGACCTATATCAGCACCAGAAGCGACACTGGTTCCCCTGGTGGGAACCTCAACCGAATCTCTTTTGGTATTGGAATTACCAATACCACTGTTGCCATCATTACCGCCCCTACCTCCTACACCTCTGCTACATTTTCCTGTGCAACTTTCTTCCTTTCCACCACCCCCATCAGTACCACTAATGATGTCGTCAGCTACTGAATTAGGGGAGAAGGAAGTCGCTAAGAGCACCAAATCTAAGGAAGAAAGTCCAATTGGTAAGGTTCCCCCAGGAACACAGATCACTGGGCCAACATATCCTGGAATCTCGGACGGGACTACACATTCGGAACGTCATAAACGTACAGATATTATGGATTCGATGGAAATCACAGAACCGATAGAGCCAGCCATATCGGGTACTATAAGTAGATATGGAAAGGTGAAGGGGATAGACAATGTAATACATTCAACATCTAGCAACAGTACTGAGAGTATGGAAAAAACAGGGGAGGTAATAGGAGACAGTACAAATAATGAAATAGGACCGGAGACGGGTGGCCTATGGGATTTCTTAAGAGCTCTACCAACCCGTAACGAGATGGAGGCCTTTGTACAACGCCTAGAACATGGTTTCCATAAAGAGCTTCACACTGTAAACACTGAACTACAGGCTACTGGGCTGAAAATAGCAGAAGTGGAGCATTCGGTAGATATGTTAGCAGACCATGTGCACATACAGGAAAAACGCATAGACGCTCAAGAATCACAAATACATACATTGTTTGAGCTAATGGAGAATCAAGATAACCGTAATAGACGTAATAACATTAGGATCAGGGGACTACCCGAGACAGTTAAGGTAGAAGAACTAACCCCAACAGTTAATAAAATTTTTACATCGCTACTGGGGAGACCAGAAGAAACAACTCTAGAGCTAGACAGAGTCCATCGGTCTTTTGGTCCACGCAATACAGATCCAGATAAACCAAGGGACATTATCTGTCGGGTCCATTTTTTCATAGACAAGGAGGAAATTATGAGAAAATCTAGAGAGAGGGGACAGATTAAAGTCATGGAGAACCCTATTCAACTATTGCATGACCTATGCCCATTTACACTGGAGAAGAGGAAGGCGTTAAGGCCACTACTTAAAATGCTGCAAGATCGCAATATTGTATATCGCTGGAATTTTCCTTTCCAATTGCAAATCAAAAAGGAGGGCAGGTGGTATAACCTACGAGACCCATCAGATATCCCGACAATACAAACTGCTATGGGGCTACCAGACCTCCCGCCAATAATTTGGCCACAGACATATACATCATTTAGAAGGACAGAACGTCGGGGGGGCGAGGCAACAAAACAGCAAGATAACAGTAAAGACTAATCGGCCAATCAATCAAAGCATGGAAATAATTATTGTTTAGAGAGTGGCAGGACTGGAGAGTTCTGCTGGAGGGGCTACGCTCCTCTCTTACTTCTCATTCATCTCCTATTTACCCCCTTCCCCTCAAAAGGAGAGGAGGGGGGGGGAAAAAAAAAAAAAAAACAAAAAATTGTTTTTTTTTTTATTTCTTTTTTTTTTTGTTTTTTTTTTTTTTTCTCTTTTTCCATGTGAGTTAGTATTGAAATAGATCTTGCAACCCTAGAATTGAAATACCTGTATAACTATTCCATGATTTATGATATAAAGCACAACAGATTATAGTTTTGAATATATGAATGATTATGGTGAAGACACAAAGCAGGTGTACCCACTATTTTCATTTCTTCTTGATTTTTTTTTTCTTTTTTTTTTTTTTTCTCCTCCTCATCTTCCCATGTTTACATTTGCCTCTATGTTGTTCTATTTATGCACTGGGAGATATATAGCATATGATAGGCTTGAGTTATACTTTTTGAAAGTCCTGATTCACTGCGGAGAGGTACCCACTGTGCTCTCCAAGTTTTTTTTTTTTTTTTTCCCCTTAATAGGTACCCCAGTCCTCTGGTAGGGCTTGGGAGTTTTTTTTTTTCCTTTTTGGGATCTTTGGGGACCTGCGTGTGTTTTTTTTTTTTTTTTTTTTTTTTTCTTCTCTTTTTTTCTCCCCAGAAGAGTTAGTAGTGTGCATCTCCCAGAGTAGTACTGGGATTTGCGAGAGGGATCCTCTCGAAACTTATTGTGCTTTTTTTTTTTTTTGTTGTTGTTTCCTTCCACCCTCTCTGTCCCCCTCCTTCCCCCCTCCAGATCATCATTTACTTATTATGGCAGTAAATTACACATCCCCAACCGTGTTGAAGCTCTGTACCTATAATGTTAAAGGACTGAATGATAAATCAAAAAGAGGTCAAATTTTATATAGTATGCATAAAGCAAAGGTAGACATTATTTTACTCCAGGAGACCCATTTCCGCACAGGTAGCACTCCAGTGTGTTCGCGTAAACATTATTCTCAATGGTTTCATAGTACTATGCCAAGCTCCAAAGCAAGAGGGGTATCTATTGCTTTTCATAAACAGTTGCCGATAGAATACCTGAATCATAAATCAGACCAAAACGGTAGATATTTATTTTTAAAAATTAAAATATGGAATAAAATCTTCACAATTGCAAATTTTTATATCCCAAACCAAGCCCAAACAACAACAATCTCAAGGTATCTTAACCTCTTGGATGAATTCGCAGAAGGTACAGTTCTTGTAGGGGGAGATCTCAATTTAGCTTTGGACCCTATATTAGACACTTCATCCCAAAGATCAAATATTTCATATCCTTGTTTGAGAGTACTAAAAAAAAAATTCTACGACCATAGGCTACTTGACCTTTGGCGAGTTTTAAATCCTAAAGATCATAACTATACTTATTTCTCTTCAGCACATAAAACATACAGTAGGTTAGATTATTTCTTAACAGGTCCTAAAATACTTGAATGGCACCCGAAAATGGAAATAGGATCTCTTATTTGGTCTGATCATTCCCCAGTATTCTTAACAATAACCCCTCCCCAAACGCAGGGGACGAACTGGTCTTGGCGTCTAAACGACAAATTAATGACAGATCAAATCTGTCATAGGGCAATTATAGATACAATCGATAATTTTATTACAGATCACAAACAAGACGAAACTACACTTCCTATAAAATGGGAAGCTCTTAAAGCTGTACTTCGGGGGGTGTTCATTCAGCAGGGCTCACGCATCAAGAAAGAAAAGTCTAAAAATATTGAAACTACCTTGAAAAAACTTGGCGCGTTAGAAACTCAACATAAAACACACCCATCGGCAGAGCTACTAGTTGACATAACATGTACAAGATCGTCCTTATTACAGCTATATGACACCTATCAAAATTCATACCAACAGAGGCGAGCTTTAGGTAGGTACAGGTATGAGAATAAATGTGGGAGATTGTTAGCTAACAAACTGCACCCACGATCTTCTCAAACTTTTATATCAAGTATAAAAAAAACTTCAGGAGAGCTTACATCAGATCCATTAACCCTTCAACAAATATTTAAGGAATACTTCTCGTCCCTATACAACCTACCCCCAATATCCTCTTTGGAAGAGAAAGATATTGAAAACTATGTACGAGAAAACGCTATACCGAGAATAGATAGTGGAAATGAGACCGCACTGGACGCACCATTTTCACAAAAAGAACTATTAGATGTAATCACTAATATACCATCAGATAAAAGTCCTGGCCCGGACGGTTTCACCCCAAAATTCTATAAAACCTACAAAGATCAGCTATCGTCTTTTATGCTTCAGGTATTTAATTCTATTTCTATTAATAACCAATTCCCAAAACAATCTCTGGAATCACATATCACTTTGATTCCAAAACCAGACAAGGATCCAACACTATGCTCTAGCTATCGACCGATATCTCTGATTGGGGTAGATATAAAAATTTTTGCCAAATTGATAGCGCTCCGTCTTCAGCCTCTCCTCCCTGGTCTAGTACATACAGACCAGGTAGGATTTGTTCAAGAAAGAGAAGCACGTGATAACACGATTACAACTTTTCTCCTAATGAATCACGTTAAAACAGCTAAAATACCAGTATGCCTTTTTTCAGTTGATGCAGAAAAGGCATTTGATCGGGTAGGATGGCCTTTTCTGAAACAAGCATTATTACAAATAGGTATGGGGGAAAATTTATTTAATAAAATTATGGCACTCTATACTGGCCCAGCGGCCAGGATAAAGATCAATGGATCACTGACATCGAGTGTTAGTATACAAAATGGCACACGCCAGGGATGCCCACTTTCCCCTCTACTTTATGTTCTAGTGGTGGAGTACTTGGCAACAGCAATTAGACAGAACCCATCTATAACAGGTATAAAAATTAAGGAACAGGAAGTAAAGTTAGCTCTATTCGCTGACGACTTATTACTTTATGTTACTAACCCCCATATTTCACTACCCTCTATACTATCTGAATTCCAGCGATTTGGAACCTTGAGTAATTTTAAAGTAAATATTCAGAAATCAGAAATCCTCAATATATCATTAACATCACAACAAATTAAAGATATAAGTAACAATTTTTCGTTAAAAATTTGCTCAAAAGCGCTGAAATATTTAGGTGTTAAGATCCCTTCCGACCCAACCAATCTTTATTTAATGAACTATATCCCTCTCTTGCAACGTACTCTACTAGATTTGAAAAAATATGACGCTAAGCAACACTCATGGTTTGGGAGGATCAATATACTAAAAATGGATATAATACCGCGCTTCCTATATCTTTTTCAAACTATCCCTGTGCCTATCCCTAGATCTTTTTTCGCAAATCTACAAACTGCATTTGTAAAATTTATCTGGGGATACAAGAAACCTAGATTACGCAAGAAACTATTATTAGCCCCAAAAAATAAAGGAGGAGTAGGTGCACCTGATTTATACTATTATTATGCTTCGGCAGTTTTGACTAGACTAGTGAACTGGTTTCATCATTCTAAAACTAAACAATGGGTAGAAATAGAACAGGGTTTAAACCAACTGGACCTCAAGGTGATACCCTGGTTAGATCTATCCCACAGAGATATTGGTCGAGAGCTACAAAAAAATATGCCTCCCCTTACATCTCATTTATTAAAAATTTGGGCAAAAACAGTAGTACAGCTAGAATTGTCCTCCGCTATGGGACCAATGACCCCGCTTTTTGACAACCCTGACTTTCCTCCGGCAGTAAATCGTACACATTTTTTAATTTGGAACAAAGAGTCTCATCTAAGATTGGGTCAAACTCTTTGTCAGGGAAGAGTCCCCTCCCTACAAAACCTATTTCCTACGCAACAACCATCGGGTAGACAAAGGATGGAATATTGTCAATTGATGTCTTTTTGGACATCAATCTCACATAATAGATCCCTATACAGAGAACTAACCCAAGTTGAAAGCCTTTTGCTACAAGATTCTAAACCAAAACATATTCTCTCTAAGATTTATAAGATGCTTACCACAAAATACTACTCGGAGCCACCGGAATTTATAAACAATTGGGTAAAGGAGATCAATGTTCCAATAGAGGCGGAAGACTGGGAGAAGGCGTTTAACCTAACCTATTGTTTATCAATAGCAATTAAAGCACAGGAAACTAGTTATAAAATTCTTTCAAGGTGGTACTGGACCCCAGTGACTCTACAGCGTATATACCCAGATAGATCAGATATATGTTGGCGCTGCCACTCAGATAGGGGCTCATTGCTCCATATCTGGTGGGAATGCCCCCAAATTTATAGCTTCTGGGAAAAGATTACACAAATGTATACTATAATCACAGGGGAGGTAATATCCAACACTCCTCAAATTACCCTTCTCTCTATCCTACCAGGCACATACAATAACATAAAAAAAAGTCTTCTTTGTCAATGGTTGACGGCAGCAAGATTGGTTATACCAAGACACTGGCTCTCAACTCAGTCCCCAACAATAACGGAATGGGCCATGGAAATGGACAATATAGAAAGATTAGAAAAACTTTTAGCATATGAATTAGGCAATCAGGATGAATGGATGCGGATATGGGCCCCTTGGAGGAAATATAGAGAAACATAGTTAAATTAGACAATAGCGAAGGCAAGAAATTAGCCTACATAATATGGATCAGGGTAACAACAGTCAGAGCTTCGACACTGAGAAAGAAGGAGGGGACAGGGGGGAAGAGGGGAAGGAGGGGAGGGAGAGGGGGAATGTGGGGATACAAATCTGTGGGGTGTTTTTTTTTTTGTTTGTTTTGTTTGTTTTTTTGTTTGTTGTGTTTGTACTGTGTGTTGGTTTATTATTTGTATTGCTTAGTTTGGTGAAGTAATAGTAATTATGTGTTAAGACATTTATAAGAATTATGATGGACTAATTAAGTGACCCAATTTCTGAGTAACCATGTAACTGTCTAATAAAATGAGATTGATAATAAATGGCAATTGCGCGGTCGTGCGACATGTTTTCCAAACAGGGAAAAGGGAGAAAAGGGAAAAAAAATAAAAATAAAAAAATAAAAATAAACATGTAAACACCTAAAATCCAAAACGAGGCTGTCTTAAAGTGGTTAATATGAAGAGGGTTAACTAGAGTTGGGGTAAAAGTACTCCATGTGTAAGGCAGTACACATGGAGACACTGTTCAAGGTGCCTAGCATAGACTAGAAGAACCCACCCTGGGGTAGGCCTTCTATGCGAATGTGACACACACTTGGCGTCCGATGGGGAGGGGAACATGAAGAAAGTGTCACCTGCCTACTACCCTACATGTATTTTCCTTGGATTTCAACTCTTATGCCATGTACACACGAGCAGAGTTTCTGTCGGAAAAATATTGGATGTTTTTTCTGACGGAATTCCGCTCAAGCTTGGATTGCATACACATGGTCACACAAAAGTTCTCTGAACTTTCAACCGTTAAGAACGCAGTGATGTGTGGAGTGGCTGCTGAGAGAGGAGGGAGAGAACAAAACCCTATCTACCCTGTACTCGGTCCTGACGGGCCCAGACACCTCCAAAGTCTTGCAGCTATTTTCAGTTTGGCAGGGGGATATACCCTCTCTGGCTGATGATGACTGGGAAGAGGGCATCCAGCAGTACCTCCCTTTGATGATATCTGCCAGAGACAGATTCACTCAACTAAAATTCCTGCATAGAGCCTATTTCTCCTCACAGCGCCTGGCGGAAATATACCCTACCAGCAACCCAGTCTGCACCAAATGTACATCGGAGGAAGGTTCTTTATTCCATATGGTCTGGTCCTGCCGGTATATACAGACCTTCTGGAGAGGGGTAGTCAACAAAATAAACTTACGGTAATTAGCAAATTAAAAGTCCCATGCGACCCGATACCATTGTTGCTTGGCATAGTGGACACACTGGAAGCTCCCAAAGCCAAGAAACTGTTTGTATTTTATGCGGCATTTTATGCCAGGAAGGTGATCTTCTTGCATTGGAAGGGATCCACCCCCCTATCAATACACTTCTGGTGAACCCTCATTAATAAAGCCCTCCCGCTATACAAGCTGACCTACCTAGGCCGCAACTTCACCAAGATATGGGACTCCTGGGTTCAAGAGGAGAAGCTGGCCTTAGAATAAGAAATAGAGTTGATAGACCACCACCTAATAGCAATAGTGGTAACGACACTTGGCCACACATACCGAAACCCTGGTACAACAAATCCAACCTACTCTCTCTAATCTCTCACTGGTTTGGTGGATCAGCCCAACCCCCCCAACAAAAATCCCTTGGAAATAAGACCCCCTTCACTCTCTTCTTACCAGACCCCATACGGGCCACCAGTGAAGACTGAATACCTCACTTGTAAATCCATATTAATAGCAATTACCAAGGACAGTACTGCCGACAGTGCTGTACAGGTACACAGACTATGGGTTCAGGTATATAAGGATAAAGATGAAGCTACTTCTCATGTTATGAAGATAATATAATCAGTATGTGAATAACCTGATATATAATCCCCCACCCTAGCCACCCCCCCTTAATCTGAAGGAAATGTTGATGGATACGAATTGTCTACATCGCTATCTATGCATGCAGTATAATATGACCACTGCCTAGTGTCTTTAACTGTTTCTTTGTTTTTTGTTCTGTTTCAATTAAAAATAAAAAACTTTATGTAAAAAAAAAAAAAAAAAGAAGAACACAGCTGAGAAAATTAAGTTCAATGCTTCTGAGCATGCGTCAAATTGTTTTAGAGCATGCGTAGGAATTTTGCTCGTCGGAATTTCATACAGACGAGCGGCATTTTCGATAGAAACTTTTTCCGTCTGAAAAATAGAGAACCTGCTCTTAATCTTTTGCTGGCCGAAATGCTGCCAGCAAAAGTCAGATGGAGCATACACACGGTCACATTTTTCGACCAAAAGCTCACATTGGACTTTTGCTGGCGAATTTCGTTCGTGTGTACGCGGCATTAGGGGAGACAACCCACACAAATGATTCTACAATCAAGTAAAGCTAAAGAAAAATAAAAACACTAGAAGCATAGCTTAAAAAGGAACTTTAGCCTCCTCCCCCTTAAAAATACAGTTAATGTGCTCTTTAACTTACTGTGTTAATGGTGCATACATATACTTACAAGTCATCTTCTCCCACACCATTCTACTACTTCAGGTCCTGTCCCACAAAAGGACCTGGAGTAGCATCCTCTTCCACAACATCTTCCTCTTGTACATCATGAGAAGCTTCTGATGTTGGACGAGAAGATCTGTCTCGCAGTCTCCGATTTAATTCATCCCAAAGGTGTTCTATCGGGTTGAGGTCAGGCCAGTCAAGTTCCTCCACCCCACACTCGATCATCCATGTCTTTATGGACCTTGCACTGTGCACTGGTCCATATCATTTGTTGAAGGAGGATTATGGTGTGGAGTTGTTTTTCAGGGGTTGGGCTTGGCCCCTTAGTTCCAGTGAAGGGAACTCTTAAGGCGTCAGCATACCAAGACATTTTGGGCAATTTCATGCTGCCAACTTTGTGGCAACAGTTTGGGGATGGCCCCTTCCTGTTCCGACATGACTGCACACCAGTGCACAAAGCAAGGTCCATATAGGTGTGAATGGGCCCTTAGTCATGAATTAAGCTTATAAGGACACAGATGGAGCCATGTTCTATATTCTACTCAGATGTACAATCTCCGCTTCCTTCTTGCTATGGCTGTACAATGGTGTGCCTTGTAGAGCTCTTATTTTACTGCAACACTGTCAGACAGGATGTGCCTGACTGAAAAGAAAAACATAAAATAGGCTGCCTGCAGTCTGTGATGTTGTGCAATACCCACAATGCATCGACTGCCAGAGACTAGACACTTATTCAGGGGAGGTCTCTGGTAATGACCAAACAAGGAGATATCCAAATTCCTCCAGACTGGGTTTTTTAACCACATCAATACTGGGCACTTTCGCCCCCTCCCTTCCCAGACCAATTTTCATCTTTCAGCGCTCTCGCACTTTCAATAAGAATTGCGAGGTCATGCAATGCTGTACCCAAATTACATTTTTATCATTTTGTTCACACACATAGAGCTTTCTATGTTTTTTTATGATATAAGTGAAAAAAGAGCGGAAATTTGGAAAAAAATAATATTTTCTTTATTCTATTTTAAAAGAAATCTAATTTTGTCATAAATTTAAGCCAAAATGTATACTGCTACATGTTTTTGGTAAAAAGAATCCTGTTAAGTGTATAATAATTGGTTCGCGTGATCACGGACATATGTACGCAAATGATCATGTACAGATGTGCGCAGGTGATCAAGGACATATGTGTGCAAATGATCATTGGGACATGTGATTTTACTGTTATATATGGGGGGGACATGTGTTTTGGGGATCATTACGACATGTGTGTTTTACTGTGGTGTGTTGTGCGTTTTACTAGACTGGTGATCAGTGAGTAAAAAGCTGTAAAAAACAGCTCATACTCACTGATCACCAGCCGGCTGCAGAGATCCGCTCTCCTCTCCTCAGCGACAACTTCCGTGTGAGGAGAGGAGAGCTGATCGCCTAGCAACCGGCTGATTGTTTACATCACATGACGGCCGTGATTGGACACGGCTGTCATGTGATCAGGAGGGCCAATCACAGTGCCCTTCTGCCGATCTAAGATGCGCCGTGTCCAGGTGACACGAGCGCATCCTGCTCCATCTTAGGGACGTTCCTGAACATCCACTCAGAAGGAGAGAGCACCCACACAGCCGTACAGTTGCAGTGGCCGGGTGGGAAGTGGTTAAGCTGTCAAATCGATCCTGTTAAAAAAATAGTAATTTTTATGAAGCCTACAAGGAATGTCAAGTGGGGTGGTGTCTCTTGATCAAGGAGAAATCCTAAGGTTAAATATATGAGGATAGCAACCTGTAATATATTAAGCCTACACAAAGGGCCCTTGTTAAAGCGGAACTAAAACCCCCTATCCCCTATGCCTTACCCCAATCTGTCCACTTATCTCCTACTCTATTCACTTTTAGACGATCCCTGAAAACTCTTCTCTTCAGAGAAGCTTACCCTACCCACACCTAACAACTGTGTTTTCATTTTCTCCATCTGCTCATCCCCCACAGTTATTACCTTTTGTTCCACTTGACCCTCCCTTCTGGATTGTAAGCTCTAACGAGCAGGGCCCTCTGATCCCTCCTGTATTGATGTGTCCTGTCTGCCCTCATGTTGTAAAGCGCTGCGTAAACTGTTGGCGCTATACAATACCTGTATAATAATAATAATAATAATACAGTGAAGAAAGCTGCCATCTTAGCCTCTGTTTGATCTGCAGTGGCCATGTGCTAAATATGTGATCAGTTATGACGCCAACCATTTGAAGGTTTGACAGTTCTGTTGGGAGCACAAGTGACAGAGAGAGTTATCATTTACAACATGCCAAGAATGTAACTATTATGGAAAATAGTTTATTTATTTCAGGTACTTATATAGCACCTACAATTTACGCAGAGCTTTAAATATACATTGTACATTGACATCAGTCTCTGCCCTCAAGTCCCTAACTCACATTCATACATACACATACTAGGGCCAATTTAGAGAGGATCCATTTAACCTACCAGCATGTCTTTGGAGTGTGGGAGGAAGCTGGAGTACCCATAGGAAACCCACGCAAGCACAAGGAGAACATGCAAACTCCAGGCAGGTAGTAATTAAATTGATGGGTTTAATTCAGCTTTGATTTAAAAGGACCACCCGCCGCAGTTATACCACCTACTGCAGCTTGCTGCCATAACCCTGGTATCCTCTTCAAGAGCGAACGGTCCTCTTTCAGATAAAAGTGGTCTCCATATGACGATATGACGTAAGATCACTTTTATTGAGGGCGGGAGAGGGCCCCCATGCTCCGGGTATCTCCGCCACTTACCGGAGCCGTCAGTAGCGGCGGAAACGTGACTTCCGCCCTCCAGTCTTAAAGGGGAAATTTTTTTGGTGTAAATATAAGATCTGAGGTCTTTTTGATCCCACATCTCACATTTAAGAGGTCCTGTCATGCTTTTTTTTCTATTACAAGGGATGCTTACATTCCTTGTAATAGGAATAAAAGTGCCCCCAAATTTTTTTTTTTTAAAGGATAGTGTCAAAATAAAAAATAAAAAGTTATATAAATAATAATAAAAAAAATGTAAGCACCCTGTCAAGCCAAGCTTGCGCGTATATGCACAAACGCATACGCAATATACGCATATGAAAACAGTGTTCAAACTACACATGTGAGGTATCACCGCGATCGGTAGAGTGAGAGCAATAATTCTAGCACTTTAACTCCTCTGTAGCTCAAAACATGTAACCTGTAGAAATTTTTAAACGTCGCCCATGGAGACTTTTAAGGGTAAAAGTTTGTCGCCATTCAACGAGCGGGTGCAATTTTGAAGCATGACACGTTGGGTATCAATTTACTCTGCATAACATTACCTTTCGCAATATAAAAACAAACTTGGGCTAACTTTACTGCTGTCTTATTTTTTAAGTAAAAAAAAGGGTATTTTTTCCCCAAATTTTGCTTGTAAGACCGCTGAGCAAATACGATGTGACAAAGTATTTCAACGACCGCCATTTTATTCTCTAGGGTGTCTGAAAAAATATAAACTAATGTTTAGAGGGTTCTAAGTAATTTTCTAGCAAAAAAAAAATATTTTAACTTGTAAACACCAAGTCTGAAAAATAGGCCCGGTCCTTAAGTGGTCAGTGGTTGTAAACCTGATACATGAAATATGAACAAAGCATATGCTTCTATAGTGTGTACTATCCAAAGCGCAGCTGCCTCATTTCTCTGTTATCTGCATGAGTCGCTTCTGACAGGTTTTCTGACATTTAAAGGTAAAAAGGTGATGGGGACGAAAGCTCTGGCACACAACCTGTGAATCATATACTCAGCTCTGCACATTCTCCATATACTGTGTGAGGGGGGCTCTGTCCCTTCCCTCCAATCAGGGTTTAGAGCTGTCCTCACTGAGACTGGCACTTTAAGACTTCAGAGCTTTACCGCCTGCTTTTCAGAGCTGAGAGATGCTGTGTAAAATGTGGGTTTTAAATGTCTGTAGAGAACAGATGGCTGCAGATAAACCGGCACAACTTATGTAGCAGAATTAGTTTCATCTCTGTGAATCATTTGAGACTAGTCACTTCATTGTGTATATTTAAAGGTTTACAACCAAATTTAGAAAATACTAATTCACAGCAGTATTCAAGAAATGAGATGAAAAAAAATAGCCAAATAATTATTGGTGTCAGTGGGGCAGTGGACGGTGTCAGTGGGGCAGTGGACGGTGTCAGTGGGGCAGTGGTCGGTGTCAGTGGGGCAGTGGTCGGTGTCAGTGGGGCAGTGGTCGGTGTCAGTGGCAGTGGACAGTGGTCGGTGTCACTTCCATATAATTTTTTTTTAACGCCCTAGAGAATAAAATGGTGGTCGTTGTTTTAAGTTAGAGGAGGTCTAGGGCTAGAATTATTGCTCTCGCTCTACCGATCGCGGCGATACCTCACAATGTGTGGTTTGAACACTGTTTTCATATGCAGGCGCTAGTCACGTATGCGTTGGCTTCTGCACGCAAACTCGTCAGGACGGGGCGCATTTAAAAAAATATATATTAATTTTTCTTATTTATTTTACCTTTTTTTTTTTACATTTTTACACATTAGACAATACAAATTATGTCACTTTTATTCCTATTACAAGGAATGTAAACATTAAAATGCAATAAAAAATTTAAAAATAACATTTTGTCAAATGAAAAAAAATGCCTCTTTAAGAACTATGGGCGGAAGTGATGTTTTGTGAATAATATAAAATTTAAACTCACACTGAATGGTGAAAAAACTGTGAAAAAGAAAACTAAAGCAGCTGCCACACACAAAGTGCTACTCACTAGAAATGTAAAATTATGAAAATGTGTCACTCGCAAATGTTAATAAACATGTGTAACCAAATGTGGATGAGTGCAGATGTGAATATACAAAGCAAAAAACATGTAAATAAAGTCCAAATAAATGTGCTGAATGTTCTGATCCGCAATGGGAAAAAAAACGTTTGAAGTGCAATGGACCACAGACGCTCCAAGACTATTCAAGTGCAGAAACGCCTTGCAGTCTGGTGGTCACTTCAGGCTTATGTGATGGTATCAAGAGAAGCTCAGGAGTGGTGTTGTGCACATCAGATCAAAGGATTTCTTGTTGGAATTTCTCAGCAAAATCACCAGGCACCAAAAAAGTATAAAACAATGGAACTAATAGTGAAAAGTACCTTTGAAAAAGGGATTTATTCCATATACAAATGGGTACTTACAAAATAGTTGAAAAAACAGGCATGTAAAGGAATTAGGAAGTGCGTTGCAAGGAGCAGGAAATTACGTCAGTGCCACCGGAAATACCTCAAAGTGACGTTTTGACGCGGCGATATGGAGACCGGTGGGGGCCATCTTCCCCTCACTCATCTCCATACCCAGGCAGGGGACAGACGCGATCCCCTCCACCGCTGCTGACAGCTCCGGTAAGCAGCTGAGGGCCCCGGATCGCGGCGGGAGCCCCCCTCCCGACACTGATAAAAGTTAAACCTACGGCGAATCCGCTGCAGAGGCCACTTTAATCTTGTAGCGGACCGCCCGCTGAAGAAGAGGACACCGGGGTTATGGGAGCTAGCTGCTGCCATAACAATGATATCCTCCTTCAAAATCAGGACATAAAACGACAGTGGGCGGTCCGGAAGTGGTTAAATCAATTTCTGAGTTTTTACACGAGAACTGAACAGACTTTCTTGGAACTTTCCTCATCAATATGAATTATTGAAATATCGGTATTATTATTGTAAAAACAATATTATTACAAACGCTTCTCCTTTTGGCCAGTCTGCTGATGGGTCTCAAAACCCGCTTCCTGATAAGCCGGGAGGAGGATCAGTGTTGCAATAGCGAATATTCATGCGTTATTATGACACAACTGGGTGGGCTTGGAGCACAGTGCTCTGCGCCCCAAGCCCACCCTTTTTTGAAGCCTATTAGAGCCTCTGCCACTAATCATGTGCTTCAAACACCCCCCATTGGAATGCATTGGATAGGGGGGTGGCGCCAGCGCACCTCTAATGGACAGACCGCCACTGCATTCATATCTATGGGTGGCTTTACGGGCAGAGACAATTTGTCAGAATTTACGTTACACTGTCTCAGGCGCCCATGTGCAAGGGGCATTAAAATACAAATACAGCATAATATCAGCGAGTCTTTACTTCCACACTGATATATTTAATTAGTAAATGATCTTGCCCCTACACAAGCAAGTGTTTAATAAGAAAAAGACCCTATACATTGCAGAAATCATGCAACAAGATGAAAAATAAATTTGTTGATTTTGCAGACAGTAAATGTTGAACTTTGAAGCGGATCTGAAGACTACAATACAAATATTGCTAGAAGCTACAGTTTTTCTGGCAGAACATACAAACTTCCTCCTGCTCCTAGCACATTTTTTATACTTAGCACACTGCTTGCACAATAGAGTGTACACTCATTCCAGGCTTATGTAAGGTGCAGAGAATGGAGACAATGTAATTCCACTGCAAATTAGTTACATCATAAGTGGCCACCCAATGTCTGATATGGATGGATGCTTCTTTGATCAAGTAGTCATTGATCTTAGCTAAGATCAAGTGTAGTAGCTGTTTTCATCAGGGTAGGGATGCTCCACCGTCATTCTGGCCTTTTGACAGGAATGACTGGGTGATTTAATCAAAGGGTTAATACGGCACACCAGGGGCGTTGCTAGGTGGCAAAAAGACCAGGGGCTTCCGATGCTGGCACCGGGGGGGGTCCAGGGTGGTCGTGGCACAGGTTTTTTTGGCTGGGCGGTAGGGTTGTGTGGTAGGGGGTAAGCTCACTTGCTGGTTGCTGCCTGGGGCTTACCAGTGCCCATCAATTTTGACCACTCAGCTACCTGACACACTGACCATTACATTGACCTACCGGACATACATACACTGACCTCACCTTCCTGACATACAATGACCTCACCTTCCTGACATACATACACTGGCCTCACCTACATACAATGACCTCACCTTCCTGACATACATACACTGACCTGACCTACATTACCTACATACACTGACCTAACCTTCCTGACATACATACACTGGCCTCACCTACCTGACCTACATACACTGACCTCACCTACATTACCTACATACACTGACCTCACCTTCCTGACATACATACACTGGCCTCACCTACATGACCTACATACACTGACCTCACCTGCATGACCTACATACAATGACCTCACCTTCCTGACATACATACACTGACCTCACCTTCCTGACATACATACACTGACCTCACCTACATTACCTACATACACTGACCTCACCTTCCTGACATACATACACTGGCCTCACCTACATGACCTACATACACTGACCTCACCTACATGACCTACATACACTGACCTCACCTACATGACCTACATACACTGACCTCACCTACATGACCTACATACACTGACCTCACCTTCCTGACATGCATACACTGACCTCACCTTCCTGACATACATACACTGGCCTCACCTACCTGACCTACATACACTGACCTCACCTACATGACCTACATACACTGACCTCACCTACATGACCTATATACACTGACCTCAGCTTTCCTGACCTACATACACTGACCTCACCTTCCTGACATACATACACTGGCCTTACCTACATGACCTACAGACACTGACCTCACCTTCCTGACATACATACACTGGCCTCACCTACCTGACCTACATACACTGACCTCACCTACATGACCTACATACACTGACCTCACCTACATGACCTACACAGACTGGCCTCACCTACATGACCTACATACACTGGCCTCACCTACATGACCTTCATACACTGGCCTCACCTACATACACTGGCCTCACCTACATGACCTACATACACTGACCTCACCTACATGACTTACATACACTGACCTCACCTACATACACTGACCTCACCTACCTGACCTACATACACTGACCTCACCTTCCTGACCTACATACACTGACCTCACCTTCCTGACCTACATACACTGACCTCACCTTCCTGACATACATACACTGGCCTTACCTACATGACCTACAGACACTGACCTCACTTTCCTGACATACATACACTGGCCTCACCTACCTGACCTACATACACTGACCTCACCTACATGACCTACATACACTGACCTCACCTACATGACCTACATACACTGACCTCACCTACATGACCTACACAGACTGGCCTCACCTACATGACCTACATACACTGGCCTCACCTACATGACCTTCATACACTGGCCTCACCTACATGACCTTCATACACTGGCCTCACCTACATACACTGGCCTCACCTACATGACCTACATACACTGACCTCACCTACATGACTTACATACACTGACCTCACCTACATACACTGACCTCACCTACCAGACCTACATACACTGACCTCAGCTTTCCTGACCTACATACACTGACCTCACCTTCCTGACCTACATGCACTGACCTCACCTACATACACTGACCTCACCTTCCTGACCTACATACACTGACCTCACCTACATGACCTACATACACTGACCTCACCTACCTACCTGACCTACATCATACACTGACCTACCTGACATACATATAGAAAAGGAAAATGTTTTGGACTTTAGATGAAGCACAGGAATGTGCCTCCATCCCAGGTACATGAGAAAAGAAAAAGGGGCCTTGGGACTTGAGGCAGTTGACAGATTGGGGTAGAAATAAAAAATCTAATTTATTGCATATGAGTAATACTGGTATATATAACATGTAAAAGGTTGCATGCGTGTGTACACATGACATGACCTACATCAATGCATGTATATAAAAACATTCAACATATCTAAGCAATAAATGTCATGAGGGGATTACATATATGAACTGGAAGGTACATAACGACACAGTATAAAAAGTGTGAGTGTAAATTGGTATGATACATAAATGAAATGAATCTAAGTACAATCCTATTCAAGCAAAGTGGCCGTATCCATGGTGCCCGATGCATTTCTGTGAATACACTTCTTCAGGGGCGGATGCTATAGGATGTCATCATATTTAGTTTTTTCAGACATCCTATAGCATCCGCCCCTGAAGAAGTGTATGCAACCACACGCATGCAACCTTTTACATGTTATATATACACCAGTATTACTCATATGCAATAAATACAATTTTTTATTTCTACCCCAATCTGTCAACTGCCTCATTTAAAGTCCCAACTCCCCTTTTTTCTACCTGACATACATACACCTACCTAACATACACTGACCTACCTAACATACATACACTGACCTCACCTATCTGACCAGGAGAAAAAAACTTCATGTGTCCAGCAGTTCAGTTCAGCATCAGCCGTAGTGTGTGGTGTGCAGCGCGCCCATCTTGTGTCACAGCAGGCAGCCTGAGGAGGAGAGAAGACCGATTGAATTTCATCGCCTGGTCCTGCACGTAGTTATACAAAGTAGAGCCCGCCGCCCAGTCCCAGCAGGCACAAAGCAGTATAGAGGAGACTCTTCTGCCTCCTGCTGCACACTCCGGTGCCCATGATCGGACACACCGAGATCTTCTTCACTCCATCTGCCCCCAGCACAGCTCAGGTCATCAACAATACATCGGTGCAGTCACTGGCAGATCTTGCCTGATCGCTCCTCCGCTGCCATGATCTTTCCGAGCGCCGATCTCAGTGATGTGGCACGGCTGCATTGTAATTCCCGCCTTCTGGAGCCTGCGGTGCCTATGATGGACGTCACACGTCCCGCGGTCCCGGAATTGGACCAGTGGGACGTCCATCATAGCTCCAGAAGGCAGAACCTGCTATGTCACTCGGCCGCACTCGGCGGATCAGATTGGTCCCCACTGGGCGGCGGCCGGTGGCGCTCGGGGCTAACAATTGAATGGTGCCTTCCTGAGACTTAGGGCTTTTCGGGGACCCATTCAGGGGCTCCGGCCCCCCTAGCCACCCCCTCCCAACGCCCCTGCGGCGCACTCTGGATGTAAGCTATGTACATATGTAGCGCACTACTCCCTTGGGAGCTGCAAAGTTGTTTATTATCTTTCTGTTAACTTGTTCCTTTTTTCCTCCCCATGCAAAAGTTCAACAAACAGCAGACAGTCTTTATCTTTTAGAAGGCTTTATTGCTTGAACTTGAGTAAACGTTACATTTAAATAGAGGATATGAGTTGCCTCTGGTAATTCTGGTTCCTGACTCTGATTCTGTGTACTTTCCTTTGATGAACCAACCAGCATCACTCTGAATAATGCTGTGGGTTGTAGATTCCAAAGTCCCAGGCCTCACCGCCTACCTTGACTCTTGCAAATATGCCCAATGTCAGTTCTGGAAAGTGTCCCTCACTAGGTCCTTGGACACATAGCGGGTGTACGGATAAGCACCACTGGGTTGCACTCCCTTTGCTCACTCCCATTGACAGTCTATGATTGCCACAGAAGGTCAATCCCAGTTTCCTCCGTCCGCTTTACACCTACTTTCTCCACCGCATGGTCCGGTGCATCCCAGGCTGGGACACCCGGTTTCTCCTCTGGACTACATAGCGACTGTTTGGGTTATCCAGCACTGATGTCTCTGAACCCTCAGGCCTTCAAACCCGCTTCTGCTATCCAGCACTGGGGTCTCTGAACCCCCAGGCCTTCAGGCCTGTTCCATGCTCTACATCTCTCCTGCTTCTTTTCCTCCTTCTCCTCCTCCCAAGAAGCATGTGACCCCCAGCTTATATGCGAGTCCTGTCCCTGCCAACACAAATTAATGATTGGTCCAGAGCTCTCCACATAAGCTGCCTGCCACTCCAGTTCCAAGTCCTGCCTCCCTTCCAGAACATTTCGTCTGAAAGTTTGAGGGGATCTCTCTGAGCCAGAGTGTAGGTGGACACACCCCCCTCTATTCTAGCACCCCCATCTCCCAGAATAAACAACCAGGCCTAAAAATGTAAGGCCCTGGCCAAATTTACCTATCACTACTTACAAAAAACCTATCTAGCACCCACCTAAATGGGGTGAGCGCTACACATATAACTGAAAAAGCGCGGGGGGGGGGGGGGTGTTGGAAAGGGGAGGATTAGGGTCAGGCAAAAATGGGAGGGGGAACTTGGTGGTAAATGTTAATGTTTCACAGTAAGTTCAGATTTAGTCCATGTTAGGATGATAAAAGTGCTGAGTATGTAGAAGGAAGCCAGTCTGTAAAAGCTAGAAGGAGCTCTGGAACAAAAACAAGAGAGAAGGATGGTGCCCTCTAAATGCAGCCTGTTTACAAAAGATTTATTACAAATGGATAAAAAACACGCTCACGCTCCTCATACTTTCCTCGTGACACAGAAGTCATTGTTGTACTGTGTTCACTCTGTTCCTATGGTTACCAATGCACCTCGTCACCATACTCAGTCCCGCCCTCTACTCAATCACCTCTCTACCCCTCCCCTCGCCTATGCTATAAGTTCCCACATTAAATATGGCCACCAGCGTAGCCTGATGAAGGAGCACGCATGCTCCGAATGCGAAGCACCGCCCAATTGACCCCGTTCCCGGAAGTGAAGACACCAGGACTATATTGAGCACCACGGAGTATCCACCGCCTGCATCCAAGCCGCCTGGAGGCCCTGAGTGCCCACAGTACCACCGGAGAGCTACTAGGACCTAGGACACAGGATCCAAGACACAGTATCCCCTCCACCGGCCCGTGAGACCCACATCTCCTGGGAACATGCGGATGAACCCATCTTACTGTTCTATATGCTGGATTTTTATCTACTCAAATGTGAGTGTTTTTTATCCATTTGTAATAAATCTTTTGTAAAACACGCTGCATATAGAGGACGCCCTCCTTCTCTCTCTTGTCATGACTGGGTGGTTTGTATCCCTGCTGCTATGATGGGGTTCCTAAGGGAAAGAAACCAAAGGAAATGTCCACTGGGCCAAGTGGGGTAAGGCGTATTTCCCTGGTGTGCAGGTTTTCCGAAGGGGCAGTGCTTCCTGAGCTAAGTGATGCTACTTGGTCTGGCTGAGGGCTTGATAGGCAAAGCCTCTGGGAGTGACAAAGGCGCCACTCTAAGTACGGTATGTTAATCGATTTTAATGAGCAACTATAGCATACGTACTCACAAGTGTAGATTAAAAACAAGCATGTCAGTTGTGGGAGAGAAACCGTCCGGGAGGGAGTCCATTCGCGGTTGAAAGCTGGTGTAGTGGAGAGGGTTGCGCCGATGGTTACCGAGGTTTCCTGGACCTCGAGCACACAGGAAGCCGGGGGATGACGTCACTTCTGGTTAGTACCAATAGGCAATGCATTTACGGAGCATGCACTCCTTCAGGCCTAGCGGGAGCCAAGTTGGGTGAGGGCTTTTATGCTCTGATGCCAGAACTCCTGGGTCCTAGTGTCCTATGGCTATGAGGCTAGCCAGTTGTGACCAGGCATCAAGTATGGGGGAGGGAGGCACATCGAACTTAACATTCAATATATTAATATTTTAAATATAAGGAGCAATAAGAAATGGTAATAAAAGCTAGCAACAACAAGGGACATAAAAACACTCATATACAGATAGTTGGCCAAGACATTGGAGCAAAAGACCGGCATTGGTAGATATTGCTGCAGGACTAGATTTTAACTCACGTGTATACACACGTGAGTGTACTTCCTGGTGTATATTTAAACAGGGCAAACAGTGGCCAAGGATGAGGATGAATATTATGATTGAGATGAAAAATTTAAAATGAAATGAAATGGTGGTGATGACATGAAATGGAAATATAACAAATTACACTAAAAATAATATTATAATAATAATAATAATAATAATAAAAATAAAAATGAAAATAAACATAAATATGAAAATAAATATAAATAAAAATACAAATAAAAAAAAAAATCAAAATAATAATAATAATAAATGTGAAAATAATAAAAAATAACAATAAAAATAATGATAATAGTAGTATTACTATTACAGTAATACAGTAGTATTACAGTACTGCCTGGACTTTGGGCAAGTGTGATTCCCAGTCTCTGCTAAAAATGACTATGCCATCCAAGTATACTGAGGCATACTCCCGGTGAGGACATAAAATCCTATCCATTGTCCTCTGAAATGTGGCTGGAGCAGTTTGCAATCCAAAAGGCATTCTTTTGTACTGAAAACTTCCCTCTGGGGTAGAAAAAGCAGTTTTCTCTCTAGCAGCCTTAGTCAACGGGATTTGCCAATGCCCCTTGGTAAGGTCTAATGTAGTGATATACCTGGCTGGACCTAGTCTCTCAATAAGCTCATCTACCCGGGGCATGGGGTAGGCATCAAACCGTGAAACTTCATTTAGTTTCCGGAAATCATTGCAGAATCGCAGAGTCCCGTTGGGTTTCGGTACCAACACAATCGGGCTTGACCACTCACTCTGTGATTCCTCAATAATTTCCAGGTCTAACATCTTCTTCACTTCCTCTGAAACAGCCTTCCTTTGGGCCTCTGGAATGCGGTAAGGCCGGACAAAAACTTTGACTCCCGGATCCGTGACAATATCATGCTCTATGACACTAGTGAGCCCTGGCAAGTCTGAAAATTTCTCTTTATTTCTCTGCAAGAACTCCTTTGCCTGCTGACTTTGAAATCTAGACAGGGTATTTGCTACTTGGACACTCTCCACCCCAACCCGAGGCTCAAGTCTTGCACCAGCCAGGGAGGTCACCGGTTCCCTGTCTGTCCAGGGCTTTAACAAGTTTACATGATATATCTGATAGGGTTTCCTCTTACCTGGTTGGTGGACTCTATAATTTACCTCTCACACTTTTTCTACAACTTCAAAGGGGCCTTGCCACCTGGCCAAGAATTTACTTTCCACAGTGGGGATCAACACCGCTACTCGATCCCCCACTTGGAAGTTCCTTATTTTAGCAGCCCTATTATACACCCGTCGTTGAGCATCCTGGGCTTTTTGCAAATGTTCTTTGACTAGAGGCATCACAGTTCGGATCCTCTCCTGCATTTGGGAAACATATTCAAGAACACTCTTATGCTGAATAGGTTCACTTTCCCATTCCTCTAACAAAATCCAGTAGTCCGCGAGGTCTCCGCCCATATACCAACTCAAAGGGCGAAAACCCAGTGGAGGCCTGGGGCACTTCCCGGATAGCAAACAGGAGAGCGGGTAACAGTCAGTCCCAGTCTTTCCCATCCCTTTGTACAACTCTCTTGAGCATAGACTTAAGGGTCTTATTAAAGCGCTCTACCAACCCATCCGTTTGTGGATGGTAGACCGATGTGCGCAGCTGTTTAATCCGGAACAGCTTGCACACATCAGCCATAACCTTCGACATAAACGGGGTGCCCTGGTCCGTGAGTATTTCCTTGGGAAAACCAGTCCGTGTAAACAACTGGAATAATTCCCGAGCAATAGCCTTAGAGGAGGTATTCCGCAGAGGTAGCGCTTCAGGATATCGGGTGGCATAGTCAAGGATCACCAGTATGTAGGAGTGACCTTGAGCTGACTTTACCAAAGGACCCACTATATCCATGGCTATCCTCTCGAATGGGACCTCAATTATGGGCAGAGGGACCAAAGGGCTCCGGAAGTGGGTCACCAGAGCGGTCAACTGACAGGTGGGACAAGAGGCACAGTATCTTCTTACCTCTGCTTTCAGACCTGGCCAGTAAAACC
>CM053037.1:164858841-164956349 GCA_028564925.1 Lithobates sylvaticus | reverse complement strand
TTTTAACCGCCATGTTTATATAGGTTCATAAATAGGTTTATAGGTCAGGTACCCCCATATTACAACCTAAATAAAGGTTTTAACCCCCTGATTGCCCTAGAGTTAACCCTTTCACCAGTGATCACTGTATAAATGTCACTGGTGACGCTGGTTAGCCAGTTAGTTATTTCGTTATTTAGGTTCCCCGTCAGGTTTTTATATAGCGTCAGGTACCCCCATATATTACCTAATAAAGGTTTTAACCCCCTGATTGCCCTAGTTAACCCTTTCACCCCCTTTTGCCAGTGTCACTAAGCGATCGTTTTTCTGATCGCTGCATTAGTGTCGCTAGGTAACCAGTTTTTTTTTTTTTTTTACCGCCATGTTTATATAGGTTCATAAATAGGTTTATAGGTCAGGTACCCCCATATTACAACCTAAATAAAGGTTTTAACCCCCTGATTGCCCCTAGAGTTAACCCTTTCACCAGTGATCACTGTATAAATGTCACTGGTGACGCTGGTTAGCCAGTTAGTTATTTCGTTATTTAGGTTCCCCGTCAGGTTTTTATATAGCGTCAGGTACCCCCATATATTACCTAATAAAGGTTTTAACCCCCTGATTGCCCCTAGTTAACCCTTTCACCCCCTTTTGCCAGTGTCACTAAGCGATCGTTTTTCTGATCGCTGCATTAGTGTCGCTAGGTAACCAGTTTTTTTTTGTATTACTGTTACGGGTGACGCTGGTTAGTTAGCTTGTTTTTTATACTGTCAGGGCACCCGCCATTTATTACCCAATAACGGTTTAACCCCCTGATCGCCCGGCGGGTGATATCAATTAGGTTTTAGGGTCAAATAAGGTCTGCGTCGCCCCAGGTTAGTGCCAGTACCGCAAACACCCACGCGCAAAGCATACACCTCCCTTAGTGGCACAGTATCTGAACAGATCAATATCTGATCTGATCAGATCTATACTAGCGTCCCAGCAGTTTAGGGTTCCAAAAAAAACGCATTGTTAGCGGGATCAGCCCAGATACCTGCTAGCACCTGCGTTTTCCCCCCTCCGCCCAGCCCAGCCCACCCAAGTGCAGTATCGATCGATCACTGTCACTTACAAAACACTAAGCACACATAACTGCAGCGTTCGCAGAGTCAGGCCTGATCCCTGCGATCGCTAACATTTTTTTTGTGGTAGCGTTTTGATTCAGTCAGGAGCTTTTTTACCTGTGAATCTCAAAAAAATAAAAAAAAAAAATAAAATAGTTGTCGTTTTATTGTTCTCTCTCTCTCTCTCTCTATTGTTGCTCTTTTTTTACTCCATTCTATTCTGCAATGTTTTATTATGTTTTATCATGCTTGCTTTTCAGGTATGTAATTTTGTTTACTGTGTTTTAGTGTTAAGCATTTTTTTGTTTTCAGGTGCGCCATTCAGTTGCAACGCGGATTTATTTATCTTGACAGCAACAGCGTTTGCTCCCACGATACATAAAGCCGCGACTCCAACGCTGTAGGAGGTGATTTCACCACCACAGTTAAAAAAAAAGAGCATATATGCCGAAGCATGGGGGCAGCAGGGGGGGGGGAGGAGCGATTTGCTCCTAATGCCACGTACATACGGTCGAAATTCCGACCGTGTGTACACGGCATAACTTTTGCGGGAGGATGCCCCCATGCATCGGCATATATAAATGGTGCATGTATGCCCATCATTAGAAGTGGGTGGGTGAAGGGAGGTATTCTAATGGTGGGCACACCCACCAATCAATCTCTTTTTTTCGTTCAGCCAAGAGGCTGCATGAAAAAAAAAAGATTACAATATATGTCCAGTATGTTGCTGGACTTTGAATGGTTATACCAGAATGATGCCTGCAGGTTTAGGTATCATCTTGGTATCATTCTTTTCAGCCAGTGATCGGCTTTCATGTAAAAGCAATTCTAGCGGGTAATTAGCCTCTAGACTGCTTTTACAAGCAGTGGGAGGGAATGTCCCCCCTCCCAGATATAAACCGCGCCATTGGGAAATTGGGAAAGCATTTTATCACACCAATCTTGGTGTGGTCAGATGCTTTGAGGGCAGAGGAAAGATCTAGGGTCTAATAGACCCCAATTTTTTCAAAAAAAGAGTACCTGTCACTGCCTATTGCTATCATAGGGGATATTTACATTCCCTGAGATAACAATAAAAATCATAACAAAGAAAAAAAATGGAAGGAACAGTTTAAAAATAAAATAAAAAGCTAAATAAATAAAAAAAAAAAAAAACCAAAAAAAAAAAAAAAAAAAAGCACCCCTGCCCCCCCTTCTCTTGCGCAAAGGCGTACACAAGCGTTGGTCTGGCGTCATATGTAAACAGCAATTGCACCATGCATGTGAGGTATCACCGCGAAGGTCAGATCGAGGGCAGTAGTTTTAGCAGTAGACCTCCTCCGTGAATCTAATGTGGTATCATGTAAAGGCTTTTAAAGGCTTTTAAAAATGTATGTAGTTTGTCGCCACTGCGTGTTTGTGTGCAATTTTAAAGCATGTCGTGTTTGGTATCCATGTACTCGGCCTAAGATCATATTTTTTATTTCATCAAAAATTTGAGCAATATAGTGTGTTTTAGTGCATTAAAATAAAAAAAAGTGTATTTTTTCCACAAAAAATGCGTTTGAAAAATCGCTGCGCAAATACTGTGTGGAAAAAAAAAAATGCAACACCCACCATTTTAATCTGTAGGGCCTTTGCTTTAACATTATATATAGTGTTTGGGGGTTCAACGTAATTTTCTTGCAAAAAAAAAATATGTTTTCATGTAAACAAAAAGTGTCAGAAAGGGCTTTGTCTTCAAGTGGTTAGAAGAGTGGGTGACGTGTGACATAGGCTTCTAAATGTTGTGCATAAAATGCCAGGACAGTTCAAACCCCCCCCAAATGACCCCATTTTGGAAAGTAGACACCCCAAGCTATTTGATGAGAGCAATGTTGAGCCCATTAAATATTTTTTTTTTTTGTCCCAAGAGATTGAATAATGAAAAAAAAAAATATATATATATTTTTTTTACAAAAAGTTGTCACTAAATGATATATTGCTCAAACATGTCATGGGCATATGTGGAAATACACCCCAAAATACATTCTGTTGCTTCTCCTGAGTACGGGGATACCACATGTGTGGGACTTTTTGGGAGCCTAGCTGCGTACGGAACCCCAAAAACCAATCACCGCCTTCAGGCTTTCTAAGGGTGTAATTTTTTTATTTCACTTCTCACTGCCAATCACAGTTTCGGAGGCCATGGAATGCCCAGATGGCATAAAACCCCCCAAAATGACCCCATTTTGGAAAGTAGACACCCCAAGCTATTTGCTGAGAGGTATTGTGAGTATTTTGCAGATCTCGCTTTTTGTCACAAAGTTTTGAAAATTGAAAAAAAGAAAAAAAAAAATTTTTTTTTCTTTACTTTCTTCATTTTCAAAAACAAATGAGAGCTGTAAAATACTCACCATGCCTCTCAGCAAATAGCTTGGGGTGTCTACTTTCCAAAATGGGGTCATTTGGGGGGGTTTTGTGCTATTTTGGCATTTTATGGCCTTCGAAACGGTGATAGGTAGTGAGGAGTGAAATCAAAAATTTGCACCCTTAGAAATCCTGAAGGCGGTGCTTGGGTTTCGGGGCCCCGTACGCGGCTAGGCTCCCAAAAAGTCCCACACATGTGGTATCCCCATACTCAGGAGAAGCAGCAAAATGTATTTTGGGGTGCAATTCCACATATAACTATGGCATGTGTGAGCAATATATCATTTAGTGACAACTTTTTGAAAAAAAAAAAAATCTTTTTTATTTTTGTCTTTATTCAATCACTTGGGACTAAAAAAAAAAAATTCAAAAATTAAAATATGTAATTGGTATGTGTATGGGCAGTGCCTGCAATAAGTAGAGAAATTTTGGGCATTTTTTTTACTAAAGACATGTGGCTGAATACATTTTCAATATATTGCAGCGGCCCAGCCACGAATGTAGACCAGATTGCCATTGCTGTAACAGAGTCCTGACCTTTTTTACAGTAGGGGGGGGAAGTTGAGTTCATATATCTTCGAAAATTTTTGAGGGATGTATGTTCCTAGATACTTCAGGGCCGTATTCGTCCATTTCAATTTAAAGTTGGATTGGAGTTGCGTGAGTTGGGCCGGTGGTATATTTACCCCCATTGCTTCCGATTTGGTAAAGTTAATCTTTAAATTGGAGAGCATGCCGTATGTTTTAAACTCACTTAGTAAATTCGGGAGGGAGATCACTGGGTTTGAGAGGGTGAACATCAAGTCGTTGGCGTACGCCGACACCTTCTACTGTGACTGCTTTACCGGGATCCCTGCGATATTCGGGTTTTGGCTCACATGAGCTAAAAAAGGCTCAAGGGAGAGTGCAAAAAGGATGGGAGACAATGGGCAGCCCTGTCGTGTCCCATTCGTGATCAGGAAGGGGTCTGACATAATGCCGTTTGCTCTTACTCTTGCCATCGGTCTTGTATATATTGCTGTAATCCAATTCACCATATTGTTCCTCAGGCCCAGGTGTTGCAGTGTGGTAAACATGAAGTCCCAGCTCACCCTGTCAAAGGCCTTCTCAGCGTCCGTGCTGAGAAAGACACTTGGCATTTTGGTAAGGGTTGTTTGGTACAACAGGTTCAGCACTTTGGTGGTGTTGTCTCTCGCCTCTCTGGACGGGACAAAGCCCACCTGGTCCAGGTGTACAACACGCGTGATGTGTGATTGAAGTCTTGTGGGCAGAATTTTCGTGAACAACTTCAAATCTGTATTCAGCAAAGATATTGGGCGGTAGCTCCCGCACTGTCCTGGATCCTTCCCCTCCTTGGGGATTACTGCTATTTGGGCTAACAGCGTCGTGTCGTGTAGTTTATCTCCTTTGCTAAGGGCATTCAGGAGTGTGACCAAATGGTTACCTAGCGATGGAAAGAATGTTTGATAATATTGTACCGTGAGGCCATCTGGCCCCGGGGCCTTGCCTTTCTTCGCGTTTCCTATCGCTCCCTGCACTTCGGCCAATGTTATGGGGTCTTCTAACTGCTGACAGATATCTGCCGCTAGAGAGGGCATCTTAGAGTCCTCTATATACCTCCGTATCTGGTCTGTCGATGGATGTGTGGTGTTCAAATTGTAGAGAGTCTCGTAATAGGATTTAAACTCTTGGGCTATTTGTTTGGGTAACGTCTCTTTCTGTCCTGTTGGGGTATGTATGTGTGGTATATATGTCGCCGCTGTCTGAGTCTTTTGAGTCCGTGCCAGTAACCTGCCGCATTTGTTCCCCGTCTCGTAAGACTTTTTACGAGAAATCTGCATTGCCGCTTTTGCTTTAAATTGGGAGTAGGTTTGTTAGTTGTAGTCGGACCGTGTCTAGTTCACTCCCTATCGATCTGGTCCGCGTCTTCTTGTGGTCTATTTCTAGCTTCTGGAGTTTGTCTAGTAGGCCTGAAATTTGGGCATTTCTCAGTCTTTTGACCCTCACCCCGTTCTTTATTAGCGCTCCGCGGATCACCGCTTTGTGTGCTTCCCATATGAGCCCCATGTCACAGTCCGGGGTGATGTTTGTACTAAAATAATGGCCTAGTTCCTTTGTGACGTCCGCTAGAGTCTCTGGGTCTTGGAGAAGGCTCTCATTGAGCCTCCATGTCTGTTTCTGTTTGGTATGGTAGTCTGTCATTTTGTAATGCATTTTAACCGGTGCATGGTCTGAGCATGTAATGGATCCTATTGTAATGTTTTTTACTGCGTGTAGTTGGTGATGTGGGATCAGGAAGTGGTCTATTCGTGAGTACACTTGGTGTGTGCGGGAGAAAAACGTGTAGTCACGTTCGCCGGGTGGAAGAGACACCAGGCATCTACTAGTCTTGCACCGTGTAGGGCCGTGTGAATTACTCTACGTGTCCCTCTGGAGGACGAGGAGGTTCCTGTGGACGTGTCTTCTGAGGGGATCAAGGGAATGTTAAAATCCCCTCCTACAATAAGTTGTCCCTCTGAGAAGTTTTGGAGTGTGTTTAAGTGTTTCCTTATAAAGGTGTCTTGACGGTTGTTCGGGGCATAGAGGTTTGCAATAGTCACCTTCACTCCCCCGATCGACCCCTTCAAGAACAAAAATCTCCCCGCCGGATCTGCCCTCCTGTCTACCAGAGTCCACGGTACTCTTGCTGCAATCTGAATGGACACCCCTCGGGACTTTGCGTCCGAGTGGGTAGAGTGATATACTGTTGGGTAAAACCTGTTTTTCAGTATCGGGAATTTATTTTCCTTAAAGTGTGTCTCCTGTATTAGCACGATATCTGCTCTTCTTTGTTTCACGTCGTTCAGTAGCATCCGTCTTTTTTCTGGGACGTTAAGTCCCTTTGCGTTTAGCGTGACAATATTTAACGAGTCCATATCTACACGGGCTTGGTGGGGGGGGGAGAGTAGGGGAATGTGAGGGGGGGTGGGAGGGTAGAGGGTTGTTTAGGCTACAGAGAGAGTGCGAGAGAGAGAAGAAAGAGAGTAGAGAATAAGAGTGGACCTTCTTAGAGAGAGTCCAAATTATTCTGTGAGCAGATATGCTCTTGGTACGCTCTGACCAGCAGGGACGTACCCTAAGTTCACAGCAATAATGCTGTATCAACGTCAACCTAGGTGAAGGTTTGTCTAGCGAGGGACCTCGGTGGGTGCTCCCCCCCCCTCCCCAGGCCCCCAGACCTTTTTTTGTGTGTATGCGTGAGAATTTATAAGGCAACAAATGTGTGGTTGTAGAATAAAAAGTAAATAAGTATGGGTACCCTTCTTAAAAGTGCATGAGAAAAAGAAAAAAAAAAAAACACTGGTCACATATTATAACGGAGCTGTTTACATGTTCCAGTCTATACGCTTTTATCTATACCTTATACTAGAACAAATAGCATATAACATACCTCTCACCGTCCGGCCATTCTATAACTGAACTTCGTAAATGCAATAAGGCACGCCAACATACATAACTTACCCCTCGCCCATCTCTTCTGTCTCCTTCTCCCATCTCCAGGTACTTGGTCAGCCAGTTCTCTACTACTTTTAGGAGAGATTTATTATCTGGAGAGGGGAGAGGACACTGCTATGTACTTAGCCCTCCCCATTCGCCTCCCCCTCCCGCCTCCCCCTCAAAAACAGCATTTGCAGTTTGTAGCTGAAACCAACCCCAGTCCTGAATAGATTCCTGTTCTGGTTGCGCAGTTCGGCAAAGTTCTGGACCTGGCTTCGTCCCATCTAGAGCTGGGCAGCTATGCAAAAGTATGGCAAATTCCCCCCCCCCCCCTCCATTAAGAGGTATCCATCCATTTGGCTGAGGATATTTGGGGGTTCTAGGCTGTCCTCCTTCCCTCAAGTGAAACAGTACCTGGCTGCTTGAATGGGTCAAGGAGGTCTTCATCTGGACGGTGCTGGTGGGAAGGCTTAGTCCTGAGAGAGCGAACAATGCCATCAAAAATCCCCCCCTCAACCACAGTCACCATGGGAGGGGGAGGGCAGGTGTGAATGGGGGGCTGGCCCCCCCTAGCACGTCCCCGGTATGCTCCATGGTAAGGTTTCCCTATGGCCCCAAATCACTAGCAGGGCATGTATGGCTCAGTGTGTAGTCTCCCGCCAGGTTGCTGCATGTGTACCTGAAAAAGTCACACTGCCTGGGTGTCAGTAGGTCACCCTTACTTGGGTCTCAGGAGGGGGGGGATCAAGGGGCACTTCAACCTGGGTCTCGAGGGGTTAGCAGCCAGAGAGTAACTTGGCCGGCCGGGAAAAACAGGGAACAGACTACTTGGTGCGGTGGGCGAATCGAGACTAGGACTCAAGTGCCCCTTCGGCGGCTGCAGGTCGGGATCTTCCTCTCATCCGCTGTGGACGTGCAGGCAGGTTTGGGTCCCCTCGTGACGCACCGATCCGGCCGGTGCTCTTGGGAGTGCTGCCAGCCAATCCGGGACTGGTATCGGCTCCGCTCCTACGAAGGAGAAGAAGGCTGGGAGATCTTCTGTCGTGCGCATGGTGAAGGAGGCCCGGTCGTTGCGGAACGTCACCGCCAGGGGGTACCCCCACTGATACGTGCAGCCGTGTCTTCTAGCCACTTCGAGGGCAGGTTTCAGGATGGCCCGGCGCTGTAATGTAGCACGTGACAAGTCCGGCAGAATTTGTATCTGTGCGCCATCAAATTCTATCTCCCCATGGTCCCAGGCTTTACGTAGTAACATCTCTTTTAAAGAGTACCTGTGTAGGCGGCAGAGAACGTCTCTTTGCCGGCCTGGGGCCCAAAGTACGGTGTACCCTGTCAAATTCAAGGGTGGGAGGTGGGTTCTCCAGAAGGGTCTGCAGGATCGCCGTTACCGTTGCGGCCAGATCCTCTGAGCTGGTAGCCTCGGGAATCCCCCGCAGCCGCAGGTTGTTCCGGCGGCTGCGGTCCTCGATTTCCTCCAGGCGTAGCTGCATCTCCTGGGCTGTTCTCGAGGAGGTGTCTTGGACCCGCTCCAGGTTTTGCACTCTGGATGTCAATGCTGCCAGCAGGGTTTCTCCGGAGGATACCCTTTCCTCCACTTCGTGCAGTTCCTCTCTCACCTCCTGCAGGTCCCTGCTGTGGGCCTCCTCGATCCTCTGAATGAGTCCCTCAATGTCCGCTCTCGTGGGCAGCGCCTCTATATCGGCCCGTGTGGGGAGAGCTCTCAGCATGCTGCGGAGGTCTTCATCTAAGCTGTGCTGGTGCTGTGCTGAGCCCGCCATGTCTGTTCCAGGTAGTACTGGGGTACTTTCAGGGGTCTCTGAGTTTGGCGCTGTAGTTGTATCCCGATCAGCTCCCCCCGTTTCTGTGCTGGCTGCACGTGGCACGGCTGCAATGGCGCCCAGTGTAGCTCTCTGGTTTCCTCTAAAAAACTGTGATATGCCCGGCTGGGAGGCAGAATTTCGATTCCCCCTTGTTGCCGAACGTGTCCTGCACCTGCTGTTCATGCCTTTCTCACTTCTCAGCAGTTATGGTTTTAGGTCTGTTGGGCTGGAAGCTCCTCCAGAACACGTCTTTACCCGTCCATCGCCAGGCCACGCCCCCTGCAGCCATTTTTTTACCAGTTCATGCATTTGAGACCGTGGTGGACGATCTGGACAATACTTCCATTGGTGCACTCGTTGGGCCCGAACGGCCGTAGTCACCCCCAATCAAGCCAGTATTTCTGCCTTTAGTTTTTGATAGTCTTTAGCGTCATCCGGTGGCAGGTCGAAGTAGGCTTTTTGAGGATCTCCGGTGAGGAAAGGGGCAATTAGGCCGGCCCACTCACCCTTCTCTCTCTGCCGTCCTCTCAAATGTAGCAAGAAATGCCTCTACATCATCACTCAGGGACAACTTCTGCAAAAAATGGCTTGCCCTCACGGTCACCTGGTTGCCAGGGGCAACAGCCGCTTGCTCACGACCCTGAGAAAACTGCTGCACTACTTATTTTAAGGCAGTCACCTGAGCCTGCATAACCCCTTGCTGGGTTGCTTGCTGGGCTGCCAACTGAGCCACCAACAGGCGAGTATTTTCTTCATGGCGGGTCTGCGCTTGCATATTAGCCAGGGACAGTTGTTTAATTAGTTCCTCCATTGCTTCAGCTTTCAGGGTTTGGGCAGCTTTAACCCAGGACATAAATCCACTGTACTGTCCCTTTAAATGTCAGTTTTAAATTCAAATGCAAAAACAGCAAAAAAAAAAAACGCCTGTTACTCTGTCCTGCCCGCATTCGAGCACCACTTGTAAAGTTCGGGGGACCAGCTAGATCGCAGGACACAGGCTTTTAACCCAAAAGGAGGTTTATTAAACTTAAACAGCTTTACAGCAGCAAAAACAAAAGAAAAAGGTTTCAGTCTCATCGACATGCAAAGTCCAGCATTGCTATCGCAATCAAACAGTCCTTGGGTGGTTGCAGGTGACTTCAACTGCTAGAAGGCTTCCAGGCAGAATGCTGCTGTCCACTTTGGTTGCTGCAAATCAAACTACACACAAACCACCATCTCCTCTACACTCCTCCACACCCATCTGCAACTTCCTGTCTGGTTTTTAAACCCACTTCCTTTGACAGGTGAGTTAACCCTTTTTGTTCCCTTAAAGGGACCACAGTCCAAACAGAGGGGAAACATAGCGTCCTTCCAGGACCCAGCCACAGCGTCCTGTACAATATATATATATATATATATATATATATATATATATATATATATATATATATATATATATACTGTATACTAGACATGTGCATTTGTTTTTGTCCGAATACATTTTCGTCCAAATTTCGGATATTTTCGTTATCGTTACGTGCAGAATCCGAAAACCGAAAGATCCGACATAAACAAACAAATTATTTTTTTTTGTTTTCGTTGTGACAACAGTTCGATATCGATAAGAGATTCGACATGATGCAGACAATAGCGATCTGTGTCCATAGAACCTTAAAGAGGAAGTAAAGCCTCCTTGAAAAAAAAAAAAAACGGAACCTGCAAGGCAAAGGCATAATGAGCTAGTATGCATAGCAAACTAGCTCATTATGAATAACTTACCTGAGAACGAAGCCCCCGAAGCGACCCTCGTCCTCCACCGCCGACCATCAATCCCGGAGTGCCTGTTTTTTTCTAAATATCTCCTATGTAGGTTTAGGAGACATTTATTGGACCTGCAGGTAAGCCTTAATCTAGGCTTACCTGTAGGTCAAAGTGGTTTGTAAGGGTTTACAACCACTTTAACTCTGTTAGTCCAAGATTATTCTACATAGAGCGAAAAGATTCGACATTATAGAGACAATAGCAAAAAAGGTTGAATGCGCCTAACCTAACTCTATTAGTCCAAGATTATTTGACATAGAGAGAAAAGATTTGACATACAGATTCGACGAAGCAGTTGCCGCGAGCGGATATTTATGGTCAAATGCTCTGCCCATAGGCTATAAAAGAATTCTAATGTTGGTTGACTAGTAATAATAATTAATAAATATAATTATTACTAGTGTCATACAACATTAGAATTCTATTATAGCTTGTAGGCAGAACATTGGACCGGAAATGTACGATTGCGGCGTTGTACAGTTTAGCTGCTCCGTCGAATCTTTTTAGAACTTTCGACAGACACCATAAGCCTTCAATGACAGATTCGACCTTAATTATTTTTGGACGAATGCATTTTTTAACGAAACGAAATAAATAAAAACGAATTTCGGAACTACCGTATTTATCGGCGTATAACACGCACCCTTTTCCCCTTAAAATCAGGGGGAAATCGTGGGTGCGTGTTATACGCCGATCCCCACCGATCCCCCGCCGATCTCCGCTAGCTGTGAGCGAAGAGGAGCGATCGCCGCCGAGCTACACATAGCGAGTGTACTCGGCTCTTCTCTGCTCCGCTCACAGTCACGTGAGCGGAGCTGAGAAGAGCCGACAAGAGCCAAGTACATGTGTATCTCGGCTCCGCCCAGTCCCTGCTATCACGGCGGCGTTCGCTCTGCTCCGGTGTCCTGTCCGCGCCAATTTTAAATGGCGATGGCGAGGGCAAAGGCTGCACTGGGACAAGGCTGCGCTGGGACAAGGCTGCGCTGGGACAAGGCTGCCCTGGGACAAGGCTGCACTGACATGGCTGCGCTGGGACAAGGCTGCGCTGGGACAAGGCTGCCCTGGGACAAGGCTGCCCTGGGACAAGGCTGCGCTGGGACAAGGCTGCACTGACATGGCTGCGCTGGGACAAGGCTGCACTGGGACAAGGCTGCAATGGACACTTAAATGTAAGTTTTTTTTTTCCCTTAAACTTCCATCCTAAAAGTTTTTTTTCTTAAACTTCTCCTAAACTTGGGGTGCGTGTTATACGCCGGCGCCTGTTATACGCCGATAAATACGGTAACTAAATAAAAGAATTTTTCGGACGAAAACTAAATTCCAAAACGAAATATTTAAGTGTGCACATGTCTACTGTATACACATTTATATATATACACACACACACACACACATACATACATATTATATATATATATATATATATATATATATATATATATATATATATATATATATATATCCTGGACCTCCCCATGTCAGCCTACTATGGGTCAGCTCTGCTCCCTCTGACCCCTCCAGGACCACCTTTTTTCTAGCCCACAAAGGGCGGCTGTCTGCCCACACCAGTGTTCTTTTTTCGTCCTCGCTCCGGGCGCCTTTAAAGCTGGCCATACACCTATAGATTATCTGCAGATTTTCTATGGTTAGATGGAAAAAGTGCAACAGATTTCTCCATGTTCGCTAAACTGTGTGGATGGAGGAATCTCCCACTTTTTCCATCTAACCATAGAAAATCTGCAGATAATCTATAGGTGTATGGCCATCTTTAAAGTTTAATTTTAGTTATTTATTTATATATTTATTTTTATTTTACTTACCGTATATACTCGAGTATAAGCCGAGATTTTCAGCCCTTTTTTATGGCTGAAAGTCCCCCCCTCGGCTTATACTCGAGTCAGCGCCGTCTGTCTGCATGAACAGCGTGTCATGCAGACAGACGGCAGTGTTCAAAAGCCGCGCCATCTCCTCCCCCCGTCCGTGATAGGCGGACACTGATTTTCCCAGCGTTAAGTCAGTGTGCAGTGTTCCGCCTATCACGGACGTCCTGTCAGTCTCATCTCATGGACAAGGATGAGAGGATGTCCGTGATAGGCGGAACACTGCACACTGACTGCTGGGAAAACCGAGTGTTCCTCCTATCACGGACGAGGAGGAGGAGGAGGAGGCGCGGCTTTTAAACGTGTTATGGCGCCTTACACGCTGATCGCCAAGATCAGCAATGGGGGGGACACCGGACAGCGGACACCGGACATCCAGCGATCTGACACAGGTGGCAGATCGGCGGGAGACAGATCGATCGGCACAGGTAGGCTGCACTGGGGACACGGGGGTTTGTATAGGACACAGGGGACATGCAGATGGGCATTTGCTGACCCTCTTTTCCACCTACAGTAGCTGCTCCATTTCCCCCCCTCGGCTTATACACGGGTCAATAACTTTTCCCAGTTTTTTTGTGGTAAATCAGGGGCCTCGGCTTATATTCAAAACGGCCTATACTCGAGTATATACGGTATGTATTTATTTATTTTTTTCTCCATCCACCATCCATCCTGTCCGGGTTAAGCCTCTCCCGGATCAGAAGACCCCCCCAGATGGGCTGTAAATCTCCCGAGGAGTGTGGGTTCCCGTGGTGCTGGGATTGTATGGTACAGTATAAATGACTGTGTATTACTGGCAAGGTCACAACGGTATAAATTACTGTATACACCTTCGTTAGGCAGGTGCTGGCACTCTCTCCTTCCATGTTTTTGTGCATTCATGCAGTGGTTTGGCTCGCTGGGACTTGCAGTTCACCACCTCCACATTTATTCCTTTCAGGAAGCTTAGAGTTCAGCAGGTAAGGTCAGAGGTAACTTCCTCTTGGATTGCTTAGCAAAACACCAGAATGATCACTACTGATTTGCAGCAGGCTGTGTCCTCTAGGCTAATCTCAGTCTCCAGCTGATCAATCTACTACTCTGCTCTGGTAAGCCTGACTCCTATTACTAACTGCTGTGTTACTTGTCTGGAGTGTTTTTATTATCCTTGGGGAGTTTTGCCTGCCTGCCTAGCTGCCTTAGCACTGAAGATTCGGATGGAGAAGTTTATTTTATTTTATTTATTTGGTAGTTAGTTAGTTATTTCTTTTTATTTTAAAAAAAAGAGAGCACATCCTCTGTTTTACAGAGAGAAGGGCCCAAAGCGTGCTAAATGCCCGCAAAGAGGTTCCACAGAGAGAAGGGCCCAATGCCCGCAAAGAGGTGTCTAATCAGCACTCCAGCCTCAAAGGAGTAGAAAGGAGACTGGACATGACAAATCACAGAGTCGCATGCAGCTGGATAGACGCCTGTTGTCGCTGCATTCCAGATCTCCCTCACCCTTACCTCACTTTAGTCACTCGGACTGGAGCCAAGAGAGGTCAAGACATCAGAAAGCCTCTAGAAAGAGCATATCTGGGCGCAGACAGAGAAGAAGATCCTCTTCTTTGGATAAGTCTTCATCGCCAGCCCAGGCAGAAGAAGGATCCTGTTGGGCCTGCTCAGCTGAGGTCATCAGAGGAAAGTAGGTTTGTGTATCTTGCTTCAAGGAGGCGGCTCAGGACAATGCTGAGAAGGCACGCCAGAAGTATTTGATGATGAGTGGGCGGGGCCTGAGAAGGGGCTCAATGTGCATAATAGAGTATCGAGGCTGTAACCCTTGGGACACTACGCCTAAGTTGGATACTTCATTGCGTAGATTTGCCTGCCACATTCCACTTCCGCTGGAGGATTCGGATGCCTTTAGGGATCCTATGAATCACAGAATAAATGCAGACCTGATAAAAAAAAAAAAAAAGTTGTATAGTTTGGCCGGAGCAGCCTGCAGGCTGGCGGTAGTGCTCACTTCTGTGGCAGAAGCACTTGGGGTGGATTCGCACCTGTGCGTTTTTATTTATTTATTTATTTTGGTGCTTTTTGCAGTTTTGCTCTACCATTTATTTACCGTGGTCTCCTAGGGGACGTGTTATGTGGTGCAGCTCTGCGGAATAAAGGGATGCATGGGTGTGAATCCGGCCTTAGACTGGGGGTAGCGGAGCTGGTGGATGGATGTTCAGATGAAAGTCTGGGAAGTGGCAGTTCTTTTTTGCAGTTTTCAAGACTGCTTTAGATTTTGTGGCTGAAGTGGCTGTTGACCAGGTCAGGGAGCTGGTTCAAAAATGAAAGCAAAGATATTGGCTCATTCCGTCACAGCCCACAGAGCCTTATGGTTGAAGCATTGGTCAGCTGATAAAGCTTCTAAGCACAGTTATGTTAAGTTCTATTCAGTGGGAAGCTATTATTCCGGAAGATTTAGAATCAGCAATTCAGCGGGTTTCCAGGGGCAGATCTAGCCTAATCCTGCAGAAGAGAAAAAAACAGCAGCCCTTTCGGTTTAACAAGAGATCCAAAGAAGGATTCAGAGGCCAGTGCTTACAGACAGTTTTTCAGACAGTGGAAGCGAGCCGGTCCAACCTTCCAGAAACCTTCCAGGCCCAGGGCCAACGAAGCTCCTAAGGCTTCAAATAGGTCCTTCTGAAGGTGTCTCCACTTGACCCTCTCGAGTAGGAGCAAGACTCAAAGAGTATGTTCCCCTCTGTTTTTGGTCCCAGAGGCTTCAGGGGGTTTTGGAATTCTTACATGAAGGTACCACTATTCCAAATTTAGTCATTGGACTCAGGAGACTGGATGGTTTCCATCGATCTGGTGGTGCGTATCTTCTTGTTTCCATAGACGCATCTCTCCATCGATTTCTCAGGTTTTCCGGGGAATGCTCTAATTTTCAATTTTAATGTCTCCCATTCGGTCTCTGCACGACTCTGAGAATGTTCTCAAAGCTACTGTCTACTGTCATCGCGACTCTCAGGGTCAAGGGAGTGCAAATATTCTATTATCTAGACGACATGCTACTTCTGGGTCCATCATGAGCTCCTTCTACTTCATGTGAATTTCACCTGTAAAACACTAGTTTGTTTCGGTTGGTTGTTTAACTCTCGGAAGAGCCAGATGCATCCGACCCAAATGTTGGAGTATTTGGCAGTACAATTCCACACGGATCAGGGTGGTGTTTCTCTTCCTCAGAGGAAGGTCCAGGAGATTCAGTCTTAGACAAAAGCAGTGATAGCCAGGCCGTCTATGATGGTGAAGCAATGCATGCAGTATCTGGGGGTTCCATCAGCCACAGTTCCATTAGTCCAGTGGGTCAGGTGGCGCAGAAGAAGGTTTCAATGCAACTTTCTTCTTCAGTGGGATCGTCACTCCTTGTTCCAGAAAAATCTATCTGCCAATTCCGATAATCTGGTCCCTGGTTTGGTGGTCAGTACATCGCAATCTTTCCCGCGGAGTCCCATTGAAGGCCTCAGAACCAATAGTGGTGACGGCCAATGCCAGTCTGGCAGGCTGCGGGGCACACTGCCTGGGACAGCAGGTTCAAGGCCGATGGAACTTTTGTGGGGTGAAGAGTTCAAGTTTCCTGGTATTGGATGCTGTCAGACGCGCTCTCTTAGCGTTCCAACCTATGTTGCGAGGTCGAGCTGTCAAGAATCTTTGAACGGGGGCTTAGGTGTCTCATCAAGGGGGCACAAGAAGTCGCCCTCTCCTTCAGGTGGCATGTCAATCTACCTATGCGCAGAGAAGCATTTCGGCTCTCTTACTTCATCTTATCTCCCAGAGCCTGGGAATGTTTTAGCAGATCACTTGAGTCGAGGCTTTGAGGATCACAACGAATGGGGCCTCAATCGATAGATCTTATGGCATTGGAGGAGAATTGCCAACCGCTTTGCTTCTCCTCCCGGACCTGGCATCCACAGGCGTTGGGTCGGGGTGCTCTGTCCAGGTCTTGGAATTTCCCCTTGGTATATGTGTTCCTGCCGCTTCCATTGGCTCTCAAAATCCTGCTGAAGATTCAGCGAGAAAGGATCACAGCAATAGTAGTCTTACCTTACTGACTCAGGCAGCCGTGGTTCCATCTTGCTTTGCAGGATAAAGTTGGGCTCCCCAATCCCACTGCCTCCTTGTCAAAATCTCCTTTTGCGGAGTGGGGCCTGGCACCCGAACCGCAGGAGGATGAAGTTAATAACTTGGAAGTGAGAGGGAGGCTTTAGCTGGCTTGGGTCTCTCGGGCAGTATAGTGGAGGCATTATTACAGGCTCGTAAGAGGTCCACGATTGTGACCTATTACCAGATCTGGAATACTACAGAAAGGGTTTGGGGCCTTGGATCTCCTTTGGTATCTAACATTTTGGAGTTTCTGCAGAGTGGTCTCTTAGGGTTGGCTTATAATTCCCTGAAGGGTCAAATCCCCGCTTTGTCGGCTATGTCATGTACAAGATATGCTCTACATCAGTTGGTGATCCAATTTTTAGGGGCAGCCATAGAAATTTGACGTCCATTGAAATCGTTTTTTCCAAAAGAGGACTTAACACTAGTCTTGGGAACATCGCTGGTTCCTCCGTTTGATCAAGCTTTCTCTTGTTCATTTTTACTTTATCAGTTTATTTGTTTTTTACTAGCCGTTGCCTCGGCCAGAAGAGTCTCCGTGTTGTACGCCTTTTCATCTAAAGAACCATATTGTTTGGTGCTCCCAGACAAGACAGTCCTTAGGCCGATACCAAGCTTACTACCTAAGGTTGCCATATACAGTGGCTTGCGAAAGTATTCGGCCCCCTTGAACTTTTCAACCTTTTGCCACATTTCAGGCTTCAAACATAAAGATATAACATTTTAATTTTTTGTGAAGAATCACCAACAAGTGGGACACAATCGTGAAGTGGAACGGAATCTATTGGATATTTTAAACTTTTTTAGCAAATAAAAAACTGAAAAGTGGTGTGTGCAAAATTATTCGGCCCCTTTACTTTCAGTGCAGCAAACTCACTCCAGAAGTTCAGCGAGGATCTCTGAATGATCCAATGTTGTCCTAAATGACTGATGGTGATAAATAGAATCCACCTGTGTGTAATCAAGTCTCTGTATAAATGCACCTGCTCTGTGATAGTCTCAGGGTTCTGTTGAAAGCGCAGAGAGCATCATGAAGACCAAGGAACACACCAGGCAGGTCCGTAATACTGTTGTGGAGAAGTTTAAAGCCAGATTTGGATACAAAAAGATTTCCCAAGCTTTAAACATCATAAGGAGCACTGTGCAAGCGATCATTTTGAAATGGAAGGAGTATCAGACCACTGCAAATCTACCAAGACCTGGCTGTCCCTCTAAACTTTCAGCTCAGACAAGGAGAAGACTGATCAGAGATGCAGCCAAGAGGCCCATGATCACTCTGGATGAACTGCAGAGAACTACAGCTGAGGTGGGAGAGTCTGTCCATAGGACAACAATCAGTCGTACACTGCACAAATCTGGCCTTTATGGAAGAGTGGCAAGAAGAAAGCCATTTCTCAAAGATATCCATAAAAAGTATTGTCTAAAGTTTGCAACAAGCCACCTGGGAGACACACCAAACATGTGGAAGAAGGTGCTCTGGTCCGATGAAACCAAAATCAAACTTTTTGGCCACAATGCAAAACGATATGTTTGGCGTAAAAGCAACACAGCTCATCACCCTCAACACACCATCCCCACTGTCAAACATGGTAGTGGCAGCATCATGGTTTGGGCCTGCTTTTCTTCAGCAGGGACAGGGAAGATGGTTAAAATTGAGGGGAAGATGGATGCAGCCAAATACAGGACCATTCTGGATGAAAACCTGTTGGAGTCTGCAAAAGACCTGAAAATGGGATGGAGATGTATCTTCCAACAAGACAATGATCCCAAACATACAGCAAAATCTACAAAGGAATGGTTCACAAATAAACGTATCCAGGTGTTAGAATGGCCAAGTCAAAGTCCAGACCTTAATCCAATCGAGAATCTGTGGAAAGAGCTGAAAACTGCTGTTCACAAACGCTCTCCATCCAACCTCACTGAGCTCGAGCTGTTTTGCAAGGAAGAATGGGCAAGAATTTCAGTCTCTCGATGTGCAAAACTGATAGAGACATACCCCAAGCGACTTGCAGTGGTAATCGCAGAAAAAGGTGGCTCTACAAAGTATTAACGCAAGGGGGCCGAATAATTTTGCACGCCCCACTTTTCATTTTTTTTATTAGTTAAAAAAGTTTAAAAAATCCAATAGATTTCGTTCCACTTCACAATTGTGTCCCACTTGTTGGTGATTCTTCACAAAAAATAAAAATTTCATATCTTTATGTTTGAAGCCTGAAATGTGGCAAAAGGTTGAAAAGTTCAAGGGGGCCGAATACTTTCGCAAGGCACTGTAATTTCGTAGGAACTGGGAGGGCATTCTCCCAGCCTTTCCGGCGGATACAGCTGATGAGTGGAGTAGGTTAGACCTGGCCTCTGCGGTTTCAACCTACCTGGAATGGACTAAAAGCAGATCAGCTGTAGTTTTTCCCAATGGGCCCTAAAAGGGTATACAGGCACCATCCAGAATTGTGTCTTCCGGATTTGTCAAAGACCATACATATTGCATACAGAACCCTGGGCCTTTCTCCTCCTTCAGAGATCAAAGCACATTCAATGAGGGGTATGGCAGCATCCTGGGCAGCATACGTAAAGGTCGCCCCTGAGGTAGTTTGCAGAGCAGCAAGCTGGAGCGCGCCCAACACCTTTTATTAGGCATTACAGGCTTAATTTGGCTTGTCCACCTGAGGAAACATTTGGCTCTATGGTTATTACGGCGGCTGTTGCCCATTAAAAATTTGAGTACCATTGCATTGAGGGTTTGGCTGATTTTTTTGTCTTCCCTCCCTTTTTAATGTTGCTTGGTACATCCCATAGTAGGCTGACATGGGGAGGTCCAGGAATAAGGAAAATTATTGCCCATACTTACCGTAATTTTCCTTTCCTGGATCCTCCCCATGTCAGCCGGAGGATTCCCACACAGTTTATCCTTCGCGAGGCGAGTATTTTTTGAACACTGGTGTGGGCAGACAGCCGCCCTTTATGGGCTAGAAAAAAAGGTGGTCCTGGAGGGGTCAGAGGGAGCGGAGCTGACCCATAGTAGGCTGACATGGGGAGGATCCAGGAAAGGAAAATTACGGTAAGTATGGGCAACAATTTTCCTTTATATATATATATATATATATATATATATATATATATATATATATATATATATATATATATACACATACATATTGCAGTGCTCGACAAATCGCCAGGTCGCATTGGTGACTAGAATTAGTGACCTGGCGCCTAGGGCAGCACAGCTGGGGGTATCCTGTCTCCATAGTGCACCCCCCCGCGCGCGATGGGCCGCGCCGGCCGGTAATTGAGGCCCCGACTTTGCGGCCTTGTGCAGTCCTATGGTACCTTGTAGAATCTGGCGCCCTCTTGTGGTGGCCGTTGGTATGACACCCAGCAATGCTAATGGAGCTTTGTTTTCAATGCCTGCCCATCTGCTTCACTTTACTTAGAACCCCCAAACATTATATATATATATTTTTTTTCTAACACCCTAGAGAATAAAATGTCGGTCGTTGCAATACTTTCTGTCACACCTTATTTGCGCAGCGGACTTACAAGCGCACTTTTTTGGGAAAAAATACTTTTTTTAATTAAAAAATAACACAACAGTAAAGTTTGCCCAATTTTTTTTTTTTATATGAAATTACATAAATTGATACCAAACATGTCGCGCTTCAAAATTGTGCCCACTCGTGGAATGGCGACAAACTTTTACCCTTTAAAATCTCCATAGGTGATGTTTAAAAAAATTCTACAGGTTGCATGTTTTGAGTTACAGAGGAGTTCTAGGGCTAGAATTATTGCTCTCGCTCTACCAATCACGGCGATACCTCACATGTGTGGTGTGAACACCGCTTTCATATGCGAGCGCTACTCACATGTGCGTTTGCTTCTGCAAACAAGCTCGGCGGGATGGGGCGCGTTTAAAATTATTATTTTTTTATTATTTATTTTAACTTTTATTTTTTATTTTTTCACTTTTAAAAAAATAATTGTGTCACTTTTATTCCTATTACAAGGAATGTAAATATCCCTTGTAATAGAAAAAAGCATGACAGGACCTCTTAAATATGAGATCTGGAGTCAAAAAGACCTTGGATCTCATATTTACACTAAAATGCAATAAAAAAATAAAAAAATTGTCATTTGAAAAAAATTATAAAATGTCCCTTTTTAAGAGCTATGGGCAGAAGTGACGATTTGAAGTCGCTTCTGCCCTGCAATGACGGGCGGAGGCCATCTTCCCCTCACTCGTCTCCATGTCGTTAAAAAAAAAAAAAAAGAAAGCCTGGCTCCTAACTTTTTTAGCTGGCTCCTAGATTCCAAGCAAATTTGTCAAGCCCTGATATTATGTGTGTGTATATATATATATATATATATATATACACACACACACACACACACACACACACATACACACACACATAAATATGACAGAGGGGGGGGGGGGTTACAGTGTTGGGGGGGTCTGAACGAGGTATAAGGCTACTTTCACAGGAGGCGGACTCCGCTTGCACGGGTCCGCCTCTGTCCGTCGGCTCAGCGGAAGATCTCTCTGTTGATCTCCGCTGAGCCGGCGGATGACAGGTCCCTCTCTGCTTACTGAGCGGGGAGCGGCTTGTCCAGCGCCGCTGGTCTCTATGGAGAGATCGGATGAAAACGGACAGCGTGTCCGTTTTCATCAGATCTCACCCGATCCGATCCGCCAGCAAGGGATCTGGACGTAGAGTCATCCGTCTGCTTTTGGTGGATCGGATGTCAGCGGACATGTCTCCGCTGACATCCGTCGTTCCATAGACCAGCATGGAGCGCCCGTTCAGGTCCGCCGTCAAAACTGACAGGCGGATCTGAACGGTCCATTTGTGTGAAAGGGCATAAGGAAGTTTAAAATCTTCCTCCTTCCCCCTCAGATCCTCCGGGATTCCCTCTTCACAACCCGATTCTCCACCTCTGAGCTGGTGAATCGGAGAGGGTAAATTCTGACACAGATCGCCAGTGAAGCGCTCAGATCGCAGCTTCACAAACTGGCCGTTACTGTGTCAGTCAATGAGGATTTTCGGTGTGTGGAGATAATCGGCAGAAGAACACTTCTCCCCCAATTATCTCTGTTTCATAAACTGTTTATCCCCTTCCGCTGAGCGTATGCAGATATGCATACTCGGCTTTCGGGGGTTATACCAGGATGATGCCCGCAGCTGCAGGCATCATCCCGGTACTGTTGTTTAGAGCGGGCGATCGGCTTTCCGAGGATAACAACCAATGCGGCTAAAATCCGCTCGGTAGCTATCCCGGAGGAGCGGAAGGGGACATCCCCCCTCCCGCTGCTCTTCCCGGGCCTCCCGGTGGCACTGGGGGGCGATCGACGATCCGCCGCTTCCGGCGGCTAGTGACAGACTGGAATGAAGCCGGAAACGGCTTTGTTTCAGTCTCCTTGATGTAAACACAGAAGCGACATCACAACGTCACTTCCTGTTTACTCGGCTGCCAATGGCGCCGGAGTTTTAACCACTTCCTATCCAGGCCAATTCTGACATTTCTCTCCTACATGTAAAATTCATAATTTTTTTGCTTGGAAATTACATATAACCCCCAAACATTATATATGTTTTTTTAGCAAAGACCCTAGAGAATACAATGGCGGTCGTTGCAACGTTTTTTCTCACACAGTATTTGCGCAGCAATTTTTCGAACACATTTTTTTCAGAAAAAAAACTATTTCATGCTTAAAAAAAAAACAAACAGTAAAGTTAGCCCAATTTTTTTTGCATAATGTGAAAGATGAAGATACGCCGAGTAAATAGATACCCAACATGTCACGCTTCAAAATTGCATGCACTCGTGGAATGGCGCCAAACTTTGGTATTTAAAAATCCCCATATGCAACGCTTTAAAATGTTTTACTGGTTACATGTTTTGAGTTACAGAGGAGGTCTAGGGCTAGAATTATTGCTCTCGCTCTAACGTTCGCGGCGATACCTCACATGTGTGGTTTGAACACCGTTTTCATATGTGGGCGGGGCTTACGTATGCGTTCACTTCTGCGTACGAGCTCACGGGGACAGGGCGCTTTAAAAAAATTTTTTTTTTTTCTTATTGTTAATTTTACTTTTATTTTTTTAGTTTAACACTTTAAAAAAAAAAAAAAAATGTGATTACTTTTATTCCTATTACAAGGAATGTAAACATCCCTTGTAATAGGAATATGACATGATTGGACCTATTTACAGTGAGATATGGGGTCAATAAGACCCCACATCTCACCTCTAGGCTGGGAAACCTAAAATTAAAAATAAAAAAAACGATCACGGCTTCCCAGCCGAGGCTGCGTCGTTATTTGAATGCAGAGGCCGGGCGTGACGTCATAACATCGCGCCCGGCCTCCGAACGATCATAGAGACTCCGGCGACCATCTGGTCCGCCGGAAATCTCTATGATCATCATCCGGGGGCCGGCGGATCCTGTGTCTGACTCACCGATGGAAGCGGTGAGTCGGAAGAAGCACCGGAGGGCAGCGGGAGTTGGGGGGACGTCCCCTCCAGCCGCCCGTAAGAACAATCAAGCGGCGGAACAGCCGATATGATCGTTCTTATGGTGCAGGGAATCGCCGGCTGAAAACGGCAATATCTGAATGATGTCTGTAGCTGCAAGCATCATTCAGATATACCCAGGGGAAGTCAAGGACGTCCCTGGACGCCCTACGGGCGCGAAAGTGGTTAAAAAATATACAGTATTCAGATACACCGTTTTCGGTGATCTGAATACTTTGAAGTGCAAAAGAGGGATTTGGGGTCTTTTAGACCTCCGATCCCTCCATAAAGAGTACCTGTCACCACCTATTACCCCTTGTGACAGCAATAAAAGTGATCAAATTATAATTTTTTTTATTTAAAATACATTTTAATACTATAAGAATAAATAAGCATAAAAAACGTATACGGAAGGTGCGCCAGCATATGTAAACAGTGTTCAAATCACACATGTGAGGTATCACCGCAAACGTCAGAGCGAGAGCAATAATTCTAGCATTAGACCTCCTCTGTAAGACCCCTTTCACACTGGGGCGTATTTCAGGCGTTTTTCAGGCGCTTTAGCGTTAAAAAAAGCGCCTGTAAAGCGCCTGAAAGAAGCTGCAACTGCAATCCCAATGTGAAAGCCCGAGTGCTTTCACACTGAGGCGCTGCGCTGGCAGGGCGTCAGAAAAAGTCCTGCAAGCAGCTTCTTTGCAGCGCTTTTGGAGCGGTGAATACACCGCTCCTAAAGCGCCTCTTCCCATTGAAATCAATGGGAAGCGCCTGAAAAACGCCTGAAAAGCGCTTGTAGCAGCAGCGCTTTGTGGGCGCTTTTAACCCTTTTTTGGCCACTAGCAGGGGTTAAAAGCGCCCCACTAGCTCTCGAAAAGGGCTGGTAAATCGCCGCTAGTTTTTAAGCGGCGCTTTACGAGCGTTTTTCGGGCGCTGGCAGTGTGAAAGGGCTTTTGAAGCACTTGAGTTTTCACATTGGAATTGCAGATGAGGCTTCTTTCAAGCGTTTTACAGGCGCTTTTTTTAACGCTAAAGCGCCTGAAAAACGCCCGAAAAACGCCCCAGTGTGAAAGGGGCCTTACTCTAACCTGGTAACTGTAAAAAAAAAAAAATGAATGCGTTGTCTATGGAGATTTTTAGGTAACAAAGTTTGTCGCTATTCCACGAGTGCGTGCAATTATAAAGCATGACATGTTTGGTATCTAGTAATAAAAATTGGCATAACTATACTGTTTTGTTTTTTTAAAAATTCATGAAAGTGTCCCTTTTCCAAAAAAATTGCGTTTAAAACACCACCGCACAAATACCGTGTGACATAAAATATTGCAACTATTGCCATTTTATTCTCTAGATTCTCTGCTAAAAAAATATATATATATATATATATAAAATGTTCTAAGGTTCTAAGTAATTTTCTAGCAAAAAATACGAAATTTAAACACCAAATGTCAGAAATAGGCTTAGTCATGAAAGGGTTATGGACTGTGATCAGCGGCGATCCTCGGGATCACTGCTTCATAAACGGACACCAAAGACTTTACCAGAAGGTATCAGACATTCTTTACAAGGTGTCTTTATGGTTGCTATTAGGCCCCTTTCACACTGAGGCGCTTTGCAGGCGCTAAAGTTCTAAAAATAGCGCCTGAAAAAGCGCCTTCAAACAGCCATTGCTGTGTCTCCAGTGTGAAAGCCCCGAGGGCATTCACACTGGAGCGGAGCGCTTGCAGGACGCTGAAAAATGTCCTGCAAGCCGCATCTTTGGAGCGCTGTATTTACCGCTCCTAATGCGCCCCTTCCCATTGAAAACAATGGGGCAGCGCTCCAAACCCGCCTTTCGGCTGCTCGAGGGGGGTAAAACTCCCGAAAAGCGCAGCTGAAACGACGGTAAAGCGGCGTGAAAATAGTTTGATACTTTCTTTTAACCATTTGAATGCTGGTTGCATCAACAAGTTAATATAGGTTTATATTCCTGCCATAGATGGCAAATCTCAGGCGGCCTGAGTCAGGCCTTAACATTGTTACATTTCCTAACCCGACATGATCTCCCCTCTGTTACCTCAGTGGAGACCTCATCCCAGGAACATACATTATAGTGGAACTAACAAGGTTACCATTTCAGTGCCCCCTAACAGAGGTAATATACATTCTGCATGTCCCCCTCACACCATCTAAATGACTACACAATAATTACTCCCCATAGCAATAGCCTACATAAACCAATACCTCCTCAGGGGCGTAACAAGAGGTTGGCCAGACCGTGTTCTACCGCTCTTCTAACTTGTTCTCACACACACAGGCCCGCCTTCACATCACCTCACACGCTTCCAGGCCCAACACCGAGGCTACCGCTAGCGCCCGCCCCCACCGCGCCTCGCCATTGGCCCGCCTTCACATCACCTCACACGCTTCCAGGCCCAACACCGAGGCTACCGCTAGCGCCCGCCCCCACCGCGCCTCGCCATTGGCCCGCCTTCACATCACCTCACACGCTTCCAGGCCCAACACCGAGGCTACCGCTAGCGCCCGCCCCCACCGCGCCTTCACATCACCTCAGACGATGCAGATGCATGTCTCCCGTCCCTGCAGCCTGTCTCACACACACAGCAGAACGAAGCTGTCTCCTCCCCCCTCCAGCTCTGTATACACACATAAGAGGAGGGGGAGAAGGAACACGTGCTGACTTCAGGTGTGTACAAACCTTTCCATACTTTATAGATAGACAGGGAGCACGGGGAGAGAGTGGCTGGGATTGTACATACAGTGCAGTCTGGGATAGAACTACAGGTCCCAGCATGTTGTGCATCTCCATTGCAGCCTGTGATAGGACTAGAAGTTTCAGCATGCCTTGCTCCTCTATTGCAGCCTGTGTTAGAGCTACAGGCCCCAGCACGAATGATCTGCAATTTCATTGTAGCCTAGGTTCCTGTGTGACTGTGATAGAACTACAAGTCCCAGCATGCTCTGCAGGATCATTGCAGCCTGTGATAGGACTAGAAGCTCCAGCATGCCTTGCTCCTCTATTGCAGCCTGTGATAGAACTACAAGTCCCAGCATGAATGCTCTGCACTTTTATTGTAGTATAGGTTACTGGGTGGCTGTGATAGAACTACAAGTCCCAGCATGCTCTGCACCTCTCTTGCAGCCTGTGGTAGAACTAAATGTTCCACTATGCTCTGCAGGAGCATTATAGCCTGTGATAGGGCTACAAGTCCCAGCATGCTTTACAGTTGTGGGGCTGAAGACCAGGGGGGGGTACAGAGGTGGGGGCTGAAGACCAGGGGGGGTACAGAGGTGGGGGCTGAAGACCAGGGGGGGTACAGAGGTGGGGGCTGAAGACCAGGGGGGGTACAGAGGTGGGGGCTGAAGACCAGGGGGGTACAAAGGTGGGGGCTGAAGACCAGGGGGGGGTACAAAGGTGGGGGCTGAAGACCAGGGGGGGTACAAAGGTGGGGGCTGAAGACCAGGGGGGGGGGGTACAAAGGTGGGGGCTGAAGACCAGGGGGTACAAAGGTGGGGGCTGAAGACCAGGGGGTACAAAGGTGGGGGCTGAAGACCAGGGGGGGAGGTACAGAGGTGGGGGCTGAAGATACCGTGTTGTGGAAGAAAAGCAGGGGGTGTAAAGCAGTGGGGCAGATGTGAAAAGAGGGGTATTGGTGGGGGAGATGAGAAAGCGGGTTACATTGGTGGGGCAGATGGGTTCAGTGTTAAGACAGATGAGAAGGTGATTCAGTAGTGAGACAGAAGAGCATGGGGATGTGGTGGTGGAGCAGATGTGCAGGGAGGAAAAGTGGTGGGGCAGATGAGAAAAGGGGTACAGTGGTGGGGCAGATGAGAAAAGGGGTACATTGATGGGGCAGATGAGCAAGGGGGTACAGTGGTGGGGCAGATGTACAGGGGGGGTTACAGTGGTGGAAGGGATGAGAAGGTGGGTTTAGCGGTGGGACAGAAAAGCAGGGGTTACAGTGGTGGGGCAGATGAGAAAAGGGGTACATTGATGGGGCAGATGTGCAGGGGGTTACAGTGGTGGGGCAGAGGAGAAAGGAGGTACATCGGTGGAACACATGAGCAGGGGGGTTACAGTGATGGGGCAGATTTGCAGGGGGGACAGTGATCTGAGGTGCAGGAATTGGGGCTGATCTGAGGCATGAGAGTGCAGGATGTTAATTTCTCACTACTAAAGTAGTTTACAGCATTTACTTTATAAAAAAAATCTTTTTAGTGATTGAGAATGTGAAGTTGACATTTTTTTTGTTATAAAATCGGCACGCTCAATTTCTTTGAAAACATTTTTCGGCACACTGTGCTCAAAACATTGCCTACCCCTGTACTAGAACATTTACGGTATTATTATTATTCAGAACTTGTATAGAGCCAATAGTTTATGCAGCACTTTAGAAAATAAAAGGGAGACAATACAGTTATAATACAATAACATACAAGAGGATTAGGAGGGCCCTGCTCAGAAGAGCTTACAATCTAAAAGCATTTTACTTTTTATTTAATTTGGGTAAATGAGATATATATATATATATATATATATATATATATATATATATATATATATATATATATATATATATATATATATATATATATATATATATATTTTTTTTTTTTTTTTTCTCTTTTTCACCGACAGCCTATTTTGAATTGTTTGGCAACCGTGACACTAATACTTGTACCCTGTCAGGAGAATATGAACAGGTGATGGTTCAATAACAGTGGCAGGTTTTATGGTGCTGCTGATTGTATAGAACACAGGACATTCCCAGGAACCTATTGGTTTAAATAGAACGTTCATTCTAGATCGACTTCTATGTGTGCTGGGAAAGCCCACAAAATCGCATGCTTTCCCAACACACAGGGAAATGCACTGCACTTGAGTGGGGGTGCCACTAATTGTCAATAGAAAAGAGCCGGGGACTTCTTTTCCGTATTTTTCACATGTAGGGGAGTGCATTAAAATGAATGTCCTATGCGCAAGAGCATGCAGAGAGGCAAGCAATAGTGCCAACCAAGCCCATTCACACCACCCTGCGTTGAGCTGTGATGTGTAGCGGATAGACGGGGCAATTTGCTTTGTGTGCTGTGTGTTCAGTTCACACCACTGAAGTGAAAACAAGTAGGATGTTCTTTATTACTATACTGTTTTTGGCGCACTACAACGCGGTGTACGGCGGTGCATAAACAGGAATGATATGTCAGTTTGTGACATTTCAAAAAGCTGCCAAATTAAAAAAAGAAAAAGTTGAATAGTGTGACGCATTGTAATAAGCACATCGCTCTGTTCCCTTCCCAGCACACACCAGGGACCTCTTCTGACATGAGGTCACGTTGAAATTTTAGATAGCCAAACTAAGCACAATATGAAGCATAAGCATAATATGAATACAGAGTCTTATCTTTTATTATATTTAGCACCTTTAAAAATTTAAAATTAGTTATATTAGAAAAAATATAAAACCTATTAAAGGTTTATAAGGTTTTATATTTCTTCTGAATGTGATACTACGTGTTTATCCTAAATCTCATCTGACTACTATGTGTATATGCAATATCTTTTTTTCAAAAGTCAAAACAATTGAAAAGGGAGTGTATAGCCTAAACATTATCTTTCATGTATATGCAGACAATTAAAAATGAAAGGAAATTGATGTAAAAAAACAAACTGAAATTCTAACTCTTTAATGAAGGGGGGGCAGGGGGGGCTCAGATACAGATTCTCACCAAGGGCGCTGGTGACCCTAGGTACGCCTCTGCTCCCTACATAACTGTACATCCTGTGACGGCAGGCTATCTCGCCGGTTACTAAACACTCCTTGTGGTGTGGTCTGGGTCAACCCCCAAACAGTGGCATACCACGGTGCAGGCATCTCGATAGGCTTGCGAGCAGCGCCTACGCCTCTGTACCTCCCCGATCCAATCCCAAATTTGAGGAGGTTGGACGAGCCCCCCCATCGGTTTCCCCCTAGAGACAGCAGTTCCCTAACTGTCTCAGCAATGCATTAAGCTACAATTGTCTTCCTGATACACATACCCCACTACTCCCACCCCCTCTACTATGACGGGTAACGCCAATCCTTCCACAGCAAGCCAAAAACATACACCTACTTCCTTACAACTTAAATTATGCTCACTGAATATTTGTGGACTCAATACACCTGAGAAAAGATCACAATTACTTTATACACTCCAGAAGACAAAAGCACACATTGTCTTGATACAGGAGACTCACTTCAGATCTGACAATATCCCTAAAGCCCCATACACACGCTCGGACAATCCGCGGACCAGGTCGGTCGGATTTTGTCCGACGTACTTTGTCCGATGTTGGTGTTGCGTACACACGGTCGGACTACGTTGTCGGAATATCCGGTCCGGAAGAACGTCGTGACGTAAGTCGTCGTCCACGAGATTACAAAAGGGAAGTTCAACACCACGTCAGGCACCCGTTGGGCTCCTTCTGCTGATCCCGTGTTTATCGAGAGTTAGTGGAAGTTTGGTGACTTAAGATTCGCGCTTCTCAGTTTTCTGACTCAGATCGTTACTGCTCTTCAGTTTGTGCTTGTCGTGCGTATCTGTTTATTAGTGCGTGTAGTCAGTTCGCATTTGTTGGTCATTGTGGCCTATATCTTGATATAGGACGCTTTGATTTGCACTGCTTATTGTCTGCTCGTTGCTGGTATTCAGTTCGTTCTTTCAGGCCTTGCTGTTTATCGGTGCTTTCTGTTTGTCCGTTCTGACCAGCCGACCTTTTGTGACCTTGTGAGCGATGTTTCCCGTGCGTACTCGTCGCCGAGTTCGTGCTGTACGCGGAATTGGTGTCGGGCTTTTAGCTTTGACCCAAGACCCGTCCATGAACAGAGTGACGAGGAGTATGTGGACCAAGAATTGGTTGCTTCAGCGTGACCAATTCTCGCACATGCCTTTGCTTCGTGAGATCCGGGAGAATAATCCTGATGATTTCAGGAACTTTCTCAGGATGACGGACCCCGATTTTCACTGTCTTTTGGTTTTGCTGACCCCCTTTATCAGCCGGCAGGATACCTGCATGAGACAAGCCATTACTCCGGAGCAGAGGCTTGTTGCCACGTTGAGGTACTTGGCGACAGGGAGAAGTCTTCAGGATTTGAAGTTCTCTTCAGGTATCTCTCCCCAGGCCCTGGGACTCATTATTCCAGAGACCTGTTCTGCCATCATTCAGGTCCTGCAGGAGGACTATATTAAGGTAACATTTATACTTTACTATTCCCTTCTATGTATGCTCTGTTTGCTAATGTCTTCTATTTTTGACCTCCTTCCCTAATTACCATGATTGCAATATGTTCTAATATGCTGTGCCCCTTTTCTCCTTCATGCATTTTTCCCTTCACTTACCTCCCCAGCATGCTCTTCTGGCCCAATAGACACCTATGGCCTAGTCACTTAAGCAATGTCTTTTGTCTGCTGCATAGTATTGTTTGCCCCAAAACACCCCCTAAAATATGCACAAATGTTTGCTGTGTGGTTTACTTCATGTAGAGCCCCCTTTTTTTTTTTATTTTGGTGGGGGGGGGGGGGCAAACTCATTAGGAACCCCCTCCCCCAACTGCTCTGTCAGATGGTACCAATCCTTTATCTGCTGGCTTTCCCAAGGTCCATACACACTATATACCTACCTCTTTATAGTGTGCATCTTTAGGGATGAATTCAGCAAAGCATGTAGTGCAAGGGGCTGCCTCCATACTTTCCATTTCCTATTTTTTTGTCTTCTTTCCCTCCTATTAGCTTGCTTGGTAATTTAATAATGTCACACTGTGCCTGCCTTTTTTTGGGGGGGGGGGGGGGGGTTGAAATGTTATTTGATCTTTCCTGTGGCCTGCCAATAGTGTTAAGTACAGAGGGTCTGGGCAAACTAGCCCACATTTTTGTGCCATTTGCCAATCAATGAAGTGCAGAGGGTTACCTGTCCCCCCCCCCCCCCCCAAAACCCTAGTTATTGCCAATGTCCCATCAGAAGTGGGGGGATTGATGGGGGGGGGGTGAGTAATCTGTGAAGGGGAGCCTCTACTTTTCTGTGCAAATACTTTCCAGCCTCAAATTTTATACAATGCTCTTGTTCCAAGATGTTGATTGTCTAATCTGCTTGCAATGTTTAGGTGCAAAGTGACTAATTTTTTTTTCTTGTTTCACTCCACAGTTCCCTTCCACGCCACAGGAATGGCAGACTGTGGCCTCCCACTTTGCCAGCCGTTGGGACTTTCCTAACTGCGGAGGGGCAATTGATGGGAAACACGTCCGCATCGTCCCACCGCCCAACTCGGGGTCCTACTATTATAATTATAAAGGGTTTAATAGTGTAGTGATGTTGGCGGTGGTGTCGGCAACATACGAGTTTATGTATGTGGACGTGGGGATGAACGGCCGGATATCGGATGGTGGGGCCATTACGCACACGGAGTTCTACTGGCGTCTCCAAAGTGGCAGTCTGTGCTTGCCACCTCCAGAGGAGAATGCCGAAGGACTCCCCTTCGTCTTTGTCGCAGATGAAGCGTTTGCGTTGACTCCCCATGTGATGAGGCCGTTCCCGATGAGGACCCTCACCCCGGACCAGAGGGTCTTCAACTACAGGCTGTCCAGAGCCAGAAGAGTGGTGGAGAACACTTTTGGCATCCTGGCCAGCCGCTTCCGCCTGTTCCTGACGGCATTTAACTTGGCGGAATACAAACTGAACCACATAGTTCTTGCCTGTTGCATATTGCACAACTTCCTCAAAAGACATAACAGGAACTATGTGGTGCCCGTTGGCCCAGATGTGGAGGGCCCCCCAAATGCGGACCTCACAGCCCTTCGAGTGGCACGTCCAGGCTTGCCCCCTCTAAATGCCCGTGTGGTCCGGGACCAATATATGGAGTACTTTGTGGATAGGGGGGCCATTGCTCTGCCTGACGATGTGTGAGAGGCATTTTTTAATAAATCAGATATTTTAACCAACCTATGATTTCTTGTCATTTCAGTCTTCTTTTTAGCTTATTTTACCTTGACATTTTTTCCCTTTGCCTTCGACAGTGGGAATGCACTTTCTGGGCAAAAGGAGGTAACAGTCTCTTCTTCCCAAAAAGATTATTCTCATGTTGTGTGTTTGCTACCTAATCTTTGGTCTAGAGAAGGTTTGTCCTGCATAACTGACACCCAAAATACTCCTTTTCATCACCAGGTCTGACATGTGTGTATTCTCAAAAATGCTGTGCTCCGTGTTTTCGTACAAAGCACTGTGGGTGTCATTTACATAAGTCAAATCCGCTATGCTCTACAAGTGCATTGAAAAAGTTCCCAGGGAAAGAAAATTGGAGTGCAAAGTGGATTTGCCTTTAGTAAATAACACCCATTGCCCCCCATATCCTTTACATTTTACATACATAATGCATTGTGTTTTTTAAAATAAGGAAGCCACACATTTAGAAAACTAAAAAAGTTTACTAGGAAAACATTCACAAGTGCGTTTACAATCTTCACGCCAAAACTGACAACATCTTGTTTATTTACAACATTGTTTACAAACATTCCGCAATTGGTAAAACCAGGCATGGAGCAAAACAGAACCTATGAACTCGGAAAGTTCAACTTTGTAAAGTGAAGACAAGATCAGACATGACTATATGTTCAAAGTGTGTTTGATCTTGCCTTCATCACATGGGGGGGTCACCCCCGGAAAGTGAAAATTTAGAACATGCACACAATTTGGGTCTGAAAATGGACATTAGATGGTAAAACACATGCCTAGAAGCTTCAAAAGTGCCATTTTCCATCATGGGGATGAATGGACGTTTTTTGGGGGTGCAACCCCTTCACCACAACCACTTTTGTAGTTCGTAAAGTGTTTGCACCCCCAAAAAAACGTTGGCATTCATCCACCATGATGGGAGCTAGCAAATGTGGACACAATGTGTGCATGTTCCAAATTTCACACAGTTTTTAAGTTGCAAATGTGTTCAGAAGCTGGCACAAATGTGTGTTAATTACTTGGTGCGTTTTCATATTTTTCCTAAAACATCAATGATGTTCTTCAATTTTTGTTGAACATCATTGATGTTTTGCTTTATGTAATCTAGATCTCGATTGCAGACCATTATCTCTCCGATGAGTACGTGGGCACTCTCTGTGGTAAAGTGCGATTTTTCTTCCACAACATCCACGTCACCTAAAAACCACAAACAAACAAAAATGGGGTGTTGGAAATGAGGCAGCCATACATGGATTAGCTTACCAGTAGCTGTGTTCTCCCACACTCACCTGTTGTGGTGACAATTTCTCCAAGTTCGATGATCTCTCCTTCCTCCTCCTCCTCCTCCTCCTCTGCTTCTGCTCTTTCCCCTTTTTTGGGAGGTGTTGGTTTGGGGGTTTCCTCAGACGGCCCAAGTTTTCGCTCCCCTATGAGAATGTCCAAAAGGAAGATTTAGCAACACAAGCTATTGAGGGCAGAAATAGGAAATGACAAACATTGCTTGAAAGTGACGGACACTATTTTAGTTTGGCCAGTTACAAATGTCAACTACATGAATGTAGTCACTTTGTAAAGGTGCTAAACTGACTAGCTTTTTGGTAGAAGTTTGTGTGATGGAGACCCCCCTCTAGTATCCACTGGAGCACATGTGTGGAAAAGCATAATAAAAAGGGGGTTTGGGTGTCCCAGCACTAGTGCTCTAGAGTCCAGGTGGGTAAACAGCTACTGAGTGACCTCTCCTTTACATTGACAAAATTTGGTTTACGCTCTTGCTGACATCTCTAGTGAGAACAAACTTCCTTTCAATAAAAACTTCACCAAACATCGTATTATAAGTGGCCGAACGATCGAGGTTGCTTACGATCGAATGGACACACACATGACAGTGGCAGAAAGATCGAGGCTGAGTACGATCGAATGCACAGACGAACCTGAAAGTGGCCATTTTGGAATGTACAACTTTGTAAAAATCAAACCACAATGGAGCAGTATGCAAGCAAGAAATCAAACACAAAACACAACTACTTACTTTTTAGAAGAATTCGCTTGATCTTTCTGTACTGATCGGCCTCCCTCAGTTTCAGGTCTGACCAGCGTTTCCTCAGTTGCTCCTTGGATCGTTGTACCCCAAAATGATTGTACAGCCTCCTCACAACTTTAGACATGATCTTGGCCTTGCGGACATTGGGGTTGAGGTAAGGCCCATACTTCCCATCATAGTCGCTCCTCTTTAATATGTCATATTGGAGGCCTTGAATTTCAGGCTCCGGGATCGGGACGCTTCTGCCTCCGGACTTTCCTCGTCCTCCTCCTCGTTGGTGGGATATTTGTGGCGCACCTGCTGTGTCCCCGCCATGTGCTCTCCCCACTGCGCCGTAAAGAGAAGGGGTGGGGAAAAGACGAGAAAGATCGTCAGGGGCGGGCGGAGTTTGAAGCATGCGCACTGTATATAAAAACGTCACACGCCTGTGTCGTAGCCACGATCTGGGAGACGAGGGGAGAGAAAACTCACACGAGACGATCGCTACAAACGAAGGTACAATTTGACGTTGGTACATAACTAGCCTAGACTGATTTGAACTTGAGGCTTCTTTATGGAGAAGATTAGGAGAGTTTAGCCTGACATAATTTATATGGTTTTGTGTGGTGTTGTGTCTTGCAGAGATTGATATGAAGGGATTCAACGACATGAGTTTTCTCCCCCTCTTCATTGCCAAATACAGGGATTTTCCCATATTGTGGCAGGGTAAACACCCACATTACACCAACAAACCAAAGAGGCACGCAGCCCTGGAGGAACTTGTGGAATTTGTCAAGCCAAGGTTCCCCACGGCAACTGTTGATGATATTAGAAAGAAAATTGGCAGCCTGAGGAGTGCGTATATCAGGGAGCGGAAGAAGGTCGTGAAGTCTGAGGAAACTGCAACTTCAGCAGATGAGGTCTATGTGCCCAAGCTCTGGTACTATCAGAGTCTCCATTTTCTGAAGGACCAGGCTGATGTCACGGAGCCAACCTCAACTCCTCCTTCCACGCTTCCTTGCGCGCAGCCCACCCCTGATGAGGCTTCCGAGGAGCAACCTGGGCCTTCCAGTCTGGAAGAGGTGGAGGAGCCCAGCTTGTTCCAGGTATAGTAGTTTTGTTACCATTTATGGGAATAATGAATGATGTTCACTTAATTCAGGATCGCCAATTGCTTAGTTCCTAACGTGTTTGACATATCAACAGACAGTGGTGTGGGAGACATTTGGGGCCAGAATCTAAACTGCAGGGCTGAGAATTGTATGGTTTTCTATTTGTAAACATTTTGCACCAGTCACTAGATGAGAATTGTGTGTGTTTGATGAACAAATAACTGAAACTATGTCCCTTTTTCATACACAGGAAGACCTCAGCCAGGAGGTGGCTGTGGAAGGTGGCAGTCAGGAGGAGGCAGGGGTTAGTGGCAGCCACCAGCTGGGTAGTGGCAGCCAAGAGGGGGCTAGGCCGCGGAGCCTGACTGACACCCAAACCCCTCCCCTCCGCCCTCCGTACAAAAGGGCGAGAAGGGGGGTTTATGCGGCACAGTCAGCGCTCCGCATGATCAGAGAGGCTTCAGACTCCCTACATGCCACACCCGCCGACGAGGAGACCTTTGGCTCGGTGGTTGTCACAAAAATGATGGGTATGGAGGTGAGGCAACGCAACATGTGTGAGGGGCTCATCCTCCATGTCCTAAATAAGGGTAGGGCTGGGGAGATGACCCCAGTCACACATGTTTGCCATAGCTACCATGCTCCGCCTCCTCCTCCTCCTCCTCCTTCTGCCACCCCACCAGCACGACAGCCACAGCGTGGAAGGAAGCGTGGAAGGAAGACCTGAGAGTGACGACCTGGAATCAGTCTGGTCTGAGAGAAGATGGAGCCTCTTGTAGTACCAGAGCCTGGGGACCTAGATGGCATCTGCTGCAGTTCCGGATACTTTGGACTTCACGACCAGATTGCACTCCCCTTAATATACGTACTCCTCAGGCCCCCAAATTTTCTACGCTTGAACAATGATGGTTGCCGTGGGGGGCCAAGACTTTGCAAATTCCCCAAGTTTCACCATGGCTGCGTTCCTCTTTGGTTTGTTGGTGTGACCTAAATAAAGGTTTTTTTGATTTGAAATAATCATTGACTATTGTGTTTTACTTTGCTACAATGACAGTTTTTCTTTGAGTAAGCAGGTACATTTCACTAATCCTAAAGTAGAATTAACAAGGGGCACCAACAACAAACAACCTCCTAGTAAATTTAAGCAAGAAATACAAATGTTAATAATGTGTTTTTGGTAATTTGAGACACACAACCCCCCTCCAAAAAAAAAAACAAAAAACATTCAAATATGTATTCCCCAAAAAAAACAAAAAAAAGACAAATCATGGTAAAAAAATAACAAAGATTCTTTTCCGTTCAGAGTAAAAATAAACATGTAGTGTATAAATGCTGCAAAGTAATAAAGAAGTAAGTTTGTGAGAAGTGCGGGTGAATAGGAGCAGCTAAAACATGTCATTCTTGTTGCATTGTAAAGAAAAAGAGAATGCGCTGCATTAAAGACATTTTAACATTGCAGCGTGACGAATGTGCTGTGTCGATTAGGAAAGGTAGTTTTACCTGACCGAGCGCTTCCGTCACAGAATTTCTTCTGAGCATGCGTAGCACTTTGTCCGTCGGACAAGCGTACACACGCTCGGATTTGGTGTGATCGGCCCGGGTTGACGGCAAATCTTTCCAGCAGGAGATAAGACTTTGTCCGACGGACAAACCGACGAACACTGTCCGATGGTGCATACACACGGTCTGATTTTTCAACAACCTTGTCCGATCGGACAGAATCCACGAAAAAGTCCGACCGTGTGTATGGGGCTTAAGCTCCACAATCACAACTTTCCAACGGTATATCACGCTGCCAATGAGATAGCTAAATCGAAAGGAGTATCAATCCTGATCTCAAAGAATTGCCCTATCCAAATAACAACTGATGTACAAAGTGACAACCAAAGTAGATCTCTCTTCCTCAAGGGAACACTTGTAATAGAACAATCACCACTGCAAACCTTTATGCCCCCGAATTCACAACAAGTGTCTTTCTTTCGTAGGACCTTACAACAACTTACAGCTTTCCAATCGGTCACGCTTATTGTAGGAGGGGATTTCAATGTCCCCCTGACACCCTCCTAAGACACCTCTAATGGATCCTCACATATGACATACAGGGCCCTTTGTGCAATAAAAAACAAATTCAGTAACCTAACCCTACTTGACACGTGGCGCACACTACACCCGAATGTAAAATACTTATTTTTCTTCTCCCCACCACACAACAAATATTCCAGGATTGACCATTTCTTTCTTTCCCAAAATGACCTAACTTTCCTTACTGGGGCCACTATTGAACCCATGCTACTGTCGGACCATCATCCTATAACCATGACCTTCACACTCCCATTGACACGGACCAAATCGGCCATCTGGCACCTAGACGACGCCCTTCTGATGGACCTGGAAAACACACACAACATTTCTAAACGCCTCTCCCAATACTTTGCAGAACGTTTTGGATGACACCTAACCCACTGTCACTTGGGCTGCACATAAATGTGTAATTAGAGGCGAACTTATATCCATGGCTGCTAGAAGGAACAATCTCCGGAAAGCCTGCATCGAAGAACTATCCGCACATATACATTACCTTGAACAAGCACACAAACTTTCGCTAGCCACTGAATGTTATGCTGATCTCCTGAAAGCAAGGGAAGAATTATTGGAAGAACTGCAAAAAACACTGAAACGCAAATATACACTTACCCAAAAACTATTCTATGAATTTGGCAATAAAGCGGGCAAATTACTGGCCAGAGCCTTACAACTTAAAAAAGCGGCACACACCATCCACACCATTAGGACCCCATCAGGCGACGCTTTAGTCACTCCGGAAGACATAACAGACCAATTTGTCCACTATTTCTCCAAGCTGTACAACTTACCTAAATCGGGAATGACCGACCCTCCCATCGACCGGCACAAGACTAACATAACTGACTTTGTATCTAGCTATAGCCCCCCTCCTCTCACACAGGAAGAAGCAACAGATTTAGACCTTCTGATCTCGACTGACGAAACCATGGCCGCACTGAAACAGTTAAAGACAGGCAAGAGCCCAGGCCCAGATGGACTGACAGTTAACTATTACAAATCCTTTCCTGAAACTCTTATTCCCCACTTCGTCAGGGCATTGAACAACCTAGCTTCCTCGCTGACAAAAGCCATCATAGAAGCCCACATCACACTTATTCCAAAACCAGGCAAAGACACCACAATGGTTTCAAATTATCATCCCATCTCTCTACTCAACGTAGATGTGAAACTATTTGCCAAAATCCTGACAAACCGTTTACTTCCCTTACTCCCCAGATTGGTTTCTATTGACCAAGTTGGCTTTATCCCTGGCAGGGAAGCCAGGGACAACACCACAAAAGCCATAAACATACACCACTGGCTAACAACAACCTCTTCCCAAGGATTTTTTTGTCCTTGGATGCAGAGAAGGCGATTGACAGGGTGGTATGGGACTACATGAGAGCAACACTAAAAGCTCTGGGACTTCCGACACACTTGCTCCAAATGATCCTTATCTTTTATACTCGTCCCCTACTGCCAGAATCAGAGTCAATGGCCGACTGACGGACGCCTTCTCCATAGCCAATGGTACATGCCAGGGTTGTCCACTCTCACCCCTTATCTTTGTTTTGACCATGGAACCCCTCCTCCACAGATGGCGGGAGAATCCTGACATAAAAGGGATTGACATTAAACACAAACAATACAAACAACGTTCTATTGTTTCTCTCAAACCCCTTAGCTACTATCCCCAACTTCCTTAAAGATTTTGCCTAGTTTAAAAGACTCTCCAACCTGCAAATACATTTCGACAAATCTAAAGCCCTAAACATTACACTTCCAACCATGACAGTTTCCCAATGCAAACAACATTTCCCTTTCAGCTGGGAACCACACTTACTAAACTTCCCACTAAACTGAGTTGTCTGAACTCTACTTCATAAACTTCCTACCAGCCCTGCAGAAAATCCAGGGTGACCGGCAAAGCTGGCACAAAGGCCATTTCTCGTGTTTTGGCAGAGCCGCCATCTTAAAGATGAATGTCCTCCCCAGACTACTTTACCTCTTATAAGCCATCCCCATCAAACTCCCCACTTCTTTTTTCACATCATATAAGAGAATGAGCAGAACCTTCGTATGGTCTTCAAACACACCTAGAATAAGTTGGGACAGACTGCCACTTCCTAAACGGAAAGGTGGGATAGGCCTCCCAGTTGTTCATAAATACTATTGGGGCGAGCCAGCTCACGAGAATCGTCGACTGGCATGTACATTAAAATAACAACAAAGATTGGATCCAAAATGCCTTCGCTAAGACGCCAATCTCCCACCTTCCCTGGATCACCCAAAAATCTATACCAAAAGAATACTCAGCCCACCCACTAATAGGTCCTTCTCTGCTTAACTTTAGATTAACATGCAAAACTATCAATATCACTCCATCCCCCGGACCCATGACCCCACTGACCCAGAATCCTGATTTCCAGCCTGGCCTTTTTACACATGGCCCACAGGTCGCCCCCTCTAGTCCCCAGATTAGAGCCCAACAACTCTTGCAGAATGGGGTGCTCCTCTCGTATTCGGCAATTTCCTCAACCCTCCCAGAGCTTAATATACCCTTCTTCAAATATCTTCAGATTAGGCACTTTCTCCAATCTACACAACCACTCGCCCTATGGTGTAGGGATCTCACCCCTTTGAACATGTATGCGATAGCTCGGAACCCCAGAGACACTTAATTTCATCGATATATGCGTTACTTTTTCCTTAAAACAACCCAAACGCGAAGATAAACCGACAATGGGAGACTGATCTAGCCACTGACCTCTCCACAGAAGACTTGGAATGTTTATATGAACACACGCACAAAGGGTCCATCAACATCTCTGGACAAGAAAATAGGTACAAACTCTTCTTCAGATGGTACAGGACACCCGATAAGCTACACAAATACTTTCCTAGCATCCCCCCGCTCTGCTGTAGATGCAACACTGTGCATGGCTCATTACTTCAAATTTGGTGGGAATGCCCGCTAATACAACCTTTCTGGAAGGCAATCCATGAATTGATCATTCAAATCACAACCTACACCCCAGAATTCACCCCAGCACAATACCTACTCCACCACACTTCCATATCCATATCTTCATATAGAAAATCCCTTACCTTACACCTAATCAATGCAGCCACCCAGTGTATACCGGTTCATTGGAGAAGCACTGACCCACCTACAGTCTCCGAATGGATCCACCGTGTAGACAAAACAGCCAACATGGAAAAACTCATTCACCAAGCCAAAGAAAACCCCACCAAATTTCAGAATACATGGGCCTCTTGGATGCATTACAGACACTCCACAAACGCTAACAACCCTCCTACCAGTACTTGAATTCTCGCATACGCAAGGATAATCAGAACCCTACTGTGACGCATAGGAAATCTGTCAGAATTTCCAACGGACTTTTGATTGAGAACCCGTTCTGAATTTTTCCAACGGAAAACCTTTCTATCGGATTTTCCGATCGTGTGTATGCAACTCCGACACGCAAAATTCCGACGCATGCTCGGAAGCATTAAACGTCCCTTTTATAGTGCTGTCGAAATGGGTTTTATGCCGCTGTGTTATTGACCGTCGGAATTTGGTGTGATCGTGTGTAGGCAACACAGCTTGAGCGGAATTCCGTCAGAATTCCGACGGAAAAACCGTCAGAGTTTTTTCCGACGAGAATTCCGATCGTGTGTACGCGGCATTACATTAATTTCCCAGACCTGGGAAGTAACCCTACACACAGGGGCAATTATCTGACTAAGGATAAACCGCATATGAGCTAAACACTTTAATGCACTCCACGGGCCCCCGCCCGCTCACAGACAGTTCCCTTTAGGGGTGAGTGGATAATGGAGTGACCTATTAAGGTTTGTCCCTACATTACACATACGGCCCCTTCGGCTCATAGAATTAATGGTGACCCTGGCACCATAGCAGCTTTGAAAGTAATGGGTTACAGCCCATCTACAGTATTCTCCTTACACGACTACAGTTGTTCATCAAGATGCAATTACCTCTGCTTATAGCACTTATTTACAAAAGTTATGAAGTTGAAGACTTGCACTGTAGACATATTTAGTTTTCTTGCTTTGTTGTACAATCTTGATTTCTTTAATCTATAACTCTGTAACCCTGTTATCCATGCCTCTGTTATTGTGAAATATTCAATAAAAATCTTTTGGAAAAAATAAAATAAAAATCGCCACCATTCCATTTCATTTTTCATCTCGATCGTAATATTCATCCTCATTGTTGGCCACTGTTTCCACTGTTTAAACATACACCAGGAAGTACACTCACGTGTGTATACATGTGAGTTAAAATCTAGTCCTGCGGCAATATCTACCAATGCCTGTCTTTTGCTCCAATGTCTTTGCCAATTATCTGTACAGGGGGTCCCCGGGTTACGAACCCGTTAGGGACTGTCCTGTTTGTAAATCGGAAATGTTCGTAAGTCGACCGCGCATACGCAGAACAACAATTACGGACATTTCCGATGTTCCATCGAATGCCGTTCTACGCATGCGCTGCAAATTACGGAGATTTTCGATGCCCCGTCGAATGCCGTTCTGCGCATGCGCGGCAAATTACGGACATTTCCGACATTTTCCGGGACTCCGTCTGGCCGCGCATGCGCAGAACGGCAGAAGGTCCCCGCATCGCCCGGTTCGTAAGTAGGAGTTGTTCGTAGGTCGGCGTTCGCAAGTCGGGGACCCCCTGTATATGAGTGTTTTTATGTTCCTTGTTGCTAGCTTTTACTTCCATTTCTTATTGCTCCTTATATTTAACCACTTGCTTACCAGGCACTTAAACCCCCCTCCTATCCAGACCAATTTTCAGCTTTCGGTGCTCTCATGCTTTGACTGACAATTACTCAGTCATGGAACATTGTACCCAAATTAATTTTTTGTCCTTTTTTTCCCACAAATAGAGCTTTCTTTTGGTGGTATTTGATCACCTCTGGGTTTTTTTATTTTTTGAGCTATAAATTAAAAAAGACAGAAAATTTTGAAAAAAAACACATTTTCTTTGTTTCTGTGATAAAATTTAGGAAATTATTAATTTTTCTTCATAAATTTTGGCCACAATTTATACTGCTACATATCTTTGGTAAAAATAACCCAAATTAGTGGATATTATTTGGTCTTTGTGAAAGTTACAGGCTCTACAAACTGTGGTGCAAATCATACAAAATTGATCACATCTGATGTACTGGTGGCCTATCTCATTTCTTGTGACCCGAACAAGCCAGGAAAGTACAAATACCCCCCAAATTACCCCTTTTTTTGAAAGTAGACAATCCAAGGTATTTAGAAATAGGCATGGTGAGCTTTTTGATGTTGTAATTTTTTCCCACAATTCTCTGCAAAATGAATTATTTTTTTATTTTTTTCTACAAAATTGTCATTGTAATAGGTTATTTCTCTCACATGGCATGTGTATACCACAAATGACACCCCAAAATAAATTCTGCTACTCCTCCTGAGTATTACGATACCACATGTGTGGGACTTTTTTACACAGCCTGGCCACTTAGAGAGGCCCAACATGAAGGGGGGGGGGGGCAATCACGTGTTCTAGGAGCATATAATTACACATCTAACTTGTTGACTACCTATTACACTTTTGAAGGCCCTGGAGCACCAGGACAATGACACGTGACCCTGACGTGGCACTGATGACAGATGGTACTAATACGGGGCACTGATGACACGTGACACTGATGGGGCACTGATGACACGTGACACTGACAGATGGCACTAATATGTGGCACTGATGAGAGATGGCACTTATACATGGCACTGATATCACGTGGCACTAATATGTGGCACTGATGACAGACGGCACTAATATGTGGCACTGATGACAGACGGCACTAATACGTGACACTGATGACAGATGGCACTAATATGTGGCACTGATGACATGTGGCACTGATGACATGTGGCACTATGTGGCACTGACTACAGGTGGCACTGACTACAGATGGCACTGGCAGATGGCATTGGGGACATATGGCACTTGCAGATGGCATTGGGGACATATGGCTCTGGCAATTGGCATCGGGGACAGATTGCAGTGGTGGCAGTGGGCACAGATGGCATTTCGTTTTTTTTTTTTTTACACTTACGGCGCTGCAGCCGTTCATCTCCCCCTCCTCACACGCTGTCTCTGTGTGAGGAGGGGGAGCGGGGCTGAGAGATGATCTCATATGTTTACATATGAGATCATCTCCCATTGGACACGCCGATCACGCTGTAAACGGCCGCTGTGATTGGCCGTTTAAAGGCGATCTATGATTGGCTGTGTCCGAGGGACACGGCCAACACAGAATTTCCCTGCTGCGCGCTCGTGAGCGCGCACAGGGAACGAGTAAAGGGGAGGCCGTCATATGACGGCCTCCCGGGAATTGACATCCGCGCCGAGGCCGGCATTCGGCTACGGCCGGATGTGAAGTGGTTAATATATTAATATATTGAATTTTAAGTTCGATGTGCCTCCCTCCCCCATACTTGATGCCTGGTCACAACTGGCTAGCCTCATAGCCATAGGACACTAGAACCCAGGAATTCTGGCATCAGAGCATAAAAGCCCTCACCCAACATGGCTCCCGCTAGGCCTGAAGAAGGAGCGCACACCTATTGGCACACCGTCCTAAATGGAAGTAATGTCATCCCCCAGCTTCCTGTGTGCTCGAGGTCCAGGAAACCTCGGTAACCACCGGCGCAACCCGCTCCACTACTCCAGCATTCAGCCACGGACGGACTCCCTCCGGGGCGGTTTCTCTCCCACAACTGACATGCTTGTTTTTAATCTACTCTTGTGAGTACATACGCTATATTTGATTAAAATCGATTAACATACCGCACTTAGAGTGGCACCTCTGTGCTTCTTCCATCCAGCCTCCTAGTGTTTGCTTCTCATCGGGCTGCCTTCTAGTGCCATACTATGGACAATGGACTATCTACAATCATTTATTTGTAATTGTTTTTCCCAATAGTCCCCTTTACTTTTAGGTATGTAATAGTCAGGTGGATCATCACTGAGGCTGATGCAAGCGCCAACTCTTTCCCTGTGTGTCTCTGGGAGTGACAACCTGGGGGTGCTGGAGTAACACTATGGGACTGGGACACCACTTTTTGAAACTACACTTGACCACTTGCTTTTTTTCCCCACACATCGTCTCATGGGCTAGGCCTTTTGACTGGGGCAATTTTTACTACCAGGCCATAAGGTCTTGCAATTGTAAGATACACTGGCACATTTTGATTATTACTCTCCACATGTGTCACTTCCCCTTTTTATGTGCGTTTGTCACATCCACAAGGATTGAAGTGTGTGAGTCTTCAAAACTACCTTGAAGTCTAGGGGGAAGATGTGTGGCCCTTAGTTTATTTCCTCCCCCAGCCTGGGGTTCTCTCTTTATAAGATCCCCTAACCTAGTACTCAATGATCACATTCGTCTAGCAATCAGGAGAGGGGTCTGTTTGGCCTTTTTGTCTGGGTGGACCAGAGTATTCTTGCATGTGTCAGTAGCCTTGCATCCCTGGGGGGCTCAGGGAAGGTCCTTCCTCTTTGGGAGGGTACCAGTGACACCTTGTGCACTTTTTGTGTATGGTTCCCATACACTTTTTTGGTTAACTTGGTATTTATTTTTTTGCACACAGTATCGCAAAAAAAAAAAAAAAGAACATTAATACATGAACATGTATTGTATGTTTGAGGCTATAGTGAGGCTGGAGAGGGTTGCAGGTACAGGCGGAGAGTCACAGCACTGTAAGAAGTCTGGTGGAGTGATGAGTAAGGAAAGTATTTTTCCATTCATTTTAAAGCCCTACTAATTCTCTCTATGCTCTAGCATTGTCCTATGCTTCCTTCTCTAATCCTGGCCACTGGTGCACTTTGGGGTTGAATAATGTCCACCTGTCCTGTCAGTGCTCAGACCATACACTGGTTCAGATGGTGTCAAGCATGTGTGAGGAGTACAAAAACAAATGTGTCTTGCCTACAGTCAATCATGATAGTGGGGGTGACATGGTCTGGGGCTGCATGAGTGCTGCCGGCACTGGGGAGCTACAGTTCATTAAGAGAACCATGAATACCAACATGTACTGTGACTTACTGAAGCAGAGAATGACCCCCTCCCTTTGGAGACTGGGCCGCAGGGCAGTATTCCATCATAACGACCCCAAACACACCTCCAAGATGACCACTGCCTTGCTAAAGAAGCTGAGGGTAAAAGTGATGGACTGGCCAAGCATGTCTCCAGACCTTATAACAGCAACTAACATTCAAACAGACTATTTGCAAGTGTTACTTGGAAAAGCTTTAGGAGCAGTGTATTTTGCACCTCATAGAATGCACTGTTTATTGAAAAAGCCAATTTAATTTACTCCCAAAATGTTTGCAGTCTACCTGCAGGCCCAGTTTTGTCTAGGCAAAGTAAGGTGACACTTCACAAGCCATAGAAAGTGAAGCAACACTCATTGTATTGACTACAAATTTTTTTGGCCAGGCCTGCAAGTGTGTGGGAGATGGCATGATGCATTAGTTCCCACAAATACACTTCCACCACCAGTATAGAACCCCCCCGCCCCCCCAAAAAATTGGAGCTGCCCCTGTCTCGAGGGAGATTTTTTATTAACATACCCCATGGCAACCGTGATTGGGTCATAGTTGTGGCCTTTTCCTATTGATCTCAATGTATGATGGGCGGTACTGCATGTCAAGATGTGAATTGAGGAAGAGGGTGCCAACTTATAAAAATGGACAGTGCAAAGTAAAAGTGACAATATGAGAAGGGGAAATAAAAGGAAAAAAAAAATCACTTTTAAATTTGTAGAAAAAAACTTGCTGTGGATAGTGGCTGGTATGAGTCAGACAGGAGAGCTTGTGAAGCAATGACATGCAGAAGGGATGTCCGAGTGCTCTGCAAGGGGTACTGCCTGTCAAACTCTGCAAGTCCAGTTAAAATTGCCGCAGCTGTGATGCTGTACTTTGCATGTGTACAGCCCCATCTAGCTCTAAGGCCCCTTTTACACTGGGGCGGTGCGGGGCGGCGACGGTAAAGCAGCGCTATATTTAGCGCTGCTTTACCTTCGTTTTACCCGCGGTATGCGGCCGCTAGCAGGGTGGTTTTAACCCCCGCTAGCGGCCGCAAAAGGGTTAAAAACCTCCGCAAACCGCCGCTGCAGCGGCGGTTTGCGGGCGGTATCCCCGCGGTTTCCCATTGATTTCAATGGGAACGAGCGGTATAGGAGCGGTAAATACACCGCTCCTACACCGCTCCAAAGATGCAGCTAGCAGGACTTTTTTTACCGTCCTGCTAGCGCACCGCTCCAGTGTGAAAGCCCGCCGGCTTTCACACTGGAGTGAATGGGGCCGGTTTTTTCAGGCGGTGTACAGGCGCTATTTTTAGCGCTGTACCGCCTGAAAACCGCCCCAGTGTGAAAGGGGCCTAAAGGTAGAATTTAGATGGGCGGCAAAATCACAACCCAACTGTCTGTTTTTCACTGCCCCCCATCAACTGCTCGTGTGAAACCGTGTGTGCAAAGATGGTACAATCATATTGTATAGTGCAGTGGTCCCCAAGATGTGGCCCTTTGCTTGCTTTTATCTGACCTTTGGGACACTATTTTATCCATTGATACCAACAGTGGGGCATAATACCTCCAAATGACACCAATTATGGGGTCCAATTTCTCCCAATGACACCAACAGTGGGGCACAATTCCTCCCACTGACGCCAAAGACAGAGCTTTGTTTTTTCCCACCGACATCGAGACCTTTTCTACGCCAAGTGGTCACAGTCCAGCCCCCCTAGTGTCTTAAGGACCGTAAACTGGCCCTATGTTTCCAAAGTTTGGAGACCTATGGTATAGTGTATGTCCAGCTTCACTGAACCAGCCTAGGAAATACACACACCTGAAGGGAGGGTTTCACACCGAAGATGTTTTTTTTTCTGTGTGCAGGAAATAGAAAGGAATTTGAAGTAAAAGGAGCAATAAAGATCTCATAGCTGTTCTCTAAAGCCCCATACACACGGTCGGATTTTTTCATGGATTCTGTCCGATCGGACAATGTTGTTGAAAAATCAGACCGTGTGTATGCACCATCGGACAGTGTACGTCGGATTGTCCGACGGACAAAGTCTTATCTCCTGCTGGATAGATTTGCCGACAACACGGTCCGATCACACCAAATCCGATCGTGTGTACGGTTGTCCGACCGGACAAAGTGCTACGCATGCTCAGATCACATTACAAGACCAAAGCTATTGGCTACTAGCCTCTACGTAGTCCCGTCGTAGGCAACAAACGTCACCACGTTCAGAATGATCGGATTTTCCGACAACTTTGTCCGACCGTGTGTACGCAAAACCAACATCAGACAAAGTATGACGGACATGGTCCGACGGACCTGGTCCTCGGATAATCCGCGCGTGTGTATGGGGCTTAAGAGCAGTGGAGAGGGGGAAAAAATGATATATATATATATATATATATATATATATATACAGTGCCTTGAAAAACTATTCACACCCCTTGAAATTTTCCACATTTTGTCTGTTACAACCAAAAACGTAAAAATATTTTATTGGGATTTTATGTGATAGACCAACACAAAGTGGCACATAAATGTGAAGTTGGAGGAAAATGATACGGTAAATGGTTTTCAATTTTTTTTACAAATAAATATCTGAAAAGTGTGGGGTACATTTGTATTCACCCCCCCCCCCCCCCCCCCCAGTAACTACTTTGAGGAATCACCTTTCTCTGCAATTACAGCTGCAAGTCTTTTTGGGGATGTCTCTACCAGCTTTGCACATCTAGAGAGTGACATTTTTGCCCATTCTTCTCTGCAAAAGCTCAAGCTCTGTCAGATTGGATGGAGAGCGTCTGTGAACAGCAATTTTTAAGTCTTGCCACAGATTCTCAATTGGATTTAGGTCTGGACTTTGGGCCATTCTAACACATGAATATGCTTTCATCTAAACCATTCCATTGTAGCTCTGGCTGTATGTTTAGTGTCGCCCCAGTCTCAAGTCTTTTGCAGACTCTGGTTTTCTTCTAAGGTTGCCCTGTATTTGGCTCCATCCATCTTCCCATCAACTCTGACCAGCTTCCCTGTTCCTGCTGAAAAAAAGCATTCCCGCAACATGATGCTGTTACCTCCATGTTTCACGGTGGGGTTGGTGTGTTCAGGGTGATGTGCAGTGTTAGTTCTCCACCACACATAGCCTTTTGCTTTTAGGCCAAAAAGTTAAATTTTGGTCTCATCCGACCAGAGCACCTTCTTCCACATGTTTGCTGTGTCCACCACATGGCTTCTTGCAAACTGCAAACGGGACTTCCTATGGTTTTCTTCTTTCCACCCTTCCAAAAGGCCATATTTGTGGAGTGCACAACTAATGCCGCGTACACACGGTCGGAATTTCCGATGGAAACAGTCCGATGGGAGCTTTTCAACGGATTTTCCGACCGTGTGTATGCCCATCAGTCTTTTTCTGTCGGAATTTCCGACGGACTTTGGATTGAGAACCTGTTCTCAATTTTTCCGATGGAAAACCTTTCTATCGGATTTTCAGATTGTGTGTATGCAATTCCGACACGCAAAATTGCTACACATGCTCGGAAACAATTTGACGCATGCTCGGAAGCATTAAACTTCCCTTTTATAGTGCTGTCGAACGTGTTTTATGCCGCTGTGTTACTGACCGTCGGAATTTGGTGTGACCGCGTGTAGGCAAGACAGTTTGAGCGAAATTCCGTCTGAATTTTCCGACGAGAATTCCGACCGTGTGTACGCGGCATAATAGATGTTCTGGGGACAGATCCTCCCACCTGAGCTGTGGATCTCTGTGGCTCATTCAGAGTTACCTGCTTCTCTGATTTAATGCTTTCCTTGCCCAGCTTGTCAGTTTATGGTGGACAGCTGAATACAAATGCACACCACACTTTTCAGATATTTATTTGTAAAAAAAATTAATACACACACACACACACACACACACACACACACACACACACACACACACTTTTTTTCTAACTAAAAGTAACCAAAAAAGAAAGACACAGAATACCAAGATATATGATGCTGTAATTTATTGTCAGAGATGCAGCGCATGTAGAAGGCAATCTCTTCTACATAAAATTCATAAAATGCGTGTACAAGTCTTGGCTTGACTTAATACTCACAAATTTGTGCAAGAGAGAAAGAACTAATCAATGATTTTTAAATTAAAGGTACAAGCCAAGTTCTCTGAGTTTATTTACTTCTTCTCACTATCGCATTGGAACACGTTCTGCAAAACAAAATACACAAAATGTTTAGGTCCAGCAGTTTCTGGATGCAGCAAGACAGTTAGGCTCGGTTTCCAGTATTGCAACCCCAAAAGTCGTGCGATTTTGCTGCAAATTTTTTTTGCCGCGACTTGAAGCTATCCCTGCGTATTCTTGAGGTCTATGGACCTCAAGTCGCATCAGAGTGGGACCAAATTAGTGCAGGGACTACTTTGAACAGATATGAACAGTACTCATTGGAAATCATGAGGTACGACTTTTCATGCGACTTTTCAGTCCCAAATCACATGAAAAGTTGCACTAGTGGAAACCTAGCTTCACACAAATTGGGGAGGACGATTTTGTCTGTGCAGTGACTGCATCCCCACACACTTACATTGGCTGCCTGCATGCAGCACCTGGTGGCTCAAGCCACTTAAGTACATGGCTCATTTATGGTCTATGGGCTTCAGCGCCCATGTGAATGAGGCCTAACAGAGGCATTTCCATAGCACAACTCCACCTGATCCTTACTTAACTTTAAACTTTTAAAAGTTAACGTCCCAATCTCAGTGCAGACACAGAAGATGTTGCAATTATCTTTAAGGACTATGGTAAGACACCTAATTGTTACCCACAATTAGAGAATAACTAGACGACACCCTTTTTGGAGTAAAATTGAACGTAGCAGAAACAAAATCTCAATGATACAGTACATACTAAACCAGGTTGCTGATCTTTGAAGGCACTAAAGAATCCCAAGTCTTTTTTTTAGCTGCGTGATCACATACAGGTCCCCAGCCGCAACATACCAACTCTGGGATGATCCCAACTCTCCACATTCTACACAGATACCTCCATATCCCCAATGCCCAGTTAAAACTCTGGAATTTTACAAAGGACCCCATACCATGGTTTCCCACTATGCCAAATCGCTGTTATTTTAGAAGGCCTTCAAAGATCCCAACCGCCAAAGCCACTACGGCAGCCACAGCACCCCGTCCGATTCACAGGGCAGGAGGGTGGGAAGTTTCTTCTTGGTCCGATGACCTCCAACTGCCCTGATAAGTCTTGACCCCACCTATACCGCACCAAAGCCCCTCCTAATTCTGCACAACCCACCCATAATGGCATGTGACTTCCTGCAATTTAAATAACCTTTTGTATGCATGTAACCCTTTGTATGCCTGTAAGGCCATTTTACTCCAAAATCCTTGTAGAGGATGGCTTCTATGATTATTCCAATCAAATTCATATCAGAAATCAATCGGCAACATTGGGTAAGATACTGTATGGACTTATACTTGTTTGCAATACTCTTTGACTTGTTATTCAACTAAAATGATACATATATATATATATATATATATATATATATATATATATATATATATATATATATATATATATATGAAATTGTACTTGTATTCGCTATGAATATCTTATCCATATCTTCTTATTGTTTCTAGCCTACCACACAGTGTACCTAAACTCCTGAGGAAGCTCAGATGAGTGAAACATGTTGAGTGGTATACTCTGGTATCTCATGTCTCTAGTAACTGTTTTGTCTTGTACAAAAATTTGATGTGGATAATATTAATGTGTTTTGTTATTTCGCATTTCATTGTAATTAAATAAAAAACTTTTTTTTATGGATATCTTTTGAATATCTATCTATTTTGCTTTGGACACCTTAAGGCCCCTTTCACGCGAGGCGGACTCCGCTTGCACGGAGCCCGCCTCTGTCCGCCGGCTCAGCGGGAGATCTCTCCGTTGATCTCTGCTGAGCCGGCGGATGACAAGCCTCTCTCCGCTCACTGAGCGGGGAGGTGCTTGCGAGCGTCGCTGGTCTCTTTGGAGAGATCGGATGAAAACGGACAGTGTGTCCGTTTTCATCAGATCTCACCCGATCCGCCAGCGATGGATCTGGACGTGGGGCCATACGTCTGCTTTTGGCGGATCGGACCGGGTCGGATGTCAGCGGAGATGTCTCCGCTGAGCCGGTCAAAACTGACAGGCGGATCTGAACGGTCCGTCCATGTGAAAGGGGCCTAAAAGTCTCAGGGTTTGTTCACCCCATTGTCCTTCTTTTTGTTCTTATTTATTTAGGGATGTGGTGTTTAGTTTGATGTTTCTGCCCTCATTATTGGTTTTATATGAAATGTAGCATAAAGAGAAAGCCAGGCCAGTGCTAAGAAAGTTAGTTTATTTAAAAACAAAAAAGTCAGTTAACTTTTATTCTTGGATTTCACACTCTTTGTTTTTTATATTTCCTAAAATGATATTGCTGTTTATCTGCCTGATGAGAAGATCCATTCTCACTATTAGTCATGTTGACCCTTGTCACCAGGACAGAAAGTGAGAGAAAATAGACATTTACTGTAGGTTATCACCTAAATAGGCTTTTTTTTTTTTTTTTTTTTTTAATTAGGATAAAAACCACCAGAAAAATCATACTCTGTATATAATATGTCAGAAAAGTCATGTCTTGTGGGAACTAAATTCCTAAAATGTTGCCATCAGCCATACACACCTCTCCTCCCCACTTTGGATTCCGTATTCTGCTCATATATTAACTGACTGCAACATAATTTCTCATGCTTAGCTATACACCAGTAAAACATCCTAAATACACAGATTAAGCCCGCACATATGGCTGCTGCTTTACCTGCCACAGAATTTGCATTTCTGTTCATCCAATCTTGATATTTTCACAGCTCTGCCACACAGCAGAGCTGTGTAAATCTGTAACCAGGGCTGTGCAGTGGGACGTAGCTTTGTAAATCTCAGGAATTGATGGACAGAAATTCTAATTATTTGGCAGGTAAAACAGCTGACATGTATCATTATCTGCGGTTTTAGCTTTTTGTAAGGAGGACTCGGCTTATTTCCACATGGCCGACACGCACAGCTCTGCTCCTCCTATACATACAGGGTGTCAGGGTGTCATGCTGGTGCTCAGACCAAACCTGCATACTGTTCACATGCAAGGCTGCTGGTCCTAGACCTCTTCTCCTCATCCCCCTGGACACTGTCCACATTAACCCCTTCACTCCTGGATTACTCACACATAAACCTATATTTGATACGTGGTCCAGATAGAAGCTCCAGAAGTTCACCAACTACCTGAAGCCCATAAGACATGGGGGGGGCCAGGGTCACCTGACACATGATACACGGGGGGTTGCATAGCTCCCAAATGTCCCTGATTTCGAGGGACTGTCCCTGATTTGTAACAAAGTCCCCCTGTCCCTCTTTCCTCCTCATTTGTCCCTCATTTTGGTCTGATCTATATAGATGTATATAAAATGCACTTTTTAATCTTTCAGAAAGTGTTTCCCAGTGCTAAACATTTCATCCAATTTCTAAATTGCTCCATTTGAAAATTTTAAAAGCAAAAATAAAGGAATAGTAGTGGTAAAAAAGCACCTGTGGGTTTAACTAATATTTTTTTTGTATAATTCTCCTTAAAAGGGGGGGGGGGTGTCCTATGCCTACATACTTGTGATAATAGGTGTCCCTCATTCCCATCTCAGAAAGTTGGGAGGTATGGGGTTGTCACTGTCAGGTGGGGAACTCCTTTTCTTCCATTACCTCCCACTCCAGAGCCGACCAGGCTTCCACCAGTAAAACACATAACACTTGAACCCAGACATTGGCTGTTATCAGCACATTACTCACAGCACACATCAGGCTTCTTGTTGTGAAAAGTCGTTTTACTCTGCGGTATTTCAAACAGAACAGTCCGAACACTGGGTCACATACTGTAGCTTCCCAATCATGGTGAATAAAATTTGCTGCAGACTTTACAGCATAGTTCCATTAGCATAAAGAGAACATGGTGGGGCTTGTTCTCTAAACCACAGCTCCTACTTAATTGCCTTAATTGGCCTTGTTCTGGGAGGCTGCTCATCTGTCCCCACCCCAAAGGGAAGAGCGCACCAAACCGGCTCCCTCTCCTTGGTGACGCCAGACAGGACAGCATCTCCAAGGAAGAACCTCAACCTGAGACTCCTTCCATCAAAGCGGGACCCTACATCACCACCAACGCTATATCCTGGCCTAGGCCGACAAGGCCCAGGGCTAGGGCAGCACTTTGCAGGGGGGCAGCACGGAAAGAGTCCCCACCAGCTTGCGCTACACTGTTAGTGTAGCGCCAGTCTTATGGGGGGACTGGGCTGAGAGGCAAATTAGTCTAACGCCCCCATAAAGCGGCCGCACTGCTTCCGGTATGTGGGCGGTCGGCATTCCGCAATTGTGTTTGGGGGGGGGGCGGCGCTTCTAATTTTGACTGTCCTCTCATCCTGGACCACAAACCTTCTTCACTGTGCTATATGTTTTCTGCTACACCATTAGCATGGTTATATCTTCTTAGTCCTCTCCATAAAATTATCTGAAATTTGTGCTTAAAGTAGAACTAAAGGCAACACTTTTTTTTATTTTTTCATTTTGGATAGAATAAGGGAGGGTTATAGCCCCTGTCAGTTTATTTTTTACTATCCCTGTCCCATTGCAGAGATTTCCCTTCACTTCCTGCCCCACAGCCAAACAGGAAGTGAGAGGAAATCTATGCAAATTAAGGGAGTCCGTTGCCACCCCCCCCCCCCCGGCCCTTAGGACTAGTCCCCACTCGAAAATATCAGGGCAGTTCTTACACAGGACGGGGTGGGTCATATTTAAATGAGGGGGTGCATTAGTTTAGTCAGGCCCAGGGCAGCACAAAACCTAAATACACTACTGATCACCACTCCACCACTAGGAGGAGCAACTGTTAAAAGGAAACTTCCACCTGCCTACATGTTTGCCTGGTGTTCAGCTTTAAAAGTACACAAACTCTTCCATACAATTGCAGACCTACCCAAACCTGTCTTGATATCATCTTTCTGTAATCTTGTGCACTGGAAAGGGGAGGAGCAGAACTCAGAGCCAATGAAGCTCTATTGCTTATTTAATGTGTATTGCTTTACATAACTTGCTGAGAAGAGGAGAGAGCAGAGTGATGACTTCATCAGTGAACTGCTGCTCCTTCACAGTTGTTCCTGGACCAAGCTCGCTCACTCGCAGTACATTCTGCAAGGAGGTCTAGTATTCATCTATTATGTCTTGTATGGGAGCCTGGATCAGAAAAGTGACTAACCAGAGTGACAGGTAAACGATGGAGGTTTAGCTTTAAACAATGTTAAATATAAAAAGCAAATTAAAAACTTACGTAATTATTTAAAGGTGAACATTTTGATACAGGTGGCAAATATGAGGTGATTGAGGCAAAGGATGGAATTCCTGAATCTAATGCACCTGCAGAGAAGCACAATGTATAAACCAAAGTCAAAAGATACTGTATATAGACAAAGGATGTATTTATTTATTTAAAAGATGTACTGGACAGATAGAAATGGTCAATGCCCGGTTTTCAGTTTAACCACTTGACCTCTAAAAGATTTACCTCCCTTCACGACCAGGCCATTTTTTTGCTATACGGCACTGCGTTATTTTACCTGACAATTGTGTGGTCATGTAATGCTGTACCTAAATTAAATTTGTGTAATTTTTCCTCACAAATAGAGCTTTCGTTTGGTGGTATTTGATCACCACTGCGTTATTTGTTTCTTACGCTATAAACAAAAAAAGACTGACAATTTTGAAAAAAATAAACTAGATCAAATTTCTTTCTTTTACCTTAGGCCAATATGTATTCTGCTACATATTTTTGGTAAAAAAAAAATGCCAATAAGCATATATTGATTGGTTTGCGCAAAAGTTATAGTGTCTACAAACTATGGGATATACAGTATACTGTACATTTTTATTTATTTTTTATACTAGAAATGGCGGCAATCAGTGACTTATAGCGGGACTGCGATAATGCGGCAGACAATCGGACACTAACTGGCACTTTTGACACTCTATGGGAACCAGTGACACTAATACAGTGATCCGTGCTTAAATGTGTGCCTAACCAGTGTTTATGTGTACTATGTGTGCTGTTTTTACCAAGGGATCTGATGGATTTTGAAAGAAAATCCATCACACCCCCACTGACAGGACAAAGCTCTGCCTTGTATACATAGGCAGAGCTCCGTTCTGTGTCTCTCCTTGCCGATCAGCGGGTACCGGCAGACATCCATTGGTCGGCACCCGTTAATCGGCATCTGCTGTGACTGATCGCAGCAGAAGCTGCCCGCCCCCAAGGCGGAAGTGCAGAATCATGTACTGTGTGTATATATACAGTGCTTTGAAAAAGTATTCATACCCCTTGAAATTTTTCCACATTTTGTCATGCTACAACCAAAAATGTAAATGTATTTTATTGGAATTGTATGTGATAGACCAACACAAAGTGGCACATAATTGTGATGTGAAAGGAAAATTATAAATGGTTTTCAAAATTTCTTACAAATAAATATCTGAAAAGTGTGGCGTACATTTGTATTCAGCCCCCTTTACTCTGATCTATCTAGTGGATCCAATTGCCTTCAGAAGTCACCTAATTAGTAAAGAGTCCACCTGTGTGTAATTTAATCTCAGTATGAATACAGCTGTTCTGTGAAGCCCTCAGAGGTTTGTTAGAGAACCTTAGTGAAAAAACAGCATCATAAAGGTCAAAGAACACACCAGAAAGGTCAGGGATAAAGTTACATAGTAGGTGAGGTTGAAAAAAGACACAAGTCCATCAATTCCAACCTATGTGTGTAATTATAGGTCAATATTACATTGTATATCCCTGTATGTTTCAGTCGTTCGGGTGCTTATCTAATAGTTTTTTTTAACTATTAATGCTACCCGCTGAAACCACCACCTGTGGAAGAATTCCACATCCTTGCCCCTCTTACAGTAAAGAACCCTCTACACAGTTTAAGGTTAAACCACTTTTCTTCCAAATTTAGTGAGTGGCCACCTGTCTTATTAAACTCCCTTCCGCAAAAAAGTTTTATCCCTATTGTGGGGTCACCAGTATGGTATTTGTAAATTTAAATAATATCCATAGAGAATAAGTTCAGTGCTCGCAACCTTTCTTCATAACTAATATCCTCCAGACCCTTTATTAGCTTTGTTGCCCTTCTTTGTACTCACTGCATTTCCAGTACATCCTTCCTGAGGACTGGTGCCCAGAACTGGACAGCATACTCCAGGTGAGGCCGGACCAAAGTCTTGTAGAGCGAGAGAATTATCGCTATATCTCTGGAGTTAATCCCTTTTTAATGCATGCCAATATTCTGTTTGCTTTGATAGCAGCAGCTTAGCATTGCATGCCATTGCTGAGCCTATCATCTACTAGGACCCCCAGGTCCTTTTCCATCCTAGGTTCTCCCTCCAGTGTATAGATTGCATTCATATTTTTACCACCCAAATGCATTATTTTACATTTTTCTACATTAAACATTATTTGCCATGTAGTTGCCCACCCCATTAATTTGTTCAGATCTTCTTGCAAAGTTTCCACATCCTGCGGAGAAGTCTTTTCCCTGCTTAGTTTAGTGTCATCTACAAATACAGAGATTGATCTGTTTAACCCATGCTCCAGGTCATTTATTTACAAATTAAACAGTATTGGTCCCAGCACAGAACCCTTGGCGACCCCACTACCCACCCCTGACCATTCTGAGTACTCCCCATTTATCACCACCCTCTGAACTCGCCCTTGTAGCCAGTTTTCAATCCATGTACTCACCCTATGGTCCATGCCAACGGACCTTACTTTGTACAGCAAATGTTTATGGGGAACTTTGTCAAATGCTTTTGTAAAATCCAGATACACCACGTCTACAGGCCTTCCTTTATCTAGATGGCAGCTCACCTCCTCATAGAAGGCTAATAGATTGGTAAGTTGTGGAGAAGTTTAAAATAGGGTTAGGTTATAAAAAAAATATCCCAAGCTTTGAACATCTCACGGAGCACTGTTCAATCCATCATCCAAAAATTGAAAGAGTATGGCACAATTGCAAACCAACCAAGACATGGCCGTCCACCTAAACTGACAGACCGGGCAAGGAGAGCATTAATCAGAGAAGCAAGCCAAGAGGTAATTCTGGAGGAGCTGCAAAGATCCACAGCTCAGGTGGGAGAATCTGTCCACAGGACAACTATTAGTCATAAAAGGTAAAAAACTGCGCTAATCAGAAAATTAAAAAAGGTTATTGGATCAATAATATAGCAGCAATAATTGTGGGATAAACACAAATAAGAATGGATAAGGAAAAAACTATTAGTCGTGCACTCCACAAATCTGACCTTTATGGAATAGTGGCAAGAAGAAACCCATTGCTAAAAGAAGGCCATAAGAAGTCCCGTTTGTAGTTTGCGAGAAGCCATGTGGGGGACACAGCAAACATGTGGAAGAAGGTGCTCTGGTCAGAGGAGACCAAAATTGAACTTTTTGGCCTAAAAGGAAAACGCTATGTGTGGCGGAAAATTAACACTGCATATCACCCTGACATCCCCACGGTGAAACATGGTGGTGGCAGCATAATGTTGTGGGACTACTTTTCTTCAGCAGGAACAGGGAAGCTGGTCAGAGTTGATGAGAAGATGGATGGAGCCAAATACAGGGCAATCTTAGAAGAAAACCTGTTAGAGTCTGGAAAAGACTTGAGACTAGGGCCGGGGTTTACCTTCCAGCAGGACAATGACCCTAAACATACAGCCAGAGCTACAATGGAATGGTTTAGATGAAAGCATATTCATGTGTTAGAATGGCCCAGTCAAAGTCCAGACCTAAATCCAATTGAGAACCTGTGGCAAGACTTGAAAATTGCTGTTCTCAGATGCTCTCCATACAATCTGACAGAGCTTGAGCTATTTTGCAAAGAATGGGCAAAAATGTCACTCTCTAGATGTGCAAAGCTGATGGAGACATCCCTAAAAAGACTTGCAGCTGTAATTGCAGTGAAAGGTGTTTCTACAAAGTATTGACTCAGGGGGGCTGAATACAAATGCACGCCATACTTTTACATATTTATTTGTAAAAAAAAATTGAAAACCATTTATAATTTTCCTTTCACTTCACAATTATGTGCCACTTTGTGTTTGTTGGTCTATCACATAAATCCCAATAAAATACATTTATGACAAAATTTGGAAAATTTCAAGGGGTATAAATACTTTTTCAAGACACTATATATGTGATTCTGCACAGAACAGCCACCCTGTAGCAGTTAATCTGCTTTGGGGTGGTCCCGAAATGGTGCTAAATACATTCCAGATGCATTAAAGCAATGTGCAAAGTCTTGAAGTTTGTTTTCTTTGCCTGAGTAGAGAAGCATGTCCCCTGCCAGCATGTTGTCACTTGCTCTGTGGATGTGGGAAGAAATTACCTCTTTGCTGTGGTCCAACATGTCTCCTGCTGAGTCAGAGCCAGAACCAGACTTCAAAAATCAGCAGGGTGTATAAGTTTTGTTGATTGCAGAGCAAAAATTGAACAACGTTTGTTGCAGCTGAATATGTTGTGCACCTTCAAGGTAGTATTGGTCCTCTGGTTCACTTTATAGGCTTACAGAGAACCAGACACAATCATTTGTAATACGTTGGATCTAAGATCTTGATTGTTCAGCCTTAAATAAATATTTATTATTTACTTGTATTCCTTCCATGTCTGAGCAGAATTATCAGACTTATGCTGCGTACACACGATCGGGCATTCCAACAACAAAGCCATGGATTTTTTTACAACGGATGTTGGCTCAAACTTGTCTTGCATACACACGGTCACACAAATATTGTCAGCAATTCTGAACGTCAAGAACGCGGTGACGTACAAAACGTACGACGGGATTGGAAAAAGGAAGTTCAATAGCCAGTGCGGCTCTTCTGCTTGAGCATGCGTGGAATTTTGTGCGTCAGAATTGTGTACACACGATCGGAATTTACGACAACGGATTTTGTTGTTGGAGAATTTGAGAACCAGTTTCCGACAAAAAATGTTGCTCACATCGAACATTTGTTGTCGGAAATTCTGATCGTGTGTGTCAGGCTACAAGGCCATCTTTTCTCCCACTTAAAGTGGAGCTCCACCCAAGAGGAGAAGGTCAGTTTGTTTGCACCCTCCACTGCCACATTTGACACCTGGAGTGGAGTGGGTACCTGGTTTTGAGTTCGGCCCCCCTCTTTCCACTGCAGTCTTCTGAGACACATCACAGGTCCCAGAAGACTACAGGACCATTCTCAAGGTGAAGGACCTGGTATGGACTGGGGGGGCCCACGCCAATTGAAGCACCTGGTATGGACTGGGGGGGGGGGCACACCCACGCCAATTTTTTCTTTCTTTTTTTTTGATAGCCGGGTGTCGGCAATCATAACCACGAGTCATTTTAAATGCTATTTAACTCTATTGCTATTTAGAAATGTTATTTTTGATTCAGCATGTTTTATGCATGCTACAGATGTGCCACTTTACAGGCACATCAAGGGGACCTCCCCAGGCACTATTTTTAAAGGAATTTTTCATTTTTTATTGTTTTGCACTTTAAGCCTAATTAAAATCACTGCTCCTGAAAAAAACGATTGTTTTAAAAAAAAAAAATAAAATATTTGCATTGATACATGTCTCCCAGGGCAGTACCCAGACCCCTGTAGCCCTTTTATGGCCAATTACTTGCATATAAGCCTTCAAAAGTGGCACATTTTTCCGGTTCGGCTCCCAAAGACTTCAATGGGATTCACCGTTCATATTAGAACATTTCCCCAGTTCGAGAGTTCTGCTGCAAAACAAATGGGGGTGTTCAGACCATGTCTAGTCCCCAGTTATACTTACATTGTAAAGACCTGACTACGTTATTAACGGCATCTTCAAGTAGGTTTTTAGTTGAGTCAAGAAGCTAAAAAGACAAAAAATACATCATGTTAGAGGTTAGAGTTATATACTTTTCACATTTTATAACATTGAGAACTATGGTACAAATAAAGATATCAGCGATAGTGTCATAAAGACAGTCCTCAGGTCAGAAATGTCTTGGAGCTGGACTTTAAAAAACAAAAGAAGCACAGTGGCTAGATAACACTCTTGCATTTGTGTGCTATGTTTCATGCCACCTGGGGCATCCATATAGGGCCCTGTTACAGCCCTATTTTGGATGCTAGGGAGTAGTTACTGTTGGCATGCCTAGGTATCCTTCTAGTTACTCATACAGTTTTAGTTTAGTGCCCTCTTGAAGAGTTTTGCCTAAGAGGTTGCTAGTCAACTGTGCCTTCCACTCTAATTTGTTTAAGGATATAAATAGGGGGTGATGCCTGTTGTCTTGGTCAGAGTCAGCAGTGAGAAGAGAGAGTGAAACTAGTATTGTCTAGAGAGGACACCTAGGACCTCGTGGGCCCCAACAGAACTAAGAACTTAGACTGTCCATGGAGAAGAAGAACTTCCACTTTGGGGGGTGCCATCTGTTCCTTCTCCATAGTAGGCCACGCCAGGAAGCTTGAGCACTCTGTTGAGGGCATACTCAGGTGTGGGCAGAGATCTGAACTATCATTATACAAAACTCTAAACCATGCAGTATGGACATATAAATGGACTGTTATGTCATAATGCACTATTGGGACTATATTGAAATTGAACAATTTTTTGCCTGTTGCACAAGTAAAAGAAAATTCCCAGCAAGAAGCAGACAAAGTCTCAATCATCTGCTGATGCGAATGTTGGCCTATACCTGGAGAACAAAAACTAAGTGTGAAGAATGGCTCAGTCATGGTACTGGTCATAGTTGGATGAAGGTGGGTTGGGACCACCCACCAGAAAAAAACTGTATTCCCCGTGTATTTGGGACAGGTGGGTGGCACATCCCCTGATACACCTGACCTAGAACCACATGGGGCTCTCTACAACTTGGCTGTGTAGAATCCAAGACCATCCAGTGCCATGGAGCTAGAGCCAGATCACAGGGTAAAGGTTTCCACTCCCATGGCTGCATTAACTCTCGTAGGCTCCTAATACGGGGACTGGCTTATCAAAAGCTACTACGAGGCACTACACTGAGGTTAGAGTATTCTTGTGAGTGCTTGAATAAATATCACACATTATTTAGAAAACTGCCGTCCAAGGGCACATCAGAATACATCTCTTGCTCCTTCAAAGCAATATGTGCTGGTTGATGTGGTCTGCATATCTTATATGAAAACTGGAGATCATAACAGGCACATCCAACTGGGACAGACTTAAAGTGGATGTAAACTCTCACATATACCCAGTGAACTGAACAGCCCCAGAGGATAAAACAAATCATCCTACATACGTTTTACATGTATATCTTCTGCTTTCCATACTCTTTAGAAAATGCACATCATCTTAGAAATTTTTCTTCCTGTTTCAGCAGTGGGAAGAACAGAGCAGCAGAAAAACACGGCACTCAGAGCTTTGGAGAGAGATAAGTAAACACTACAGTTCTACATGCCCAGGTCACATTTCGTGAATGGAGTTTACATCCACTTTAAGCCCCGCACACACGGGCCAAATGTCGGGAAACATTGGCTGGTTAAAAAAAAAAGGGTCGACATTCGACCCATTTATATGTTGGTCTGTCCGACAGAAGCAGGCCTATTGGCCAGCTTCTGTAGAACTAGCACGCTGGAAAACCAGCAGCAGACCAACTCCCGATCAGCGCCAATGACTGAGAGTGCTGATCTCAGATTTCTTGAGGGGGGGGGGCATCCCTTTGTCGGAACACAACATCTCAACAGGGGAGATCACTGCACTAACTCTGCATAGTTAGTACAGCAGCTCCAACAGGAGCTGACAGTTTTTTTTTTTTCATTCAACCTGCTGGGTTGAACGAAAAAAGACTCATAGTGTGTACCAGGCTTTAGACTGGACTGTCAGATTATATATACAATTGGCCTTGAAACATCTTGACAATCCTAAAAGGGTTAGTTCAACTTAAAGACTTAAAAATAAAAAAATTACATCTATAATCCCCTTTAAATCATAGCCAAGTGCTCATATTTAAGCGCTGGGGCCATGCATCCAACGTCAAATGTCCTGCCATCTAGACAGGACAGAAGTAGAAACAGAAACATGGTAGAAACAGCTTCAGAAGTAAGGATCATTTTTAAAAGCAGAAATCAGACGGGTCTATTTATAAAATACCATTCATACAGAAAGAAATGTCCGTATATTTCCTAAGAGATTATTGCCTATATCGTCAGCTCCATCTAGTGGCCAAAATTCAGTATTGTTTTCCCCCTGAGGTATTTCAGAATCAACTTGCATGAATGCTTCTGACATTTGGGCAACAAATATTTTGTAAACAGGTTTGCTTAAATTTGTAACGCATATACGGTAGATTTTTTATTTTTTTTTGTTTTTAATGTCATTACAGGATTTTTTTGAAAATGGGTTTGCTATTTACATTCTGTATTTCCTGGAAATTTCTGCATGTTAAGTAAATGGAGATTTGTTTCAATCCATATTCCGTTAGTATGCGTTTTGTCTGCTGTTATGCTCTCTGGTAATAGGAAAGATCAAATGTAATAAATGCAGAAATTTCCGTACTTACTTCAGCATCTCCTTTGCTGGCAAATTTCGCACCTTTGCTGCTTATACGTTTGTTAAAAATTGATCTATAAATAAAAAAAAAAAGCAAAAAAATGATTATACAGTGGAACCTTGGATTACGAGCATAATCCGTTCCAGGAGATTGCTTGTAATCCAAAGCACTCGCATATCAAAGCGAGTTTCCCCATAGAAGTCAATGGAAATGAAGATAATTTGTTCCACATTGACTTTTATTGTATGCAGTACCGCATATGGCCAGAGGTGTCGGGGTCGCTGGAGAGACTCAGAAATGCTCAGATGCACTCGGAAAGCCTCGGAGAGTCTAGGAAACACTCAGGAGTGTTTATGATTATTTCCGAGTGTTTTCAAGTGCATCCAGGCAGCTCCGAATGGCTCCGAGTGTCACCGGCGCCCCCGTACCTCTGGCCAAATGCAGTACTGCACACCGCAGAGGCTTAACCACTTCCCACCCGGCCAATGTAGATATACGGCCGGGTGGGAGCCGTCTACTTCTGATAGGACGTTCAGGAACGTCCTTCAGAAGTAGAGGGATCGCGCGCGCGCGTGCCCGCGCAGCGGCGCGATCCCGATGCGGCCGTGTCACCCGGACACGGCGCATCTCGAATCGGCAGGAGGGCACGGTGATCGGCCCTCCTGATCACATGACGGCCGTGACGAATCACGGCTGTCATGTGATGTAAACAAACAGCCGGTTGCTAGGCAATCGGCCCTCCTCTCCTCACACGGAAGTCGTCGGTGAGGAGAGGAGAGCGGATCGCTGCAGCCGGCTGGTGATCAGTGAGTATGAGATGTTTTTTTACTCACTGATCACCAGTCTAGGGTCCCCCATAGTAAAACACACATGTCCCCATAGTAAAACACACATGTCCCCACAGTAAGACACACATGTCCCCACAGTAAAACACACATGTCCCCAAAACACACATGTCCCCAAAACACACATGTCCCTAAATAATAAAAACACATGTCCCTCACATATGTCCCAGTAAAATCACATGTGCCAATGATTTTCTGCACACATATGTCCGTGATCACCTGCACACCCCTTTTACATGATCATTTGCGTACATATGTCCGTGATCACGCGAACCAATTATTATACACTTAACGGAATTTTTTTTACAAAAAACATGTAGCAGAATACATTTTGGCTTAAATTTATGACAAAATTTGATTTTATTGGATTTCTTTTAAAAAAGAAAGGAGAAAATTGTTTTTTTTTATTGTTTTTTTTCGCAAAAAATAAAAAACGGAGTCGCGAATAAATACCACCAAACTAAAGCTCTATTTGTGCGAACAAAATGATAAAAAATTCATTTGGTTACAGCATTGCATGACCGCGCAATTGTCACTGAAAGTGCGCGAGCGCTGAAAGCTGAAAATTGGTCTGGGCAGGAAGGGTGTTTAAGTGCACAGTAGGCAAGTGGTTAAACAACACTCGCAAACCGAGTCAGGATTTTTTTGAAATAATAGCTCGTATTGCGAAACGCTCGTTAACCACGTTACTCGCAATCCAAGGTATTACCGTAGCTTCAAACCTATGTATTCTATGTAAATAATAGACATTACACTGGAGGGGCTTTGATCCCTCAGTCACTTCTTTGTTCATTGACTCTTGAGCTTTTCAGATGACTAAAAATGGTTGTGGTTTAGTTAAAATATGGGTGTGGCTGCACTGATCTGATTCGTTTGGGCTCAAGGTGTAAGTCCATCTTTAATAACTTAGTAGTAATAAGTCACTAGCAATAATGAGCAATGGCACTTGAATTAAAACTTTGACCATACTACAACATTTAGGCCTCATGCACGCTGGACGTTAAAATAACGTTATAAAAACGCCAGTAGCTTTGCAGTGAGTTTTTCAACTTCTTTCAACTTTTTTGTAATAGCGTTTTTTTTTGCGTTTTTAGCATTTTCTTTTTTTTTTGAAGAAAAAAAAAATATTTTTTTTTTTTTCCGATGGATCAAAAACCTTTAAACGCTGGTGAGCGACGTTTTTGAGCGTTAATCAACGATTATCAGCGTTTATCAGTGTTAGAGGGTTTTTACAGCTGAAAAACGTCTCTCAGAACCCACTTTTTTTTTTTTTTTTTTACTGCTCAAAAATGCCACTGCCCAAAACTGCTGATAACAGCCTATGTGTGCATGGACAAATAGCATAACATGATGGAGAGTTTAATGACTGTAGAAAAAAACATCTACAGCCAAAAACAGTTGCTGTAAAAGTCAAAAAAACATCCAGCGTGCATGAGGCCTTAATATAGTCTGCAGCGTGCTAGTCTGCCATCATGCAGAGTATTTTTCTCTATTTGTCTTCTGCAATATCCTACAAACACCCGGTGACCCTCCCAACGCAACTACTGCTCATCCATTTCCTTTGATAAGGGGGCAATACTCTCCTTGTGGCAGTGTTGTCAAGTAAAGGAAGTATAGGTACCTGGTTGTGCCTAGGACAGGCTGGGATTTTTTTTTTCATTCCAACAGATTTGCATTAAAGGTCAATTTAGTCTTTACTACATACGAACCTGTTACTATACACGAATGCTGCGTACACACGACCGGACTTTCCGGCAGAAAAGGTCCGACAGGATCAGTCCGTCGGACATTCCAATCGTGTGTGGGATAATCCGATCGTTTTTTCTTAAAATAATTCAGACGGACCTAGAAATAGAACATGTTTCAAATCTATCCGACGGACTCAATTCCTATCGGGAAAACCGTTCGTCTGTATGTTGGTCCGACGGTCCAAATACGAGGCAAGGGAAGCTATTGGCTACTGGCTAGTGAACCTCCTTTTTCTAGTCCCGTCTTGCGTCCTCACGTTCAAAACAAACGGACTTAGTCCGTTTGTGTGTGTGCAAGTCCGTTCGTTCAGGACCCGGTCGGGAAGGCCGTCGGACCTTTTCTGCCAGAAAGTCCGGTCATGTGTACGCGGCATAAGGCAGTGATGGCGAAACTTGGCACTCCAGATGTTTTGGAACTACATTTCCCATGATGCTCAACTACACTGCAGAGTGCATGAGCATCATGGGAAATGTAGTTCCAAAACATCTGGGGTGCCAAGGTTCGCCATCACTGCACTAAGGGGTCTATTTATTATTATTTATAAAATTAAGATGTAGGGCTAACTCCAAAAACAAAACATAATACTTATAATATGCTATTTTTACACATCTTTAGTATACATTATAAAATCATGTGCTAAACAACAAGTGATAAAAACACTTACAACAATATTGTGTTGGAAAAGCAACAGCAAGTAGCTTTTTATACTGTGAACTATATATCATTTATATAACTATAAACATTCTGATGATATTCTAATTTTATGAGATGCACCTGTATATGCATATGGAGCACAGTGGAAGCACTTACTGTTAAAAAGACACATCAAGGTGGAGGGAACAATTTATATGTGTCTATATCAATTGCCACAGTGTGGAAATCGCCAATAGTCACAACATATATACACTATTTAATGAACTTTATTTTTTATTTTAGTTTTGGATATATATGTTTATGAAAATATTGTCTATTGCACTATAGGAAGAACCTTCCAGTAAGGTATATGAAGTTTGCTTTAGTTTAGTACAATTATTTCATAGGTTATGGCACTTTAGCACGTATTGCACTTTTTTATTTGTCTACAGTATTTTGAACATTAAAAGTGGGGTATTGTAAGTGTTTTTATCACTTGTTGTTCAGCACATACTTTTATAATGTATACTATAGATGTGTTCAAATAGATAGCATATTATAAGTATTGTTTTTTTGTTTTTGGAGGTAGCGCTACATCTTAATTTTATATATATATTTTAACACACGTGGGGACACATAATATATGTAAGCAGCTACTCCCTACATTACTGTTCCACTTAATGTTATTCAAATATTCCCTTCCCCGACCCCATCAACAAAGTGGTAGCCCACAGGAATATTTTAACTTTTGTAATATTTATTATTATTATACAGGATTAATATAGCGATAACCGTTTACACAGTGCTTTACAACATAAGGACAGACAGTACAGTTACAATACAATTCAATACAGGAGGGCCTTGCTTGTTAGAGCTTACTTATTTACTTACTTAAAGTGTAAGTAAACCCTCCTAGCGTTTTCAGCCAAGATAGCTGCCATGTTTGCCTCTGTTTAATCTACAACTGCCATGATGCTGCACATGTGATCAGTTATGACACCAGCCATTGGATGGTTTGACAGTTTGGTTGAGAGGACAACCAATGGGAGTGTTTCATTTCTGGCACGTGCCGGAAATGCAACAGTTTTAGGGATAGGTTTACTTCCGCTTTAAGAATTTTCATGAATAATCCCTGTATTTTATCTGTTTATTTTCTTATGAACTTCAATCACATCTAGTGGCCATAATGTGGTATTTTTTGGAAATACCTCAATCAGGAAAATACTGTATTATGGCCACTAGATGGAGTTGACAATAATAGGAAATAAACATATTAGACAAAAGTATCCGTGACAGCTGTGCAAATACTTTTACAACAACAGATATATCCCAGTGCTCACAGACAGTGTCCATGATCAGATTCAATAAAGTGGCAGCTAAGGTGACAAAGGCAATCCGCACTGACCAATAAATAATAGTAATGAATTACTAAATGGCTCTCAATACTGATTTTTTTATAAATAGCCCCCCCTAGATTAAATTCACTTGAGTAAAGCTAAGCACAAAACAGGATGTAAGGGGTTTTTAACAAAGAGGACACTACTGAGAGGGTCTACAACAAGGTCACATTTTATTTTGTGTGAAAACTGTGAATTTATTATTTATATTTACTATAGAATTTGTTTTTTTTCTAACAAACGTTGGCATAACACTCATTTTTTACAGCAATTAATGATTTGTTTAATATACAAAAAAAGAAAAAGAAAAAAAAAAACGTACGTTTTGCCAAGGGACAACCCAAGAAAACCATTGTTTGTAGTGGCTGCAACGTTTACCTTGACATCCTACAAAGAGAAGAAAAGCTCTGACTTACTAAAGAACACCATGCAGACATTTCTTATTCAGGTTGATGTGAAGGGTGTAAATATGACATGCCGACATTACAATAAAGATTGTTGTGAGCTGTGAAAAAGTTAAATGAAAAGCAATGTGGCCGGGAGGGACGAAACCGAGTAAGAAATGGTGGTGGTGGGGTGGAGTATTTTATGAATAGGAAGGTTAGGCAGGTGTGTCCAAAGTAGAGGTACTAATTTTGAAAGGAAAGTTTGCTTCTGTCTCACCCTTTGAGCCTGGGTCTGAAGTTTGGAGGTGAGTGATAGACAGCTAGAAGGTATATAAGCTATTAGGAAGGATGGAATTTTAATGTCACAGTAGTGGTGGGTCTTTGGCAGCACTAAAAACAAAGATTGTTAATAATATTGTGTTTAGATGGTGGCTTGTTCATTTTAACAATTAACACCCCCCCCCCCCCGACCACCCTTTGCTTCCCATATCCCTTCCTCAGGGACATAAACATAAAAAAAAATCAAGAAGCTTCGAGGGTTAAAGCTCAAGGACCTGAAGTAGGTAGCAGAAGTCCTATCCCACCACTAGTCAAAATTTGGGGCTCCTAGGACCTATGGTTCCGGAGATACGGGGCTCCTTGTGCAGCCTGTCAGAAGCTACATATAAAGCAGCCAGTTTAAATACAAGCTGGCACACTCTGCAGCAGACTCACAGTGCCTCTCCTCACTTCTTGTCAGAGGCACTGAGCTCAATGGACAGCTTGGAGCCTTGGACCAATGGTAAAGTACCATTGGCCCCAGCTGTCCAAGAAAAATGCTGCAGTGGAGGCTCTCCTCTCACTGCAGTGTCATAGAAGGGGGCATGTGTCTAAAAGCTCCCTTCCAGCCCAGCCCTTTTAACTAGAAGGAAAAATTTACCCATACCCCCACGTTTTTCTCACACAGTTAAGAGGGAGAATGAGAATCTACTGCCGCTGAAAATGTACTGTTTTAATCAAGCTAAATTATAGATTTTTATGCTGAATGTTATAACATAATAATTTATTGTTTATTTAATATGAAATTACTGGTTTGAAGTTATAACTTCAAACGTAAGTAATTTGTCCTTCATGCCACCTGCTTGAGTACAGTTTTTGAAAATATAGTAAAATTACCTTAACAATATATAATAATTATTTGTATATTCCTTACTTATGCTAATTAACCCCTTACCACCCAGGCCAATTCTGACACTTCTCTCCTACATATAATAATGATCATTTTTTTTGCTAGAAAATTACTCAGAACCCCCACACATTACATATATTGTTTTTGGGAGCCTAGCCGCGAGACGCCTTCAGGGTTTCTAAGGGTGCAAATTTTTGATTTCACTCCTCACTACCTATCACAGTTTTTGAAGGCCAAAAAATGCCAAAATAGCACAAAACCCCCCCAAATTACCCCATTTTGGAAAGTAGACACCCCAAGCTATTTGCTGAGAGGCATGTTGAGTACATGGAATATTTTATATTTTGCCACAAGTTGAGGGAATATTACAAACTTTTTTTTTTTTGCCCAAAGTTGTCACTAAATGATATATTGCCCACACATGCCATGGGCATATGTGGAATTACAACCCCAAAATACAATTTGCATTTTTTTTTTGGAAAGAAACTGTTTCGTGAATAATTGCGCACACCTATGGAATGGCGCCAAACTTCAGTACTTAAAAAATTTCCATAGGTGACGCTTTAAGTTTTTTTTACAGGTTACAAGTTTAGCGTTACAAAGGAGGTCTAGTGCTAAAATTATTACTCTTGCTCTAACATTCGTGGCGTATGTAACCTGTGTGTATCTGGCTCTGATACTAGCCAGTGCCTCACCAGTCACTGACCTCACCGCATGTCCCTGCCCTTCCTAACTAATTGCTAATGCTAGAAGCCTCTTTTACTTACCTAAATCATTGGTCACATGATAAAACCCAAGTCTTTTATCCTCTTGCTTGCAGAGGATTCTTCCTCTTGGCTGTTCAGAGGCAGGGTTATCTTAGGCTACAGCATCATGAGGTCAGAGGATTCTTCCTCTTGGCTGTTCAGAGGCAGGGTTATCTTAGGCTACAGCATCATGAGGTCACAAATAGGTGACCGGTCACCACGGGTACAGACTGCAGTGCTAAACCACCACTAAACCCACCGAGGGAACGGAAAACTTAGGTTGGGTGAACACAAGCTTTGGAAGGGGAATTGTAATGCTCAAAGATGGGTTTTAGGTTTCATGTAAGTTTAAGTACGAACCCCACGGCTTAAGCTATATGTTTTTTTTTTATTTTTTATTATTTAGTTTGTCAATATAATGATTACACAGTGAGCTGGTGAAGGGTGGATGGGTGGGCTCTTTTGAGGACCTGATTAATTTAGTGTGTCTTTACTGATGTGGTACGGAAATGATGCGATCTCCAAAATGATTATTACAGTTAATAATGGGGATTTTAGTTATATTTTGTGATTCTGAAGTCTTTTGGTGTTTTTTTTAAACAGGGACATTTTTGCAGTCTTTCTTCAGGGCTCAGACTTGCCAGGTCAATTTGAAAACTCTGGCTTGAGTCAATTCCCAAATGAATAAAATGTGTTGTGCATTTTATACTAAATGTGATATGTCATTAATATAATACTTCTGATGTCCCTTCCTAGTGACTCATGAAGGAGGGTTTTGATGTACTACATGGCATTACCAAGAGAAACGGTCACCTGGTCATCACTAGTACCAAAAAAATATAGCAGTTTATTTTTTTGTTCTTTACTTCCCAGGTGGTGGGATTACAAAATCCCATACTAATAACAACTGTTTTTGCTTTAACAATGGTGAAACAGTCATACTTACAAGTTGAATTTCCATGAATGCATGACCTGCAGCATCACTGATGTGTACTCCAAGTGATAGTAATAAGGAACTTCCAGAAGATTTTATGTCAAACAATGGGGCCGAAGTTTTTGTAACATGGAGTGAAACGTTATCTTCTATCTGTAAAATAATTAATATTGTCTGTAACAAAGTCCACAATATCTATACTATAAATTTGAACTATAGGGGCTGAATATCATTTAAAGCTTTTCTCCATGACCAAGGTAAAGAAAATACATTATACACTCTACTTATGTAAATATGTAGAATGTATGAATATTAGAAAAAAATGAACCACGGATAACTAAACAACAGTGAGGGGTCACACACACAATGACGTCAAGAACTAACAGGATAAACTGAGCGCAATTACGAAGCGCCCAAGCCATACTGCTCAAATAGACACAGAGCCCCCCACCCCTAAACAACGGACGAGCACGGGGGGGGACATAAGTTGAGGACCCAAACCACGAGCATACCAACAAAATGAGTGCCACCTCCATCCCTCCACATACAACATTAGATTGTCATATAGATAAAATACGGCTTCTGACCCCTTCTCTATCCCCCCTCCCCTTGCTGCCCTTCTCCTCCCTCCCTGACCCTCGCATCCATACAATACCTTAGCTTAACTCTCCAGAGTAAGTCCTAATATCTAATACCACATGCAGTTCCTCATGAAACACTTCCTCAATGCAAAAGGAACAGCACTTAAATCTATACCCAACACAACCACATAATATATTAACCAAATATAAGAACCCATCTCCATTCTTATCGACACCATAAGTGGAAAGGGGACTCCAAATACATAAGCGTCACCCAATAGGAACCTAATAGTAAAGGAGCTTTTTCTTTTCTTTCCTTTCCTTTTTTGCTTCTTTCATGACTCAATTTAATAGTGATACGTTGTTGTTAGGTATTAAGACAGAGAAAATACATGTTGATCTCGTTATACATGCATAAGCTTAAGGCCCCTTTTATGAATTGTCCCACGATTTTGTACTGCAAAATCGCATGACAAGTCATTTTCCATGATTTTCAATGACTACCATTTATATTGGCACGACTTTAAGTCGTGCCGACTTCAAAGTAGTCCCTGCACTACTGTACAACTTCCATGCGAGTTGATGTCCATAGACCTCAATGTTAAACCCTCAAGTAGCATGCAAATCGTACCTGAATAATATAGACACGATTTCAGTTCGACTTTGTAAGCACACGCTGTAAGCACAAGCAGCTTTTTGACCCTTGTCCCACCCAATCCTTTCAGTATAGTAGCCCCTCCCAAGCACATTTTTCTACCACACATTCACTTCCTGGTTATTCCCTCAGCAACAATGTGCTCCAAACAACCCAAAAAAAGAGATGTCCTTGACAATGAGCAACTCATTCGATTTATCTGTGAGCGCCCAGCTATTTAGGATTTGTGTGACCCAAACTACAAAGACAAGATAAAGAGAGAAAGAGCATGGGTGGAAGTAGCAATGCTATATTTTGAAAAATGGGATTACTTTTTTATTACACAGTAAGTATGCCTATTGTGTTGTATTTACTTCATATGTCACTCATAGTGTATGGCAGGAAAAGGAATTGCCTCACACCATGTATGTTTTCATTGGTTATGTGGCAAAGTCGTACAAAGTATACAAGGAGAAATGAGAGTTAATGGTAGTTGAGGGCAGAGCTAATTCTATGTTGGATGTGCAAAGTAGACATGTGCAGAACAAAAAAATTTGTTTCGTTCCGCTTCGATTTGTTATTTACATAAATTTGTTTCGCTAAATTAGTTTCATTCGTTTTCGGAATTAGTTCAAAAAGTTTTCGAATTCGAAAAGTTTACCAATTCGAAAAGTTTTCCAACTTCCAAAAAGAATAAAATAGAATAGAAAATAAAGGAATAGAATAGAAAATAAAAATATTTATTTTTGTTTTCTATTCTTTTTTTATTCTCTTTGAAAATTGGAAAACTATTCGAATTCGAAACGTTTTCCAATTAGAATAGTTTTCCAATTTCCAAAAAGAATATTCTTTCATTGCTTATTATGGAAAATATACATTGAGGAATAAGACTCCATGGTGGTTGAGGGCAGAGCTAATTCCATGTTGGATGTGCAAAGTAAGACATGTGCAGAATGAAAAAATGTGTTTTGTTTCCTTTCGATTAGTTATTTACATAAATTTGTTTAGTTTAATTTGTTTCATTGTTTAATTTTTTTCGGAATTCAATTTGTTTATTCGTTTTCAAATTGATTCGAAAAGATTTTGTATCAATTTTGAATGGTTTTCCAATTCGAAAAGTTTTTCATTTCGAAAAGTTTTCCATTTTGAAAAGTTTTCCAATTTCCACAAAGAATAAAATAGAATAGAAAATAAAGGAATGCAATAGAATTTTTTTTTCTTCTATTCTATTCCTTTATTTTCTATTTTCCGAATTTCCAAATAACGAAAATTTGTGCGAATTTTTTAATTCGGAACTAAACGAACCGCACATGTCTAGTGCAAAGGTAATATCTCTGGCCAGAAAATATTGCCATGAGAACCCTTTTGAGATTTCAGAATCTAGAGGAGTATCCAGCCCAGAAATTTCTAGCTTTAGATTGGTCAATCTTTTAGCAAAATTAATGAGCATGCAAGTTCAATAGAAAACTAATTACAAGTTGAAAAGCAGAAAGTTTGTAACCTGTTTATATTGCTTTTGGCATCACTTTCAACTATGCTTTTGGCATTACTCAAAGTAGAGGTGGAAGCATATCCCTGCATCCCAGAGCATGGGGTGCAGGTTTGTCCTGATAACAATCCAGAGGGCTAGTAAATTAAGAGGAAAGGATCACTGCTACTCCAGAACAGCCCTGGGGGAATAGATGATAAGGAACGGCCTAAGCCTACATGTCTTCACCAAACCACACACCCTGATTCATGTCTAGCTGCCCACTGGGGCTTAGTCGTAGTGTTATGACTAAGCCCCAGTGGGTGAGGAAAAATGCATCAAATGTGTGGTTTGGTGGCAACATGTAGGCTGAGACCTGGGCTGGTCAGAAGTGTTGCATCATTTATGTAGGATATATTATATATATATATATTTGAGGCGTAGGTTGCGGAGGAGAATCCTTACGTGTGTCATGAACTGGCAGGTGCTCAGGGGTTTGACTGGGAAAGGTAGAAGGGGATCGGCATCCCTTAGTTCTGGCAGGAGTGAGAGCAGGAGGTTGAGATCCGTCACTGGGCACCAGGAATTGCCGGTTCTGTATAGATGGATGTCCACCCTGTGGCCAGCTTGCTGAGTCTTGGAGACGCTGAGGTGGAGCACGAAGTGGTCTTGATGGCGAACTAGGTGGCGTCTGCACAGTGTTTGGCTGGTCGAGCTGTTACAGGTGAATTCGCTGGGACGTAGGAACCCATAGTAGGCCAGGTAGATCGCGGCTTGTATGACCTGGCTGAGGAGGACACCAAAGGGGGAACCAGCGAGTATGGCGGACATCTCGCGGAAGATGGCACTCGTGATGGGGCGACGTCTGGTTCTGTTTGCCGGTTGCTGCTTCTGGACACCGCGTAGGGCGGCTCGGACGGCGTGGGACGAGAAGACAGACGGTCTAGTGGGATCTTGAAGGGCCAAAAAGTGCTGTACGCCGGCCAGGTACAGGCGGATAGTGTTGTAGGACAGGGAGAGAATCTGCGGGGGCCAAGGGCCAGTGAACCAACGGAGGCCAAAAACGGCTGCGAAGCCCGCGGAGGCCGCGGCATCTGTCACCACCTGTGGTGAGCGGGGTGAGATGACTGGGATAAACATGGATATTCCGTTCCATGAGGAAAGGAATTCTTCCCACATCGCTAGGTCTGCTATGGCCGCGGCGTCCAGGTTGAGGATCTGACCGGGGTCTTGTGCCTGTGACAGGTAGACTAAGAGCCGTGAGATGAAGGAACGACCTTGAGGGATGATCCGCATGGCAAAATTGAGCATGCCAAGTAGTGACTGGAGCTGTCGTCTTGTGCATCCTCTCATGTGGGTGAAGTCCTGAAGAACTGCCCTGATGCGGGTCAACTTGTCGAGGGGGAGGCTGGCCTGCATGGAGCATGTGTCCAAGACAACTCTGAGGAAGGTGATGGAGTGTGCGGGTCCGTCGACCTTGTGCTCAGCTATGGGGATATTGATGTTCTGGAAGACGACTCTCAACTTGTCGAGGTCTACTGGTGACACGTTGGGCTGCTTTCTCTTGACATCGTGGGGGGAGTGTGGTGCAGTGGACAGTTGAGCGAAGGGTACGAACCGGGGGCTGTTCGCTTGGGGGTTTGCACCTTAGGCTTGAGGAGCTCGGGGAATTTGAGGATGTAGTTTTCAGGATTGCTATACACTGCTGCGTGGGGTCTTGTTGCGTGAGCGGTGTTTGTGGGGGCGCGCGTGATTGCGCGGTGAGTTGTGATGATGTGTCGTAGCAGACAATCTTAGGTGGGAGAGAATGTGGGGGCGAGGAGTATTCTCGGGAGGAGGGCCGGTGTGGAAGTTTTTACTGCGCGAGGCCGTGAATACCGTTGTAATGTGCATGAGATGCGTGGCTAGTGAGCGGGTGGTATTGGAGGGGTGTGAGCTCACGCATTGATAGACGTCGTCCAGAATCGTGGGGACTGTGTTATAGGAGTGGGTTATGGAGTCGTGTTTTGGTTGCTCTCTAGGGGGGGGTCATGAGATGTTTGTTGAGTTGTTTCGGCTTGAAGCTTTGCATAGAGGACATGTATTTCGGGTGTGGCGCGGTGCCTACAGGCTATCGTTACTATTTGGACCTTATGGGAAGCAAGTTGGTGGGCCTTATGGCAGTGAGCTGAGTTATGAGTTGAGCATTGTGCACGATATCTCCATGTTTCAATGGTAGGGGGGGGGGGGAGTTTGTTAGATTATTACAGATGGCGGCGGCTTGCGGGGGGGATCCTCCTCGATTGGGGTCCGGGGATGGGCGTCCGGCGGTTGTGTATCGATTCTGGATTGTTGGGGGTTTTTGTGGGGTATGTCTGTGTCGGGTGGTTCGTGTTGCGCTGGTGAGTCTGAGCGCGCGGGAATCTTTTTTGAGGCTGAGTTATTGAGCTGTGAGAGTTGCGTATCCCGATGGTGGTCTGAGTTTTGGAGAACTCGACGACGGTGGCGGGGGTCTTGACATGCTTTGTTTGACATTGAGCTGTGACCGGGAGCTGCTAGGCGCCAGCAGGTGGGGGGCGGTGTGGTAGGATGATTGGCAGAGACGTGCGGCTTTACTGTTAATGGTGATTTGGAGGGGCGCGAGGAAACGGCAAAAATGATTGTCGGCGACAGGAATAATTCTGGTGTCGGCATGTTAGGTGGGGCGTGGGGTTTGCGCGAGTGCGCGTGTTTTGGGAGGCGAGCTGGAGACATTTGGCGGTTGTGAGCGTGGGGTTATACTGGGGCGCCATATCATCTTTTTGCGGGGGAATGGTTGGAGCTGCGGGCGCTGCAGTGGTTGTGCGGCTGCTAAATTTTAGTTTGGTGTGGATTTTGCTTGTTTGCTGGTATATTATATCGGTCTAAGTGTGTGGGATGTGTTGGTGGATTCTTTGTGGGGGGTTCGTTTAATCGGAGTGAAGCGCCGCGCAGTCCGAGTGTAGGTTTTGATTGACTCTGCGCGCGTCGTATAGAGCCGTCACGTGTGATGCGATATAAGACCAGAAAAACTCTTTTTCTTCGTGCTGCGCGGGGTATTTAGCTGTGAATCGATTTTTTTTTGCGGGTGACTGTTGCGTGCTTTTACTTAGAGGGCTTGGGGGGTGAAGGGGTTTGGTTTGGTTTATCCGGGCACATTGGTCTAATTCATATTGAACTGCAGAATTCATAGGGTACGTGGTGTTGGGGAGGGTTTGTTGGGAGGGTTATATGTGGGGGACAGAGTTTGGCGGTTGAGGGGTTGCTTTCTGGTGGGTGCTTGCGCTGAGAGGCTGAGTTTTTGGCGAACACACCAGAGCATTGCTTTCTTTTCTTGCCGAGGTATTGTAGGTCTGCTGGGGTTTGGGGGTCTGATTGGGCGTTTTTGTTCGAGCGGGGGCTATGGGAGTGGTCTGGTGGGGGACGGGGCTTTTGGGTTTGGCAGAGTATGGCGTGAAGTTTTTTTGTGACCAGAGGTGTGAGGCTTTGACCTGGGTGCGGTTTGTTGGGGGTTTGCCACTTTGGCTGCGCGAGGAGTGGGTTTCTTGTTGGTTTTCTCTTTCTTGCATGACAGGCGAGGAAATCATGTGGAGCATGGTGGCTGGGTGGTCGTGGGGGGGTTGTTGTGTGTTTTTTTGGGGGAGTTTGTTTTTTTTTGGTTTTACTTGAATCTGGGCTTTTTTGGTTGGGGACCGAGTGCGTCTCTTCCTGTGGGTGGGTCGCAGCGGGGGTATAGCGCCTGTGGCGTCTGGTGTTGAGTATTGGCTGCTTGCGGGGATGATTTGGTTGGTTTTGGCGGGGCATTTATAGAGCGGGTTTTGGACGTGCTTCTTGGGTTTGGTTTGGTGGTTTTGGTTTGTTTTTGCGGGCCTGCGGGTGAGCTTATGGTGGTGCGATTTTTCTCGCGGGACGTGGAGAGTCATGTCTCTGACTTTCGTGGCTGGTGCTGGCTTTGGGCGACATGGGCGTTGGACGAGTTTCTGAGGTTCGCCAAGTGAACGACATGTGGTTTGGGTTTTTTTGATGGGGGCGTTGAGGGAGACCTGTGGTGTTTGGATGGTGTGGTCAGGGGTGTGTGTGTGTCTGATGGGGCGACCGTAGCATATAGATTGACTGTGGAGAAGTTGTAGAGGTGGCGGGTGAGGCGCGGTTCTTGATGGGGTGCTGATGTGGGGATTTGGTTCTCCTTCTCTGGTTATTGGGGGCAGGGGGGGGTTGGCTTGGTTTGTGGGTTTATGTTTTTTGGGGGGGGGCGCGGCGGGCCTTTGTTGTCGGACTTTTTGGGTGCGGAGAGCAGGAGTGGAGCGCAGTAGGCCGGTGATACGAGCTCTTTTATGGCACCTTTCTGCTTATGTCTTTCGCGTTTAGGCGGGGAACGGGGGGCTGGCGGCATATTGACGCTTCTTTGCTTCTTTTTATGGGGTCTGCCTTGGTTGTTCATGTCGTGGGCGCAAAGTGTCGTTTATGCGTGTGACTTGCTGAGTGACACTGGGCGTCGAGAATTGGAATGAAATGAGGCAAATTCGACTGGGGGTACGCCGAGGGTTCACGAACTGATGCATGGTGGATGCCATCGGATATTCGGATCGGAACGTTTTTGTGTAGACAGCGAACTGAGTTTTTTACATTGCCATATCTCTATTATTTTTTTTATATTTTTTTTAGACAGGAGTATGAAACGTTCGAGCCGCGAATGGAAAATGGATGCGACTGTCACGTTGCGAACCAGACTTCTGGAGCAAGATGTACTGAACTGTGAATGAACGAGCGAGGTGTTGTTTTGGGGGGTTTATTGGTGGGTTAGGGCAACGAGTGTTCTTTTGTACTGGAAAGGGGCGGGCCAGGGAACTGCACATTCGGTACGAACCGGCGCGCAATGCGGCTGGGTTCGAAGCGGCCCCGCGGCTTTTTTGAGGGTGCGGCCTGGCAGTGAGAGAAATGAGGGGGAAAAAAAATGAGAACCATCTATGAGGTGCGGTAGCGGTCGGTCGGGTTTTGCGACCGACGGCGGCAGCAGACTCAGGGGTGGTACTGAAATGCTGAAGGAGCGGTGGGGCCGGTGAAAACGCCGAGCCAGACGTGACTCGTGAGGTGAAATGTTTTTCACAAAATCCTTCGAACGGGAACAATCCACGAGACGTCTGGCACTCACGAACGCTAGATACAATGTACAAAATCCTTCGAACGGGAACAATCCACGAGACGTCTGGCACTCACGAACGCTAGCGAATCTAGTAGTCGGCTTAGTGACGTAGTATATCGCGCACCGGAACCGACGAAGACCACAGGCGAGTGGGCCGGTTAAATACCCTTCCGGGCTCCTCCCATAAATTCAGGCCACCATGTTAGCCTTCTATATATATATATATATATATATATATATATATATATATATATATATATATATATATATATATATATATATATATATATGTGTGTGTGAGAGAGAAGGAGAGAGATACCCACAGCTATACATACACACAGTCTTTTTAATGTGTATGTAGGTGTGTACTGTAGGCTATGATTTATGGCCTAGAACAGCAATTTTACATTTTAAAAGTGCCAGAGGAGTAATTTGCAGGGGATTGTTTTCAATGTAAATTTTGTGTAATCAGAATATAGAAGAATAGTAAAAGGTGCATGGGGGTTGTTAGTGCAATTTGGTAAAAAGGCATTTATACTTTCTTTCTTCATGAAGATGAGCGCACAGGTCTACATTATAGTCTAGGGTGAATGGGAATCTGTAGGCTACTGTTCGTTGTAATATTTACTCTGTTGGATTTTGTCATCTGTTGCAAGTATCTTTTTGTTCTGTCCGAAGTTTCAATAAATGCATCTCTCTGGAAGAACCGGTTGCTGCGGAAATTACTTGCATTATAGTAATAATTAATAATCAATCATCATCACCCAACTACATCACTACATTGGTGCTGTTCAAGAGACCAGAAGTGCATTTCGGACTTAGTAACAGAAGTCGGTGGTGACAACAGTCCTGTGAGGTGGACAGAAGTCTGGTGGAGACCCAAAAGCTGTGCTGTGACTCCAAAGTCTGGTGCTGACTTGAGAGTCTGATCTACTAAGTTGAACAAGTTTGGAACCCCAGAATTATTCTCTGGAGAATGGAAACTGAACAAAAAAAGACTGTGTGTAATGTATATCTGTATACAGTAAAACCTCGGTTTGAGAGTAACTAGGTTTGAGAGCTTTTTGCAAGACAAGCAACATTTTTTTTATAAAATTTTGAATTGTAAGTAGCAATATGTTGCTAAATGTTGTACCTTTGTAAATATAACCATATTGCTACACTTAGAAGCGCCTCTCTTCTCTTTTATACTCTGTAGCTCCTGATGGATTTTGCTTCTTATGGAGGCTTCCATTTGGGGGTGGACATTTTATGGTTGCACAATCTGGTCACATTGCTAAAATCTTTTTATATGGACTATAAACTGAAGGACCTGTGAATAAATGGTTGTGGAACGAATCATCTGAGTTTTCATTATTTCTTATGGGGAAATTTGCTTTGATATACAAGTGCTTTGGATAACAAGCATGTTTCTGGAACGAATTAGGCTCGCAATCCAAGGTTTTACTGAAATATATATATAATTTATTTATTATCCTACATACAGGAATAAGCTTTCCTTTCCTCTTTTTAGATTTGAGGAAAGTTTGTAGATTAATTGAAACTCTTTGTTGGCCAACTTAAGTTAAGAAAGTTGCAAGCTTTTGGGATGTTTTGATCCTTTCGCCAGGCTTTTTACAATTGTATAATGAAAAGCCAGCATCTTTCATACCTAAACTTAGTCATTAAAATTAAAAGAAATACTTACGGTTTGATATAAATTCTGTAGATGCCATTGAGCATTTGTTAGGGGTGTCTATAAAAAGAGTAAAACATTGTATTAGCAAAATGAAAGGTGATTATACTTGAAAAAAAAAATGATGTTGTTCTTGTAGGCTAAAATGTTACTACAGGTAAGCTGATAAAACAGCTGTCATTTTTTGATTCATTCGTAATTCATAATTTCCAGTGAAATGCATGCCTATCATAGGTGTGCACAGCCTATTGCATTAGGGTGTGCACCTCAAAGCTCAAATGTGTGTGCATGTGTATATACTGTATACTGATGGTGTCAGTAGAGCAGTGGATGGTGTCAGTAGTTTTTCTTTGTATTATCTTATTTTTAATTATATTTTATATACATTTTTTTTTAATTATTATTATTTACAATTTTCTAGGAGCCCTGCTAGGGGGCTTTGGTGAAATATCAGGGTTTTAAACAGGGGGAATCTGCACCACACAGTGTGATTAGGGTGTGCCCAGGCACACCTAGTACACCCTGTGAACACTCCTATGATGCCTATAATGATTGTGCCAGTTCATTGCATTGTAAACTCCAGACCCTAACAAAATAAATGGAAAGGCTCATCTAGCTTACAATAAAGCCCCATCTAAAGCAACAGCTGGTCCTTTCACCTATTTCCCTTTACAATTGCCAGGCTGACTTAAAGAGGCGCTTCAGCAGCTACAAATACTGTAGCTGCTGACTTTTAATAAAAAGATTCTTTCTAGCCCAGGGTTCCAGCCCTGTTTTAACCCGGGCCAGTTCTTTGTTGGCCTTTGGGTCCCTGGCGCCGCCATGTTGACTGTGGGAAACCAGCTGTGACTTCTTGCGGTTTCACAGCCGGCTCCCCACTGCACATGTGTGAGCCACGCTGTGCTATCTGAATGATCCTGCATGTCTCAGAACATTGAGGCGGGGCGGGGGGGCGAACTTCATAGGCAATCCAAGTGGAAGTGGGAGCGGGGACCTGTCAAAAGTAGGTACCCGCTCCTCCCCAAAATATGTTTACAAAAAAGTAAAAAAAAATAACATCAATAAAAAATATTAAAGCTTTATGAGAAGGGTTGCATAACATGACCAGCTAAGTAAATGGTGAAAAGATATTGCTGAAAGGGACATCAGTAGACAATGTTGGAATAAGGTTATCTTTCTATCTACTTTAAATTTTCCCCATAGTATTTCGGCACTAAACGAAACCCGTAATAATATGGGAAGATGTCACCAGCCAATGGGGTGGATTTACTAAAGACAAATAGCCTGTGCACTTTGCAAGTGCAATTGCACTGATTTTCCTTATGCCGTGTACACACGACCAGACTTTCCGGCAGACTAGGTCCGAGGGGATTAGTCCGTCGGACAATCCGAATGTGTGTGGGCTAATACATTCGTTTTTCGGGAGAAAAATCTGACGGACCTAGAAATAGAACATGTTTCAAATCTGTCCGATAGACTCAATTCTGACGGACTTAATTTGGGAAAAATGTTCGTCTGTGTGCTAGTCCGACGGACCAAATACGACGCAAGGGAAGCTATTGGCTACTGGCTATTAAACTTCCTTGTTTAGTCCTGTTTACGTCATCACGTTCAAAACGAACGGACTTACGAATGGACTTGGTCCGTTCGTGTGTGTAAAAGTCTGTTTGTTCTGAAAGTCCACAGAAATTTCGGCAAAAGTCCGTCGGGAAGACAGTCGGACCTAGTTTGCCGGAAAGTCCAGTCGTGTATACGCGGCATTAGAGCTTAGTAAATGTGGTAAATCTCTGCTAATTTCCATCATCCAATTATGTGCAAGCAAAAATTTTAGTTTTTTTTATATTTTCTTTGGACCACTTTAAGAGGTGATAACCCATCCCTGTTCTATCCAAAAGAAGATAAAAAGATTTGCCTAGTGTGGGGCCTGAAGTCTGACCAATGGAAGGGGTTCGGCTGCAGAACATGGGCTCGGTTCACACTGCTGTGACTCCAAAGTCGTGCGACTTGCTTGCAAATTCCTTGGGACTTGCTTGAGATTTCCCTGTGACTTTTGTGATTTACATTGCAGTCTATGACACTCAAATCACACCAAAGTCACAAAAATGTATTGCAGGAACCTTTTTTTGTTGCTGTGAATTAAGTCACATTGATTAAGACGGCACCATTGAAATCAATGTGTTTTGACTTGTCATGAGACTTTGTGTTGCATGAAATTTTCTTAAACAATATTTAAATATGAATACATTCCCAGAGATATTAGGAATCAGTACTTAATATTTTACCTTAACGCCTGTAAGTACATTGTCAAGTACACAGTCAAGGAAACCGGTGATGAAGTCTGCTGACACATAGATTGTAGAGACCGAGCTTTCTGCCAGTTCAGTATCTCTAGTAGTCGCTAAGCTGAGTGTTTTAGTTGCTTTATCAACTGATCCTATAATAGTAAGCTACAATAAAACATGAAGGTGAAAATTTTTATTTTTCCCAGAATACAATATTCAAGCTGGAATTATGCACATTCACTCATATCCTTCAGGAAAACAATACATACACACACTATATTGTCAAAGTATTGGGACACCTGCCTTTACATGCACATGTACTGTGCATCCCAGTCTTAGTCTGTAGGGTTCAATACTGAGTTGGCCAACCCTTTGCAGCTATAACAGCTTCAGCTCTTTTGGGAAGGTTGTCCACAAGGTTTAGGAGTGTGTCTATGGGAATGTTTGACCATTCTTCCAGAAGAGCATTTGTGAGGTCAGGCACTGATGTTGGACGAGAAGTCCTGGCTCACACTCTCCACTCTAATTCATCCCAAAGGTGCTCTAGCGGGTTGAGGTCAGGACTCTGTGCAGGCCAGTCAAGTTCCTCCACCCCAAACTCGCTCCATGTATTTATAGATCTTGCTTTGTGCACTGGTTCAAATTATTTGGTGGAGGGGGGATTATGGTGTGGGGTTGTTTTTCAGGGTTTGGGCTTGGCCCCTTAGTTCCAGTGAAGTGAACTATATATAGGTTTACTTTCATTTCTTAGGCAAAATTTGCGCTAGTCCTCTTGGTAAAACACAACATTAAACTGTGTGACCTAGTGTCAATGCTGGTATTCTGTCAATTTCTCCAACCCATCAGAAACTCCAACCACGTCACTTCCAGTTGTTTTAAACCCTTAGTTGCCCGTTTATGTCACTGAGTGGCCCCGCCCTCAGCTATATAACAGCTGTCACCAAGAAGAAGCGTCACTCAGCGGGGGGTCTCCCATGGAGTCGGAGCTGTTGTGGCTTTTTTTTTTTTTCGGCTCGTTGGGTGACGTGAGATGGATCTACATCGCGGGACATTTTTTTTTTTTAATTTTTTAATAAAGGACTTGTCCCAAAGTGTCTCCTGTTTTTTTGACTATTTATGACACTTTTTTTTGTGAAATGGTAGGGGTACAATGTACCTGTTACCAATTCACATAGGGGGGAAGCCAGGATCTGGGGGTCCCCTTGTTAAAGGTGGCTTCCAGATTCTGATAAGCCCCCTCCGCCCGCAGACCCCCACAACCACTGGGCAAGGCTTGTGGGGATGAGGCCCTTGTCCCCATTAACATTGGGACAAGATAGTTTGGTATGCATTTTGGGGGGACCCCTACACCATTTTTTTTATTTTGGCGCAGAGTTCCCCTTAAAATCCATACCAGACCTGAAGGGCCTGGTAATGGACTGGGGGGGGGGGGACCCATGCCATTTTTTCTATATTGCCAAGACGCGACAATTCATTACAGCCGTGATCAGTTTTAAATTACTTTTTTTCCTTTAGAAATTTCATTTTGCTGTGGTACTGTTCTAAACATGGGAAAACTGCGCCACTTCCTATTCCATCACTACTGGCAGAATCAATCAGGATTTTAAGAACTTAGGGAGGGGTATATGACACAGCACAAGCACTGTGCTGTGTAACATGCTTCAAAGGATAAGGATAATTATTTTACATTTTTTTTAGGGTTACAACCACTTTAAGGCTGCTTTCACACTGGGGCGGTGCGGGGCGGCGACGGTAAAGCAGCGCTATATTTAGCGCTGCTTTACCATCGTTTTACCCGCGGTATGCGGCCGCTAGCGGGGTGGTTTTAACCCTCGCTAGCGGCCGCAAAAGGGTTAAAAACCTCCGCAAAGCGCCGCTGCAGCGGCGGTTTGCGGGCGGTATCCCCGCGGTTTCCCATTGATTTCAATGGGAAGGAGCGGTATAGGAGCGGTAAATACACCGCTCCTTCACCGCTCCAAAGATGCTGCTAGCAGGACTTTTGTTGCGGTCCTGCTAGCGCACCGCTCCAGTGTGAAAGCCCGCCGGCTTTCACACTGGAGTGAATGGGGCCGGTTTTGTTCAGGCGGTGTACAGGCGCTATTTTTAGCGATGTACCGCCTGAAAACCGCCCCAGTGTGAATGCAGCCTAAGGGCAAAATAAAAAAACTACACATATGATGAAGTCTGTCAATAGCATTAATACAGCCGTGTTTTTTTTCTGAGACCCCCTGTGACACAATTCTATTAGCTGTGTTGATCCTGACAAATGCTAGCAAAAGTGTCAGATAATTACAGGAAGACCCAGTCTCTGTTTCTAAATGGTCAGAGCAGTTCTTAGTTAACTGACTGTAGTGGATTGGATGAAAGCACAGGGTGACCACCATCCTGCAACATTGGAAGCCAGAGCCCACCCTAATAAATAAAGCCTCAGAGAGAGCAGAAACAGGCAAGATCAACCGGTATTTACTAAACATTTACTCACACTTGTATAAAAAATCATTGCACAGCAGCATATACAATGTAAAAAGGGGGCAATTTACCAGAGCTTTAGTATTTGGGCTTATATATACTTTGAAGAGAATCTATCACTTAACTTAACCCCCCCCCCCCCCCAGCAGCTCCCTTGGTAGGCACACACTGCTTCTGGGTATGGGAAAGCATCTGACCTTCTCCTAGTATGTAATGGTCAGGCCTGAGGGACCATTTGCTATGCCTAGGGCCTTTATTCCATATTGGCCCACTGGGGAAGTCAATACTGGCCAACTGCGGAGTGTCCACGCTGGAAAAATGACCGCCTCAAGCAACATTAGGCCACTTTTAACTGGCAAGGAACTTCTGTCTTCCCTTTTGTCCAGATTACTTTTTTTTTTAAATAGCAACAGAAGAAAAGCCTCCTTTGTGGTCATACATAATTAATCTGGTATAAGATCTAACCCTCCGCCAAAAAATTTGTTTTGGCTGGAGTTCCGCTTTAACAGTCCTAATCTGTGGAGAGCAAAAGAAGCTCTATAGGGCAAATGTGGCAATGCTGTCACCATTTATACAGAGCTGAGGACCTAGGAAAAATACACTGCATTTTATGTAACATTGGAAATGCCCCCACATACCTGCATACCTCCAGAAATGCTTAAATAATTATTAATCAATGAGAACATTCCAAACAAGGTCTTCCAAGCCATAGGAAATTCTGTTTTATTCAAGCCAAGCTTCGCCAAGTGTAAGTGATCGGGTTTGTAAAAACAACTTAAAATATTACACATCTGCATGGATACTTACTTCTAATTCAATCATATAGGACACAGCAGTATACTGAATGTTGGTTACTTGATAACGGAATGATTTACCATAACTGTGAACAGGTGCTACAAAATGAATGGAGTCAAATAGTGAAAATGTTGCAAAACAGTACAAACCTTCAGAAAACATCATATTAGATTGTCAGAGAACTTGGTAGAAAACCTGGTGTAATATCTGTGTTGGTCTGGGACCTTCCTGACCGTCTTCATGTGAAAGTGCTTGTGCCTGGGGACTGCCCAATCAATTGGCTGAATCATGCAAGAGAGATTGCACTCTTGACGTATAAGCAGCTAGCAAACAAACACTCTTGCACATTCGTGTGATGGTCGGGTGATTGATGACTCAAGGGATAGTGTCTTTGGCCTTGCTGCCCTCCTGGATAGGGGATATCCTAGTAGTCACAGAAAAGATAAAAAGAAAAGGGCGCACCAGCCTTGTGCATTAGGGATAATAATTATCCCAAGATAATTTATTAATAAAAAAATTCAGTAAAATACTACTAACAAACATGTGATGAATAAAAAGCTTGTGACTCGATAGCTATGCTCATGATCAATGCGGCTAGGCTATGTTTGCCAGTTCATTGGAGGTCTAAATCGCCCCCTTCAATGAAAGAATGGGCAACACAAATTAATCGTATAGCAGCAATGGAGGAGCTGATATACACCACCCAGGATAGAATTTCCAGTTTCTCAGCTACATGGGCAGCCTGGTTAGAATATCGAACCTCCCAGAAATATCAAGAACTGATAAAAGATAACATTTGACTTGTGATCTATGGTTTTTGACACTTCTTTGATACAACCTGAGGGCATAATGGACTGGGGGTCTCATGTGTCGTGTCCAGAAGTGGATGGAGAGGGTAGCTTGTGGTCACCCCACCCCTCTCCCTACAGTCCCCCTATATTCACCCCCCCTCTTCTCTTTTCTTTCTCTTCCTTCCTTATCCCCACCTTTTTTTGTTTATCCTAACATGCGGGGGCTATGGGGAAGGGAGCTGATCTATTAGTTGGCTTACTTCCCCATCTCTCTCATATCCTGCAGAGCAATCAGAAACCGGATTAGGTGTACCTTTTGAGGGCCTAGTCTTCTTGGTTACTCTGACATGGTTATAACCAACTGAACTAACAGTTCTAGCAGTAGATATGCATTGACATCTCTTGGAAAAATGTATGACTTTACCTGTCAGGTATTTTGTTTGCAATTAATGCAGGAAAAGCACCTGTGGGTTCTGTTATTTGTATGTAATTGTGTACTGTACTGTGAATGGAACCACGCCCTTCTCTGTAGGTACCTTTCCATGGATACTTTCTGTATTGTCCATTAAAATTTCTAATAAAATCTTTATGGAAAAAAAAAAAAAAAAAGCTTGTGAAGACCACTTGGATGTGGCAATCGATCATAGAGCTGACAGTCTCCAGAAAGCAGAGAGGAGGACCTCAGAACCACTTCTGACTAAAGCGTTTCAAAGGAGTAACTTCTTCCTCAGAGGCTCTGAGGAAGAAGATACTCCTTCCAAACAAGTTAGCCAGCAGTGGTTCTGAGGTCCTCCTCTCTGCTTTCTGGAGACTGTGGGCTCTATGGTTGATTGCCACATCCAAGTGGTCTTCACAAGCTTTTTATTCATCACATGTAGTATTTTACAGAATTGTTTTATTAATAAATTATCTTGGGATAATGCACAAGGCTGGTGCGCCCTTTTCTTTTCATCTTTTTTGTATAAGAAGCCAGGTCTGGCTCAGAGCACTAGGCTATACACATACCTTTTTAATCTTTTGTTTTACAAGATTTCCTCGTGAACTCACAAATCCACTTTTAACTATTTTATACCCTGAAATTATGAATGAATGAAAAAGGCTAACAGAAAGGTAATGCACAGCGTACAGAAAGCCTAAAAGAACCAATCAGAATCTTCCTTTCAAATAAACAACCTGCTTTGGAAAAAATTACTTTTGGAATTTCAGTTTACTAGTGGCAAAATAAGCTGTAGATAATATTTTGTTCTGGGGGGGTGGTTCAGCAGCAGGTACTAAGTAAAGGTATTTTTAAATAAAATACATTGTGCCAAAATGATAAAGACTGGAAAAAGGAAAAACGATATGTGTTGCCCCTAGTAAGTAATCACAAACTTAATTGTATTTTATCAGGTCCTTTAGAAAATCGAACGTGATTTCAGTATTTTCCTTCTTCCAGTTTTTATGAATGCTGTTGGTTATTGTCCAGTATTAGTGTCCAAACTGAATAGGGGCAAAGTGAGTGTACTGTCTACCTACAACGAGAAGGTGCCCTTTGCACCTCCTCAGTAAGGTTGGCTATTATGGTACACCATGTTGTGTCAGACAGAGCACTCACTTTTTACAGATTAAGAAAAAAAGGGGGAATGCACTGCCTGCCACAGGATGGTGCACTGTAATAGCCAATCTTACTGGGCATGTACAAAGGGCACCATCTTGTGGAAGGCAACACACTCACTGTGTTCACATTAGCTTAATTTTCAATTAATCACAGAATAAAATAAAAAAACAATCCACTGAAAAATTTCCAGCCTTGTTCACATCTAAGCGGGTGCACCGGCAGAGGAAACTGCTTAGGAGATACGCGGAGGTACACTACAATGTGGGAAACTCTCAATCCACGTGTTTCATGCACCTCATTAAAATCGCACCACCCTTGCAATCTGCAGTGGGTGTCAGTGCTATCCTAATGACACCCCACACAAATATTGCAAAACACAGTGTGTTTGCCTGTACCAGATCGCATTCACAAAACGACCATGCAAACTGGTTGCAGTCATTCCAAAATTGGTGCATGCATGACTTTGGTGCGATTGAAGCCCATTCAAAATTAATGGGCCTTGATTGCACTGCAAACAACACAGTAAGCGTGTTTCACATTATAGTTTGCATGTAAATCGCACAGGAACTGCAACACATTCCTGTGCAATTCACATGCGATTCTGTGTGGTGTGATTTCAGCCCATTTTGAATATGTTGAATTGCACCACATCGCACCAAAGAAGTGCAGGCACCTTTTTTTGAAAACCAACCATGCTATCTGGTTCAGACAAACACTGTGTTTGTGACCTTATTTTGGGGAGTTGTTAACCTTGAATTGACACCTGCAGCAGATCAAAAACACAGTGTGATTGCAATGCGGTGTGGAAAACGCACAGGAATCACAGTGTTTTCTGTACCACACATGTATGAACCAGGGGTAAAACGGGGCCAAGGCATGCCACTGAGGGCAGCAGAAAGTCCAGCCTGGCTCTGGCATTGCAGACATGTTGTGGTATCAACTGTGGAATCAGTAAGCCAATGAGCACCACAACAAGCTTGCCAGTGTCAAGCTGGACTGTCAGTAACACAAGCAATAGAAAACTCAGCTTAGCCTCAGTCAACTGTCAGTAACAAAAGCAATGCAAAATTTAGCCCAGCCTCAATCACCTACTTTGCCAGTTGCCACACAGAATCACAGACAGTCTCTTACTGACTAACGATTACCTAGTCTGAGCAGTGGTAAGTCTAAGGACACTCTCTGACATTCTTTGAGACTAGGCTAGAAGAGAAAGAGGGGCATACCTGGACAGGACAGCAGCAGTTCATGCATGGGGGGGGGGGGGGGCGGCTGCTACACAGCACTTTATAAGCACTCTGCACTCCGGGGCCCAAGCAAAGCTCCTCTCCCAGCCCAAGCCCAAGGTGGGACTGGCACTGCAAGCCAACAGGAATAGATGGTGTGCAGTGGGCAGGACTACACGCACCACTGGCTCCCACTGTACGGCCTGGTGATCGATCTGTCAGCCTTCTGCCCGAGCCTGATAAATCGGCCTGGCGGTGTACCACAACATGTGTGCGGGTATGCCTAATGATCTATTACACTTGCTGTAGTGGCACTATTACACGGTGTGTGCCACTGACTGCAGTGCTCCCTTTTGCTGGTGCCATGTGCTGCTCCAGAGCAGGGACACCATGCATTTCATTTTTTGCCCTGGGGGGGGGGATTTAAACCCCCTCCTTATCTTTGCCCCTGGACAAAAGGAACCCTTTCATTCATAACATATTCCATAAATTAAACTCTTTACAGTCACATAGATTAATAAATAAATCTTACATGTGAGGCCTTGGAATCCAGTGTTGAGGGAAACTAAGGCAGTTTGAATTACTTCTTGAATCTAGTAGGAGAAAGAATTTCATTAATGACAGCACAAAAATACAGCGGAAGAAGTATATTCTTATAAAAATTTAGAAATCATATGGGATCTGTCCAACCAGAACTGCTGTTCTTATTTTATGTGGATGTTGGAGAATTAAACTAGTTAAAGAATAATTTTTATATTGTTTTGGGGAACCTGGGAAAAGGTCAGCACAATTGTCAAAGCCAGTATGAGGAGATTCCACTATTAGATATGTATTACTTTATTTACTTTTTATACTAAGAAGAATACAACAGGAAGACTGGAAACACATCAAGGTGGACAGGAACAGACCCTGTGACTACAGTGGGTGACTCAGCTGGTGACTCAGCCCAGATAACTCTACCTATAACTTAAAGGCTAGGTTAATTTTTACCAATAAAAATAAATAAATGCACATATTTTTGCAGGTACAAAAATGTGCGTATATTATTATTTTTCTTCAGGAGCCTGCAAAATAGGGCACCTGCCACCAGTGGATCACGGGTGCAATATCAGGCTCCTGTAAACATTTCCTCCAGCTTTCTTGTCCATACCTCTATGCAGTTTCTTTTTGAAAGCTGGAGGAAGCATCAGTTCATTCATCCACAGATCCCTGCGCTGATTTTAAAAGTGGCAGCTGCTGAGAAACCCCCACCAGCTGTCACAAGGAATGGGGGGGGGGTTTGGATTTGGAAAACGTGTTACATTTTGCACCCAAAATACGAGTGTAACATGTAACAGGTTCAAAAGGTAGGCGTATCCTTTAAATTCTGGAAATCAAATAGGATTCCATAAATGTCAGATTAGTTTAACCTCTTGGCAACCGCCCCACGTACATTCACTGCCGACGGTGGCTCCCCTGCGCAAAATCACATACAGGTATGTGATTTTGCACTTATGGGTCTGTGGCACGCACGCGCTCCCAATTTGATAGGTCACAGCAGGAGCCAATCAGCGGGTCCCCCCTACACAGTTACAAAGCACTCCCTAGGAACACATTTAACCCTTTGATCGCCCCTGATGTTACCCCCTTCCCTGCCAGTGTCATTAGTACAGTAACAGTACATATTTTTTAGCACTGATCACTGTATTGGTGTCACTGGTCCCCCAAAAAAGTATCAAAAGTTTCACTTAGGTGTCGGATTTGTCCACTGCAATATTGTAGTTCCGCTACAAGTTGCTGATCGCCGTCATTACTAGTAAAAAAAAATTTAATTCCATAAAAATATCCCATAGTTTGTAGACGCTAAAGCTTTTGCACAAACCAATCAATATATGCTTATTGTTTTTTTTTGTTTGTTTTTTTTACCAAAAACATGTAGCACAATTCATATTGGTCTAAATTGATGAAGAAATTTGTTTATTTTTTCTTTTTATTAGATATGTTTTATAGCACAAATATAGTTTTTTTTGTTTATAGCTCAAAAAATAAAAACCGCAGATGTGATCAAAAGCCACCAAAAGAAAGCTCTATTTGTGGGAAAAAAAGGAAAAAACATTTTATTTGTGTACAGTGTCGCACGACCGCCCAATTGTCAGTTAAAATAATGCAGTTCCGTACCACAAAAAATGGCCTGGTCCGGAAGGGGGGTAAAGTTTCCAGAGCTGAAGCAGTTAACCAAATAATAAATTGGAAGGACATGTAAAAAAGCAAGAGGGGTATTATGATAAGGAGGTGAATGAGTGATTTTTTTTTTTTGTTGTAATTCCTTTAGAAAGTACATTTGACAACCAAAGTAAGTAACAGAGACAAATAATAGAAACAGGGCCACAAAATGGAATTAACATGTCAACAGGCCCAGCAGTACACAATATGGGTGGTCAAGACGAAATAGCATGGTGTGCGATTTTTAAGTAAAATATGATATGTCTATATTTTTTTTTTTTAGTCATTCAATAATAAAAAAAAAAAAAATCTATCTAATTTACACTTACTTTTGCTTTTAAAAGTAGCTGAGAAGTTGACATAAAACTGTTTACTAGGTTCAGTGTGCTCCCCAGTACACCTCCTAATCCAACGAAAACTGCTTTACTACAAAAGGAAAATAAAAAATGTTTTATATAAAAGTGGTATTTCATAACAATCTTAGAAAAAAAATTAATTTGTAAAGCAGAACTAAACAGCTAAGTACTTAGGTTGATACCGGTTTACATGCCAAGTATAAATTTGTTCTGCCAGATTGCTAATTCAGACACCTCTTCAGACACCACAGCCAGGAAATGACCTCACTTTTCTTTATCGCAGTTAAAGCAAAATGTCACCCTCAATAGAAAGAGGATTAGTGCTGCATCATTGGTGTCAGTAGGAGGAATAGAGTGGCAGGAACTATGCCCCACTGTTGCTGACAGTGGGGGTGAGTAATGTCCCAAGGACTGGATAAAAGCAAGTAAAGGGTTGTATTTGGAGACCACTGATCTACATCAACACCACACAAAATCAGTTAAAAACATCCTGGTCACGCCCCTATTAGCATTGAGAGTTCCTCCACAAGACAGAAATATTCTTGTAGACCTTGGGTTTCTCACAATCTTCAGATGTAAGTACAGTTTAATAATGGAGAGCCTACTGTAACTATGAGGTTGATTTACTAAAGGCAAATGGACTGTGCACTGTTGCCCTCTGTAAGTGCAGTTGTTCCAGAGCTTAGTAAATGTAAAAGCTTGCACATGATTGGATGAAGGAAGTCAGCAGAGCTTCTGCTCATTTACTAAACTCTGGAGCAACTGCACTTTGCAAACCTCACAGTTTATTTGCCTTTAGTAAATCAACCCTTATGTCACTGCAACTTGTAAACTTTTTTGACAACACACTTGCACATATTACAATTAGACGTTTGTCCCATTTCAATCTCTCTATTTTTTTCTCCTCCCCGTCCTTTTAGGAATTAGTACTACACTAACTTCTTGATATTGTTTCTCAAACAAAACCAAAGAAAATTTCCAGCTCAACTTACTGACCAACCTGCAACCAACCAAATTATCCTGTCTAACAGTTTGCGTTAAAAACAGGGGTTTAGTTTGCACACATTTGCAAATACATGTGTAAGCTGCAGAGCCACTTTACGGCACCCCAGTATTATTTGCAGTCCTAATTCTAAATTTTGAGTGCCTCCATAGTGGAAGCACATGCATTATAATGGATAGACAGAGGGCAGGTGAGCCTGGAGGAAGCCCACCCCTCCTAAAGACACAGGGGCACACTGGACACCCAGCATTTTGCACAATGGCAGCAAAGGTGTCCAGTGCATCCCCTGTGTTTTTAGGAGGGGTGGGCTTCCTCCAGGCTCACCTGCCCTCTATCTATCCATTATAATGCATGTGCTTCCAAAGTGGAGGCTCTCAAAATTTAAAGTTAGAACTGCAGATAATACTGGGGTGCCGTGAAGTAGCTCTGTAGCTTATGCATGTATTTGCAAATGTGTGCAAATTAAAACACTGTTTTTAACGCATACTGTTAGACAGGATAATTTGGTTGGTTGCAAGCTGGTCAATAAGTTGAACTGGGAATTTTCTTTGGTCTTGTTTGACATGTGTCATCCTTCCATGTGCTCCTGTAAAGGCCAGTTATAGGTGGGGCAGTGGCCATTTGTTTGTACTATTGTTTGCCCCTGCTGGAGGGATTTCTTGTCGCTTCCTGTCCTGATGTGAAGTAAGAGGAAATCTCACCAATGACTTTTAAGCAAGTGCTACTGTGTCCAGATTAAACAAGCCACCCCTAACCTCTCTAGTTGCTTGCACTGTGAAGTATTAATTTTCAAAGATCACAACTAAGGTGCTAAAGGGCCATTTCCCATGGGAAGTCCAAGTGTCCTAAAGTATTTATATATTATTAACAAGTAGTAAAGCAGATTTAAAAAAAAAAAAAAAAAAAAAATAAAAAAGCAGATTTAAAAAAAAAAAACATCCCTGACCTCTCTAGTTGCTTGAACTGTGAAGTAATTAATTTTTTTAAAGATCCTCAAAGATCACAACAAGTATGCCAAATGGCCCTTTCTCATGGGCAGTCCATGTGTCCTAAATTATTTACATATTATTAAAGAGGAAGTAAAGAGGAAGTAAACCCTGGTGGATTTTACATCCTCTTTATTTCCCTGCAAAGGTAAAGCATAATGGGCTACTATGCACAATGTGCCCTTTCTAAAATGTGCCGATGACTTTTTAGTAAATATCTCCTAAACCGTGAAGGGAGAGGTGAAGGGAAAGGAGATATTTCACGCGCCTACAGGTAAGCCTTAATATAGGCTTACCTGTAGGTAAACAAGTAGTAAAGCAGATTTAAACCAAACCATCCCTGTCCTATCTAGTTGCTTGCACTGTGAAGTAATTAATTTTCAAAGATCTTCAAAGATTACAACAAAGATGTTAAAGGGCCCTTTCACACGGGTGGTGTTATTCTGTTCATTTTTTGACCTGTGATTAGGATTAGGAGGACTATTGCATTTTAGTGTAAATATGAGATGTGAGGTCTTTTTGACCCCAGATCTCATATTTAAGAGGTCCTGTCATGCTTTTTTTTTTTTTTTACAAAGGATGATAACATTCCTTGTAATAGGAATAAAAGTGACACAATTTTGTTTTTAAAAAGAACAAAGTAAAAATCAAAAATAAAATAAATAAGAAACATTTTTTTAAACGCTCCCCATCCTGCCGAGCATGAAGAGCATACGTGAGCAGCGCCTGCATATGAAAACAGTGTTCAAACCACACATGTGAGGTATCGCCGTGATAGTTGGAGTAAGAGCAATAATTCTAGCCCTAGACCTCCTCTGTGGCTCAAAACATGCAACCTGTAGAATTTTTTAAACATCGCCCATGGAGATTTTAAGGGTAAAAGTTTGTCGCCATTCCACGAGCGGGCGCAATTTTGAAGCATGACATGTTGGGTACCAATTTACTCAGCGTAACATTATCTTTCACAATATTAATTTAATTTAAAAAAGTGTATTTTTTCCAAAAAAAGTGCGCTTGTAAGACCGGTGTGACAGAAAGTATTGCAATGACCGCCATTTTATTCCTTACGGTGTCAGAAAAAATAAATACCTATATATATATGTTTGGGGGTTCTAAGTAATTTTCTAGCAACACCAAATCTCAGAAAGAGGCTCAGTCCTTAACCACTTCAATACAGGGCATATTCACCCCCTTCTTGCCCAGGCCAATTTTCAGCTTTCAGCGGTGTAACATTTTGAATGACAATTGCGTGGTCATGCTACGCTGTACCCATATGACCTTTTTATCATTTTTTTCTCCCCACAAATAGAGCTTTCTTTTGGTGGTATTTGATCACCTCTGCGGTTTTTATTTTTTGCGCTATAAACAAAAAAAGCGACAATTTAAAAAAAAAAGCACAATATTTTTTGCTATAATAAATATCCCAAATTTTGGTTTGCGCAAAAGATATAGTGCCTACAAAATAGGATGAAGATTTATGGCATTTTTATTATTATTATTATTTTTTTTTTTTACTAGTAATGGCGGTGAGCTGCGATTTTTATAGTAACTGTGACATTGCGGCGGACAGATCGCACACTTTTGACACTATTTTAGGACCAGTGACATTATTACAGTGACCAATGCTATAAATATGCACTTATTACTGTACAATTGTCACTGGCAGGGAAGGAGTTAACACTAGGGGGTGATCAAGGGGTTAAATGTGTTACCTAGGGAGTGATTCTGACTGTGGGGGGAGGGGACTGATCGGTGTTCCTATATACTAGGAACACACGATCTGTCTCTCCTCTCCCCTGACAGGGCGTGGATGTGTGTGTGTGTTTACACACACACATCCACGTTCCTGCTCTGTAATGAGCAATCGCGGGTGCCCGGCGGACATCGCCGCCGGGGGGCACAGGCATCGGCTCCAGAGTGATGTGGCGGGCACGTGCGTGTGCGCCTCTGGCGGCGTGCGGGCGCCCCCTATACCGCGGACGTCGTATAACGCTCGCCCAGGATGGGAGATCCCACCTGCGGACGTCATCTGGCTATGGGCGGGTAGGGAAGTGGTTAAGTGGTTGAAGTAGATTTAAATTCAAACTTGACAACATTTTGTATGTTATAGACCTATTTAAAAAAAAAAACAGTAGCCATGATTTCTCCTATACATTGTTTTCATTTTTTTCATCCTTTGTTGCGATTCTGTGCTGATAATCGCCTCCAGCCTCTTTCCGTCACATCCTGCCTACATTCACTATTGTTGGCTCCCTGTCATTGCTCAGGGTTGGCTTCCTGACGGTGACAATGGTGGACCATGCCTGCACTATGTGTACTGACATGGTCACTTACAGTCTCACTTAACACTTAACAGGAAGTGTCTGAAGGAGGACCTTCATGGCAGGATCAAAAGATATTATTGTAAAGAAATCTGCAGATTAAAAAGATTGAAAACAATATTTAAAATGACATTAACATATTAATGTGGAGTTACACCTACAGTAGATTTAGAAAAGACGAATAGACAGTTACAGTATTTACAGATCGACAATACCTTTGGCTATGGATACTTACTTTGCAACTTCTAGGGTTATTTGAAGTGAGCCTTCTATCAGATTTAAGTTGAGGCATCCTTTGGTAACAAACAAACCGAGTTGCCCAGTTACATGAACACTGAGGTCTAATCCAGTAAAGCTAATAAAGAGAAAAATGTTAGTGGAAATAGTTTAGTACATATTTCAGTATTTGATGCTGATAAATCATGAAAACAAACTATAACTTGTGGTCATAAGGCTAGGTTCACATCTATGCATGTACGGTTGATGCGTTTTTTGCAGCACATTTTCCTGCGTGGTTTGCATTTTTTATACGTGTTTTTTTATGCATTTTGCAATTTTTGGGGAAATATTAATGTTGCTAGGAGGAGATGTCTGTTGTCATGGAGAAAAATGCACCAAAAACACATGTACATGTTCATGCAAATCCAGCCAAAAAATGCATCATGCTGCCTGTAAAAAATGTCCCAGCACCTTTCCAAAAAAAAAAAAAAACGCATTGCAGGAAACTGCATAGATATGAATTGAGTGCGTTTTTGTGGATCTGCAAATACGCTAAAAAGGAATAGATGTGAACCTAGCCTAAAACCATTGCTATTGATCATGTAGGTAAAAAACATTTTTGCTGAAGAAGGGAAGTCAATTTACATAATATTTTCAATAACCTACCGACTTCGTAGTGGTAATGTGCATTATCATAATGTATGTTGTGTTACACAATGTGAATTATTACGCTCTGTGTCTTTAAGATTTGATTCCTCTGTCTTTCTGAGCTCTCTCTCCCACCATAGTTCTGTATATTCTCCTCCCCTTCCTCTCAGTCATTGTGCTCAGAATACCTCATGCTGTAACATCTTTACATGTGGCTTACTACTTCAATGTTTTTCTACCTATTGGTATCATCATTAAACGGAACAT